>NMRA01000047.1:493504-570167 GCA_002633005.1 Phoronis australis
CATCATCATAACCCTGTTGTCATTACATCATCATAACCCTGTTGTCATTACATCATCGTAACCCTGGTGTCATTTCATCATAACCCTGGTGTTATTACATCATCATAACCCTGGTGTCATTACATCATCATAACCCTGGTGTTATTACATCATCATAACCCTGGTGTCATTACATCATCATAACCCTGGTGTCATTACATCATCATAACCTGGTGTCATTACATCATCATAACCCAGTGTTTTATCCCCATTCTCTCAGTCCCAGTTTCTGTTGTGAGTTAGTGATGCAGTATAAGTAGATTAATCCATGCTGGGAACTACTTTCCAATGCATATTTCAATTCTTGGGTTTTTGTAGACAAAACTGCTTTTATTTCACCAATTTTGAAAATTCAAAAACCTACAAACTTTTACTCCCCGTAGTTTCCATGTCCCTAAAAGAAAGCAACCAAGATGTGATGTCATAAGAAACAGTTATTACCCACACTATGTGACCTGATGAATTTGAGTCACTCTATTGATGATTAGCCCCCTAGTGAGAGCAGTTGATCTCATCACACTGGAGAAATTTCTCCAAATGGATTCTTATCTTGTTTAACGGGGCTGTTCACAGAATGAATACCACTAACCAAGCCAGGGAGCAGAGAGGCACTGAACATCTAGATATGACTTTCCCACTTTGTTTTTCTTCCTTATTCCTTGTTAGAATGAATGCTGTTACCAACCAGGGACTTATTGGTAACAATTTTGATTAGCAAGTCAGATTTTGTCTGACCAAGACATCTTTCTCCAGAAAATTTTTCTCATGTTCTGTTTGACTGCTTTGTTTCTACGCAGTGATGATTTTCTGTCTCGACAAAACAAGACAGTTGTATTCCTGGAGTGAATATCATACTTTGAGACGTACTAGTATTGTCAACGCTTTGAGACGTACTAGTACGTTGACACTTTGAGATGTACTAGTATGTCGACACTTTAAGACGTCCTGGTATGTCGACACTTTGAGACGTACTAGTATGTCGACATTTTGAGGCATACTAGTATGTCGACACTTTGCAATAGCTTGTTGGTGATGAATTGATTAATAAGTGTCTATGTATTTTCTCACTAGTCACATGACCATCATATGACCATCATATGACCATCACATGACCAATACTGGCCAGGTATAGTTGGTATTCACTTTTTCACTTGCTTTGTTTTGTTAATAGTTATTATAACATCAAATTTACATTGATACAGAAGATAGCTGCTGTGTTAATAGTGTTCCTAATGTTGTTACCTGTCAATCATATATCTAACACTAATTAATAATTGCAGGTGTTTCACATGTGGAGGTGACGGAAGAGTGACATGTCCCGTCTGCCATGGTTACCGGCGTCTGCGTCATTTTATCTTGTTAACGGTCAAGTTGTAAGTGTCATTGTCCATAATATAATGACAGGAGTCCTAACAACACTGATAGTTTGGTGATGTCTCACTAATATGACAGGAGTCATAACAACACTGATAGTTTGGTGATGTCTCACCAATAATTTGCCAAAGTTATCCTTTACCATAATTCAAGTGCTTCCAACATTGTTCTCAATGCTCAGATAGTTGCCATGGATCTGCATGAAGCACTAATTTTTCTGCTTTTTGTTCATGGAATTTAACAAAAAAAAATTTCATCTGCATTCCTTGTCATGAGGTTTTTACCTTATGTTTTGAGTATTAACTTTCAACAATGCCAGAATGTTTATCAGATGCAAAAGGTAATAACAACCATAGTGGAGTTTGCTGAAGCATTGATATGTCAGTAATGTCACTGGTCCTGAAGTCAAACATTGATATGTCAGTAATGTCACTGGTCCTGAAGTCAAACATTGATATGTCAGTAATGTCACTGGTCCTGAAGTCAAACATTGATATGTCAGTAATGTCACTGGTCCTGAAGTCAAACTTTGATATTTCACTACACTGGTCCTGAAGTCAAGTCATTAGCTGCCATTAAGGGAACCTTGTCTGAATTCTAATGGAAATATTCTGAAAAGTGTAACATTTGAATACAAAAGCCTAATGTGGGCCTATTTTAAGTAAAAAATATGATAAAAATTATAATATTGTGTACTGTCAATTTGTAATAATGGTGATGACTGTGTAATAGAACCATTAATGATAATATAATAGCTATAACATTTGCTCTTTATAATGTATTGCGTCCAGGTATACTGTGTTAGTTTGATGCCCTAAATATTCTGCCCTCAGTGAATTTATGTCTATCCTCCGTAAAGGCAATAGTCAGGTGTAACGTGCCCGTATTTTGAGAACCAGTTTGATGCCCGTTATGTAGTGGGGAAAACTGGTTCTCAAAATTTGGGCACATTATATCCTCAGTAAATACTGTGTGAGGGCCCTCTTGGAAAGCAGTGCTATCACTGAAGAGGCCACCCTCATTTTAAACATCACATATAAATAAATAAAAAAATAAATGTCTTTAGTAAATGCTCTGTTTGTCTTTAGTAAGACGCATGATGATGATCATGTGATTGAGGAGACGGACATGCCAGATAAACTAGTGGAAGACGTCGGCGGTATTGTCATATTTGAGCAGACATTACCTATGGTAGGTACACGTAACTGTTGTGAAGGTTTATTTCGTATGCTTTGCTCTGTCTGAGTGTTTAATCCTTGACTTGCATGATACACTGGATGCCTCAGAACCCTTGTATTTCTTATGACACATTTTATGCAAATTCAACTCATGTTTGAGGCTTAATAATTTAAAAGTGAACGTTATTCATGCAAGTCAACTGATATTTCTTTGTTGAGTATTTACAACTTTGGCTAAAAATAATTTGTTCTGGTTTGTTTTCTTTTGAAAATTGATTTGATTGTGTATTCTTAAGTTGTTATCTATCCTCAAAATTCTACCTGTGAGGTCAACGCTTGCAATGCCGGTGCATTGTATTGTGTCTTTTTGAAAGGTTGTGAACATAACTAAAATTGATGCAGTGGGCACTTATTTTTATGAGTTGCGAGACTAGATACACGTAATATGCCTTTTTCTTGCATGAATTCAAGATTTTTCACTTTCTATGTAGTAGTAGACAGTGCAGCCATCTATTAGTTAATTGCAGATCATGTTCAGCCAACCTGTTACAAAATAATCTATCACTTTGTCCAGGTATTTCCAATTACGGCCTACCCTGTTGGACAGATCAACGAGCGCTCCATTGCCTTCGTCGAGTTACACCAAACGAAATGGCCAGACAAACGCATTCTGCAACAGGTTAGAAAACTGCAACTTTGTCACTGTGTAAAAACTTTCGTGCAGCACATGCTATATAAAGCCAGAGCCTCGTGACATAAAATTTCTATGTTTGATTTGTAGCAATAACATCTTGCACTTGCCTATATGTTGCTTTCATAGATTGTTGGACAGCTTTTGACATCTTTCATCATCGCGCAGTTGTGCATCCTGGGTAAGTGACTGTAGAATGTTGGTGCCAGACTCAACAATTTAGGTTGTTTTAGGATCACTATATGAATAACATGGAATATACTTTACTTTGTAGCGTCAAACACTGAAAGCTGTTCCTGTGACGGAAGTTGCTTATAAGTGGAAAGATGTCAACACAAGATTCTGGGTTTACGGAACAAGCAGAGAGGTGTATGCCCCTGACTATCCACAGCAGTGCTGCTGGGGATGTCAGATCTTGTGAGTGACAGGTCTGGTGGCCAATCCACTGTCAGCACAAGGGTCTGGGTGTACGGGACTAGTGGAAGGGTGTATGGCCCTGACTATCCACAGCAGTGGTTCTGGGGATGTCGGATTTTGTGAGTGACAAGTCTGGTAGCTAATCAGCTGATACCAAAAAGTCCATGTCAATCAAAGTATTCCAATGGACCTGTTCCAATATATTAGAAATATTAAGTTGCATTACCCACAATCCTGTAGGCATGCAGTGAAGCAGTGATGTGACATTGTGATGTTCATTGTCTACTGAGGGATTTTGAATTTCATTTTTAACTTGATTATTGGAATGTAATCAAATTTATCCCATTTTTGTCATAAATTAGTTTGTTTGCGCTAGATGCCTCTAGTGTTAAGGAACAAGCTCTACACAGACTTATTTAGTTTTACAAAATGTGTAACTTTCATTTTATTTTCAGTATTTTAGGTTTAGCCTACAGGATGTGCCGCTAGACACTACTTGTAGCTCTCAATCCACTGTTGTTCATTGTAGTCTGCTGCTGTCTGATCAGTTGGTTGATAGAAGTGATCTGTTGTACTATGCTAAATACATCTGTGGCTTTGATGATCTTACAGTTCAGCTGTAGTTGGGGAAAATAGTGGCATTAGCAAATGTGAGCACAATAGAGTGAAATGTTTTTGGATATTGAATTGTCAAACGTTGTTATTTTGATAAATGAAATAGCTTTATTGATATGAGGATTTAAATATTTACATTTCTATTGGCAGTATCTCTGATAGTCATTTACTGTGGGTAATCAGCCAGATGTGTTATCTTATGCTCAGTCAGATTTTATTCTAGAATGGTTTATTTTTATTGTGAACTTGTGTGATACCAGTTTTTGGTACCTAAAATTTTGCCTAAGCAATTACATCAAGAATTAGACATCCTTGTCAGTTTGTGAGAATTCCAGCCACTCATGACCCCTTTTGGCCATTTTCAGATGGGAGCTTGGTTGTATTTTTTCACTGGTGCTCACTTTACTTTTTTACAGTGCTACGTTTCTGTTTAGACAGAGTAAGTACTCTTGTGGCATTGTTTGAAACAGTGTTAAGTTTGCATCTAGACAGGACCCCTTTTGGCATTGTTTGGAATGCAGATGTGACCTTGTTGGTTTGCGTTAACAATGCAACTGCACATGTATGAAAGCACTCGGGATAACATTCATAATGATGTTTTATTAAACACGGAATCTTTTGGCAGTTATTAGATATAATAAGTATCTACAATACTCTAGTCTTACTAAATTGTCAGGTTTGTGGTGGTTACTTGAATACAATTGTGTTGATAACATTTTTGAAGTGTTGTTTTTTTGTTATGTACATGCCTTTACTTAGAGTAGTTTCAGGTGAACTTAACTAACTAGTCATTTGAGAAGAAGCTGTAACACATTATATATTATTTGTTTTCTCTTAGAATGTTTATTACTTATACGGATTTTTACTTAATTCCGACAAGTATTTTGCTCTGTCGTCAATTTTTTTTTGTTCGCACTCACAATTTTTGTCCGATCCGCACAAAATTCGCACACGACGTGTAGATCTGGAAGTCTATTGTTTTTGGTCATGATCTGATTCAAAATGGCGGACGTGGTGGCCATTTTGTTTCCGGATTTAGAGTCAAATGCTCATAGAGACCGCATTTTTTTATGTACAGGGCTGAAAATTGGTACAATTATTATACCACTTAAGTGCTACAACTGCGCCTAAATCGTTGACTTCCGGTCAAAGATGGCGGAAATATTGGCAATGGCGCATGCACACCTTGATATCTGGCCAAAAACGTTTTCTCCTGTAGAGGGCGCATTGGCAAACCAATCATTTTCAAACTGGTCACGTGTTCGTTGCTTTTAATTTGCTTTTATAAAATTTTGTTTAACCGGAAGTCACTTTCAAGATGGCGGCTTTAGCGCATTTTCACCCATTTTCGACTGTTCTGCGGTCGCATTTTTAATGGGAAGAGCAACTGATGTGAATTTTTGCATGTGGATTCCTTGAAGTATGTTCTTTCAAAAGTTCTCCGATAACGTTTTCCTCAAACTTACCGTTTTTGAGTTGACTTTGAATTTCAAAAAATGCAGAATTTCAATTTTCCGAAAAATTTATGGAATGTTGCAAAGCTATCTATTTAGATAGAGTTTTGAACGGGCTTTCAGAGGATAGTTTACATTTTTCGCTACGATGTCTACTTTTTGAATTATTCGAGATTTTCTGATAGCGCTGTTCCTTTGTTGACCGGGCTTGCTGCAATGAAGTTGGTTTAGCTTCTATTAAACAAGACCATGAAGACATTGCTCATGGAGGCCGCATATTTCGACGTACAGGGCTGAAAACTGGTACGATTTTTAAAGCACACAAGCGCTAGAACTGTGCGGTAAATCGTTAAGTTCCAGTTAAAGATGACGGAAATATCGGCAATGGCGCATGCACACCTCGATATCTGGCCGAAAACGTCTTCCCCTGTAGAGGGCGCATTGGTGACCCAATCATTTTCAATCTCGTCACCGGTTTGTTTTGTTTGATTGGCTATTATAAGTTTGTTTAACCGGAAGTCACTTACAAAATGGCGGCTCTGGCGCATTTTCACCCATTTTCGATTGTTCCGCGGTCGCATTTTTAATGGGAAGAGCAAATGACGTGAATTTTTGCATGTGGATTCCTTGAAGTATGCTCTTTCAAAAGCTCTGCGATAACGTTTTTGTCAGACTTACCGTTTTCGAGTTATTTGACTTTATTTCCAAAAAACGCAAAATTTCAATTTTTTTCTAAGAGTTTACGGACATCATAGTGATGCAGAACGTCATTGGAAAGATCCCTGAAAGGATCATGGCACAAAGAATCACCAGGTTAATTGAACCCTGGCTCCTCCCAGGAATGGGTGCTTATCGACCTGGTAGAGATTCATGGGCCAATGCAGCTTCTGTTGCAGATGAGATATGGCAAGGTTTTGAAAACAAAGAAAACACTCTCCTCGTTGGCCTTGATCTGGAAGATGCGTACAATTCTGTTCAACTTCCAAAACTTGCGGATGGCATGCTTCATCTTGGTATTCCAGTACGATGCGTTAGATGGGTGATGAGTGCCCTCAACAGCCGGCGATGCATGCTAAAACATCGCACATGGCGTTCAGAATGGGTATCTGTCAACACAGGCTTACCCCAAGGTTCACCTCTGTCCCCAGTGCTGTTCAATATCTACACCCTCCCACTCGCCAGACTGAACCGCGCTGACTGCCGACTTCGCACCTTTGCAGACGACATGCTGCTGTCATCTCAAGGACAAACACATCATGAGATTCTACACAAAGCACAGTCTACATTGATGGAAATCTGCGAGTTTTGTGCTACCAGCGGAATGAGCTGCAATGGAGACAAATGTGAAGCTCTCTTTTGTACTCTGGACAATCGCCTCAGTGTTGATGATTTCCCTTGCCCTACCTACGATGGGAAGTTGATCGCAACATCCGACCACATGCGTCACTTGGGTGTAGAACTCGACCGCAGGCTCAACTTCTCAACTCAAGTTAACAGTATGATCAGCCGTGCTAACAGAGGAATCAATGCCCTTAGGGCTGCGGCTGGTCGGAAGGCGGAGGAAAGGCACCTCGTCATGCTTTATAAAGCCCTGGTCACTTCGGTCTTCGACTACGCTCTCCCCATGATCAACATCAGTAAAAATCAAATCAACAGACTTGAGAGGCTCCAAAACATTGGTCTTCGCGTCATCACTGGATGTACGAGATCTACGTCAGTCGCAGCATTACGTTACCTTGTCGGTGTTCCCAGCATTGCAGACAGACAATCTCTTCTACAAGGTATTACTTTAGCCAAGGCTGTTCAAAGCCCCTTCCATCCTTTACACAGTCAAGTGAAGACTGCACTTGACAGGTGCGTGAACCCCGTCCCTGCAACAGTAACTTATGGACTTCGTCCTAGACCTTTTCGCAATGCCTCCTACCAAAGACTTAGCAGGTGCTCGTGGACTGTCGCTGCTGTTAACGCAACCATGGGTCTCATCGGCGAACACATGATCGCGCAAGATGCTGCTTGGCTGCCAGTACAAGAACTTGGTGAGGAACCGAATGTCATTATTGCGTTCAACAGGGAAGCTCGGGAATGGCCTCCAGGAGTAGCCCAAGCATTGTGCCGTCAGCAATGGCGTGATCTTGGCGGTATTAATGCCATCATTGTAGCAACTGATGGATCCTTCGATGGTGAAACTAATCGTGCGGGATGGGGTTATCAAATACGCTGTGCTAACAACGTCATTGCGGAAGGTAGTGGCTGCCACCAGGTATACACAAGCAGTACGCGGATGGAGTTTGAGGCTATACAACGTGCCCTAATCAAGCTGTCACTCTTAGACCTGGAGAATCACACCATTATCTTTGCCACCGATTCCATGGCAGTGTTGATGAAAGTTCAATCTGGAAACCTCCCAGCCAACTGGGGTGTCTTCCGATCACGCCACCCTCATCATGTGGTGATCTGGTCTTTCGTACCTGGCCACGCCGGTGTCCTGATTAATGAGCGTGCAGATTACCTCGCTGGCTCATGCACCACCAACCAACCCCTCTACTTATATTCGGCTGACGTTAAGCTGCTGGCCCGCAAACACAACCTCGAGCAGACTGCATCCCAACTGGCGGAGTTCAATGATGGCAGCCGACTGCTCGAAGCCGGTATCATTTATGGCCATGCTGCGAAGAGTCACAAGAAGAGCCGTGCCCGAGTGTTGTCAAATCAAATGCTTACAGGCAACGTCAGCCCTGGAGTTCTGCGCCTTCTGCTGTCACGGGGATGGTCTGGGGAGGGGAATAGTGCATCAGCATATCCCCAATGATCCTGTCCGTGACAGGTATTACAGGTATTATTACGGACTTTTGAAAAACTGCTAGGTTAGATAAAGTTTTGAACAGACTTTTAGAAGATATTTTCAATTTGTCGCTAGGACTTCTACTTTTTGAATTATTCGAGATCTTTTGAAAATGCTGTTCCTTTGTTGACCGATTTTGCTGTTCATCAATTGTTGTTCAAGGCTGTAGCCTATTTACTGATTTCTCACATCTTCTTTAGTCACATGAGTGTTATAGTGTTGCTCATAATCTCCACCTTCATCATCACAATCATCATCGTCGTTATTTCGCGTAGTGTCGCTCAATATTCTAGGTAGACAGGGCGTATGTCAGGTTTGGCTCGTTGTTCGAGGAATCTAGTTGTAAACAGATGCCATACTTGTGTTTTTGAATGAGAAAAGTCAAGTTTTTACCTACTTTCAACATTTATGAATAATCAATTTGCACTATGAAGACATAAAGCGAACAGTTTTATTGCCATAGTGCTGTGACGTACTGAGTTTGACGAATCTTCATCTTCAGGCTAAGAAGGCAAGGTGGGAGCAACGCGCAGTCAATTCGTTTTACATTTGCAAGGGGATTCTCCTGAAAGAAAATTAATAAATATACGCATAGGTGACCTTGATGGAGGTTATACATCAGCTAACTATCAAATATTTCCTACGCCAATATCCAAAAACTGCCCTCTTATGCCTTCCAAACACGGGTCCAGATTTTTGTTTCGAAGATTCACACCTTACGACGTACTAGTACACTCCTTGTTACGACATTGGGTACATTCGAACAGGGAGGTCTGTTCCCAATTACACGAAACAGTCCCAAACAGCAACTCAGCAGGAGCAGATCCGAGATTTTTTAAAAGGGGGGTCGGATCAAAGATTTTTAAAAAGGGTGGTCCACGTCAACAATTTGAAAATTTTAAATTTGATATAACTAAAATCAAGGGAAAATGGGGGGTCCGGACCTCTTTGTCCCCTCCCCCTGGATCCACCTGTGCTCAATTGAATTGCCTAAATCTTTTGCGTATTTGTTTCGTTCTTTACTCACTGTTGTTATATTTTTCTATCATTTTATCTTTATTACGAGATCCTTTTTTGACTTATGACGTTTTCTAATGTTACTAAAAACTGACTCAGAGCCCTTAATTCAGTCAAAATATTTATGGACGTAGTCCTTAAATTAGGGTCGTTGCATGAATGATTCCTACTTATTTTATATAATATTGAGAATTCAACGTAGAAAACTCACAAATACGCAGTAGATTTAGGGAACATAGTGGAGTCGCTATTTGGGACTGTTTCATGCAGCCGGGATCCGTGCCTGGTGGGATTTGAAATGGGTAGCGAATTGGGGTGGGTTGTGGTGAATGAAACTGGGGCAGGGGTTGAAAATCGACAAGAGATGGAATTCCTGCATGCAGCCCAGTAAACCTGCCTTGCATGCCCCCATAAAACAGCCAATATGCCTCATCAACACTTAGTCCCATTAAGGTAGTTTTTACGATGCTTTCCAGCTCTCGCAAACCATTCGCATTTTATTAAACCAACTATCAGCAGTTAACTAGAGGCATATTCAGTCTACATCGGCAGGTAAAAATGGCCAATTTCAAAGTAAATAACATCCTGACTTGTCAAAACGAAAAACCTGAACAAACGACATCGTCACTGAGTGGAACTGGGTTTCCAAGGAACAGTAAAGACAATAAGTTCAAATCACCCAGCCCATCACTGGTTGACTGGCAAGAACATCCAGGCTTTGTTTCAATCATGAACATCATCAATCTTAATCATTGGAGATGCAAAAAAGCATACCGGTAAGTCACGAATTTTCAATTGGCTGTTGCTGCAGCCGCAGGCATTGCAAAAAGGCACCGCTACTTTTTTACCGACCGGAGCCGTCAGTCGACGTCTCGCGTACTTCGTCGGCTCACTCGCACCCGCTAGATGCCGTCACAGTCCATAACATAATAATTGCGTCGACCAAAGTGAATAGTCTTGTTAACGTGTTTGCTCTAACCACATGTGGTTACATGTGGAGATAACTATGACCGGATATCAGTGAACTAGTACATAATATACTGGCTAGTGCTGGCATATTGCCTCGGGTAACTGATCTTACGAAATAAATGAATAAGCCTCGCTTTGAAATCGAAATAATAATGGCACTGAAGCAAACACAATACAGGTATTCAGGTGATATGACCTCAGTCCTTTATTCGACATGTTTACTCGACGTCGTTAGTTGAATGTCAATATTTGTTGGTCGACAACTTTTCCACCCGAAGCATAGGCCTGAAATTTAGTGACTGCTGATGGCCTCAAAGTAAGTGTCAAATTTATAAAACGGCGACTCTAAAGCACGCGATGACTACTACGTACAGACTGATTAGCAATTTAAGTTTTGTTGACATTGGCGATAGGTGTGATATTTTGTGTTGAAAATGGCGGGGAAGCAGAGGTAGGCCTATACCGTAACAGACAATGGTGGTTATCACTGCTGGTATCCACATCTGAAAATCTAAACAGCTATCACTACGTGAAATGGCAACAAACATGTCGGGAGCGCTCGGCAGTCAACGTTCTCTGTAGGCTTATTTTTACCCACGTACTTCAAGAGTGATGCACAGGACAGTGCAAACAAATAACTGTGTTTGTTCAACTTTATATTTTTAAGCAGGTGAAAGTGGATTTATTTACAAACATAGCAAATAGCGGCGCAGCAATGACTTTAAAATGGAAGTCTATACAGAAGTGTTTGAAACAGTATGCTTAAATATTTTAATCTCAATTCTTATGATATGTCAACGTCAACTAAGCCCGACTAAACAATATTTTCAGTCGGGCCCCCTACTGTTTATACCCCCGCGGCAGCGCCATTAATGAAAACAGGCCAGGGCTAATTCTTGTCTTATGCTTCAGTGTTCCTCACATTAATTATAGGCGCATGCGCCTACTACGGGTATTGACGCAGCTCAGGGGCATGTGTTAAGCAAGCATATAGTGGGGAGGACTAGTTTGATATTTTGATGAATTTTGTTTATTATTATTACTGTTATTATTGTTATTATCATTAGACCATCAACTCGAATGGGTCGATCATTAACACGGAGTTAACACGGAAGATGTTTCCAGATAGCATCTTTTTACAAAATTAAATCGAATGGGTAACTATTCCAGTTTCTCACTCGCCTACCTCTCTTACAATAGATGCAGCACCTGTATGACGGGTGGCAGTCAGTACATATTTTCGTGTATAGTTGACTAAAAACGGAAACTGTAGAGTAGGCCTATCGCCTTTTGAGATCCTTGAATATGTGACCCATAACCTGCCGCAAAGGTTTAAAACAAAATAAAAACATGAAAACACCTCGATTAGTTGGTGGTCTTCGAATGGAGTGTTTTTTTGTTAATTCTACCGTAGAATAAGCCTCATCGTATTTCTAGATAACAACAAAACGATGTATGACATTGCCAAAATTTGATTTCAGGGCTTGACTAAAGACAACCGCAATGCAGCAGACGCCAGCGGACAGGGAACAATTGAATTTCCCGCCTCTCACCACGCGCGGGTTTGCCATCGTACAGTTGTTAATAGGGGTGTTTTGTATGGTAATTGGTATCGTTGCCGTCAGTCTGTACAGGGTCTCTTATTGGTTTTCCTCAGTTACCCTCGCAACTGCAACAGGAGCCTTAGAAATATGGACTCCCATATTCTTCATCGTTGCTGGCATTTTGGGCATCATAGCATCCATCAATCGCACCAGTGGTCCGATTATTGCTCACCTGGTTCTTTGCATTCTGTCGTCGGTGATGTCATTCGTTTTGTTCGTTGATGGAGCTATTTACGGTTGGCAGCTCTGGACTCACAAGATTCTAGCAGTCGCTGGTTTCGCAGAATTTGTATTTTCCATCACCTCAGCCGTGCTTTGTTGTAAAGCTTTATGCTGTCGAGGCAACGTCCACACCGGAACTGTCATTCATGGTCAAACCATGGTTGTCACCTCCACACAGCCTGGCCTGGGTACGATGTCGGGATATTACCCTACACAAACTATTCTTCATGTCCCAGTGACTACAACCCTTGGCGGCACCTACTATTCGCCCTCTGGTGTTCACCCAGACTACAGCTACGCCTGTCCACCCATTGCGCCAAACGCTGACAACTTACCGTACGGTTATGGTCAACAGTTTGGAGCGATAGCCCCAACGGCACCACCATACTCAGCACCTGGCTATGAGGAATCTTGTCTCACCGATGACCAGCCTCCGCAATACAAAACCTGATATCGCTGTTCTTGCCACGATACTGTGTGCACTGCATATTATTATTTGTTTTTATTTTTAATAAGTGTTTTGGTTTTCCGAATAATCTCTTTGGGACATATGTACCCTCCAGTTCGCTTTCAAATGCAATATGTGCCATAAATTTATCGAAGCCTGTATGCTTATGCTCATTAGAAAACTGACAAAGGATCGTCACAAAAAGGATGACTACGGCATGACTTTCTTGCAAACCACAAACAGGTTTAAGATTTTTTACCTATACCGTTCTGCATGCAGTTCTGTATTTTATTCCTGGCGATTAGAAAGTTATATTTGCGTTTGTGGACTTGACACACACCTGTAGGTTAAATTTGTCTTTATAGAAGTAGCGCTAATTACTTTTTTGTCATTCGTGCTTCCTATTGTATTTTTTACCTTTCATCATATTTTATTTTTGTTTCCCAAAATTTTTGCACTTGATTTTACTGAAAATGTACAAGCAATAAAATTAATTTAATACGAGCGATTGTAACAGGCTTATACTTCGACCAATCGCAAATATTTTAATAATTTGTATAAAGCGTTTGTTGAAAATATTGAATTGCGAGAAACCAGCGGTCCCCAAACCTCCTGAAATTCAACCAGTGTTTGATTTACTTTACGTACATTTACGATGTATTCTTTGACTATATATTTTTAATGCAAATGTAATGTTTTGAATGTAATGAAATATATATAATCATAGATACTCGTTAAGTCCATGATATAGTTGAGTATCTAGATTTCAGCAAACCACTTTTAAGAACCACTTCGATGCCTGTTATTCAGTGGAGACTGGCTCTCAAAATAAGTGACTAATACCCAGTTTTCTTAAATGAGTTTAATCAAGATTACTCTTTAGTTGGGAATCGAAGTTGATTTTAAACGCTACGCCACAATAACAAAAATATATGTAGCTTCGCCAAAACGTTACACAACTTTTTTTGAACAGACACGATTTACTTAATTGGACAAAATTACACGTAGCACAGTGTACTATTTCGTGGGCTACGTCACTTCATGTTGCATTTTACAAAATAGTGGGCTCCAGTTCTTAGGCAACATTTGCGGATGCTACGTTTTGCATTCCACCTCGATTTTACAGCTATTTGCAGTTGTGCTTAGTTTTCTATTTCAGGGACTTCAATACACCTTCAAAACTAGTTTCTACTTATTATCCAAAAGCCTTGGCGTCAAACGATTGTTTTAATGATGTTCCCAAACCCTGAAAATTGTACCGCCTTTTTACCATTATTTCCCATTTCTGCCGCCTATTAGCAAATGGGCATAAACTGGAGGTGTGTAGTCGTTTCTGCTTTCTCTCCGAAGTGACATTGCAAGAAGTTTAATTGATGTGACACCATCAAGATGAGGGATACTGCTGATAGTTATCCAAATCTGTTTTATTTACAGCCGGCAAAGACGCCACACGATAGAACACCCAACTCACGAGCATACTCCTTAATTTAAAGTTGCATTTCTCCCAGTTTATTTGTCAACTTAAACATATTTCCAGTTCGTAACCGATGTTCCACTGATTTTAAAACATCACTCTGTCCAAGCAACTCCAAACTGGTGTCGAATAAGTCACGGGGATTTCCCTCGTTCAACTCCAGCTCACCTTCCTAGCATATACACCTAAAGCGACACTTAACCCAAACTTTATAACAGAGAATAAGTTTTGACTCCAGCCACAGCCTGTTATAGATTTGGCCTCGTCTTGTTCCTTACGGGGAAAATACGTAAGTAACCTAAGGGCTTGGAAAGAACCGACAGTTTCACTTCTCAAGACCAAGCATAAAACTGCAAGTCACGCGAAACCTGAAATTTAACGAGCTGTAACTCCTGAAATCACCTCCATCTTGACTAAGGAACACCTCGAGACCAATTTCATAACGGTAACGTTAAGTGGTCTGAATCGAAACTCAGCTTTTGTAGTTTTTTAGCCATCACGATTCCCTAACTAGGTCAACAGAGGTCATCAGTCTTGGAAACGATCATTGTGTCCACGATTTTCCAACCGTTTCTTGACCTGTTGATGCTCTTGGTAACAGAAAATTAAGTCATATCATGGTATGGGAAATTTTGAGACAGATTTGATCACAGTAAACGGCCCAATTAGATTTTCGTTATTAACCAGCTTAACAGGAAGAAATGCAGCTTTAAACTAATTCTTTTTAAATACAACCATACCTTAACAAAATGATGTCATTTGCAACAGAAATACTGACAAGAAATCCAGTTTTGGACCAGGCTTAGCAACAAGAGAGCCTTGGGCAGTGGTTAATGCACAACTGCACAGAATTCTTTGTACTTTCATTCAGTGGGTTATGGGTATTTGACGCCTTCCAAAAGGCAAGATCACCCAAGTTTCCAGGAGATGTGTTGTGTAACAAGCCAAAAACATGCATCTGATGCTACTAGCTTTCACTTGACAGCGTCTTGCTAGGATACAATGTTACAGGGAAAACACCACAGCATAATTCCCATGCAAACACAGCAGAGTGATACAAATTGTTCAGAAACAAAAACAAGCAAGACAGTGTGTGTGCATTTCATATTCCCACCACACACACCCATCAATGCCTTGGAGGTCAAGGTTATGTAGGACTCTATCAAAATGTCCAAGTTTGGCCAACTTCCAAACATCATATCTCACAAATGGCTGATTGGATTCACTTGAAACTTTCAGATACTGTGCTATTTACAATCTTTTACAAAGGATTTTACAAATTTTCGAAATGCTCCAGTCTTGCCAGAGGGGAAATTAAAAATTGAACATATACTATTTTCATGAAAAAAATTAGCATCAAACAAAAACGAAACTTTAATTTAGAAAAATTTTTAGGAACATTTTATCTTGAATATTAATATTAAATTGCACAAAATTTGGTTATGTTATTCTGTTGTTTTGCTATGAATGCACCTTGCTATTTTTAAAAAAATTTCCTAAGAAGCAAGGTCACATGACCTAATTAGTGGTATAAAGAGAAAAATGAAACTACCGAATTTCTACTTTCAAAAAATATATACTTCTGCCAAGTTAGATTCTAAAGTTCCGTTGATATTTCGCTAAATGTACAGACTTGTCGATAAGGTCCTACATAACTTTAATACCATGAGAAGGTGCGTTGAAGAGCACCAGATGACTGGCTACTGAGGTAGAGGGGCATACAATAGGGCTAGTATCACATACCTATGAGCAACATCACGTCACCAAAAGGCATATTTTCGAAGTTTTGCGAGTATGTTCCCGGTGTACGCAAGTATCAGGGCTTGGAATGAACTGACAAAGAGGAAAATTTTCCAGGTGATGTATCGTTCCACAAATAGGCTTGTGTGATAGAAATATTTTTTGTGCTGTAAAATACAACTGAAGTAAACGTTTTTGTATGGATAGTCATGATAAAAAGAGACAAGAAAGAGGAAACTGGAAATCAAACAAGTGGAGATTGAAACCAAAAGAAGAAATCCTCTAAAAGAGTAAAATTCCAAGCCCTGAAAAGTAGTGGCTGCAACTGAAAGGCCACGCCAGAATCTTGAATCGCTAATCAAATGCTATGTAAACACCCAGAAGTACAAGCCAAGATTTCTCATCATAAGTGTTTGCGAGTGTCTAGCCTTACTGAATGCTACCCCAGATATTAAAATAAATTGTCTAACTACCTATGTATCATCTTGAACGAGTGGGATATCTAGTTACAGAGTGTGTACTGTCACAAGAGCTATCCTCATCAATTTTACTGCTACGCGTCGTCCTCAACGTTGGACCCGACACAACGCTATCTCCATCTGACAATTCCCCAGAGCTATTGACAACATCCACAAACACTTCATCCAATCCAAGCCCACTGTTGGAGCGAGTCCGGGACTTGAGCGGTGCCAGTGTGTTAACGTCTATATCCTGTCCTCGGCTACGTAGCGATCGCGATGGCGACAAGGGGGAGTCACCATCGCCAACACTGCTCAAGTCCCTGTTGACATTTTCAAACACTCTGTCATCAGAATCCACAGAACCTAGTTTTCTCCGTGAGCTACGTGTTTCTGTACTGGCCTCGTACAAATTTGGCGTCTTCACACTCCTCCTAGTGGCCGCAGTGGGAGTATTTTCTTTGCGCGTGCTGTTGCGGTAATTCCTAATGAAACTCGGAGAATTACCGCCACTCCTGTTCTCAAACTCCTCCATTGGCGACCTCAGAGCCACTCGCAGGTCACGAGCTTCGTTTGCATTAGAATTACTGTTCTTATTAGGAGTCCTGTTATTGAAAGTCTTTCTGGGAATTGGTTTGAAGTATGCATCCAACCTGCGCTGAGTCGTGTCATGTAAACCATTTATAACTGGCCGGAGTCGACGAGACGAGTAGACTTTACTCTGCACTTTATCGCGCACCCGTTTACTCAGCACAAACTGCGAGGCTAACCTCTTCATGTCATTAAAGTCTCTACTTATCACTGGTTTTTCCTCGAATACATCCTCCTTCTTGATGTCAAACAAATTATTATTTAACTTAACCTTCGGTTTGTCCTCCTCGATATCCGACCTCATCGACATATTACGTTTGCGCAGTTCTCTGTGCGTTTCTTTCTCATCTGATATAGGACTTCTGCTAGGGGTCCTGTTTACTTTATTCAATTTAACCTGTAAATTTTCCTCATCAAGATCTGACCTAGTGGACATATTACGTTTTCTCAGTTCTCTGTTAGTTTCCTTCTCATCTACAAAGGGACTTCTACGCGGGCTCTTATTTACTTCTTTCAAGTCCAGCTTTTGCTTACTCCTATCTGGAGAACGTAAATCGACATCCTCCTCTTGGGCAGCTCGTTGCAAGGTAGCAAAACTATCCGATTCAATGCCTTTCTCATCCTCACTTCCTGACGATGTTGAAGACGTACTGTTGCTGTTAGATTTTTCAGAGATGCTTGGATATCTTGTTTGCGAACGCTTGCGCAGTGGAAGTGGGTCCTGAGTAGGTGACCTCACTGTACGCTTGTGAGGTGAGAGGTGCGGATTAATTGGTGACTTTGCCGCTTCATACTTCGGTGACGTTGTGACCACTGGAGGAGAAGCCCAGCCAGACAAGTCCTCCCCACGAGACCGCAGAGGCCTACGGCGGCTGACTTCCCCATGTGCTCTAGTCGTAACATCAGGCTCAGGTTCCTCTGGCAGATCAGGATGAGGTGAAGCTACTGATGACTTCTGGCCAGCCTCATCTTCATCAACGCTGCTGTTATCCTCCAAGTCATTACCATCATCCTCGTCATCAAGCACATCGTTACTGTCATTCTCGTCAGCCCCGTTGTCATCGCAAGTTTGTTTTGCTTCTGCCAGCCCCCGTTGTTGGCTGTCCAACTGCTGAGCGCGTTTCTCGCGCATCTGATCAGCTTTCAATAAAAGCTCTGGGTCATCGTAGGCACCACACTTCGCACTAGCCTCACGCGCAACGTCTACATCGTCCTTGGTTGGCTTACACAGATCCAAGTAAGCGATCTGCTTGCGGAAGATTTGTTCTCGAAGCTTGTAGTAAGAACGTCGGATCTTCTCACGACGTCCGACCATGTAGCACAGGTTACGCACCTTCAAAAACCAAAGATAGGATTGTGAGATAAGCTTTAACACCATGACTGTTTCAAGCACTATTTTCTAGAGAGAAAATTGAAATTGAGGAAAGCTTAAAATCCCAGAAAGGTTAATGGATCATTACATGCTAACCACGTTAATGTTGGAGTGTCAGTGAGAATATTTGCAGGCAAAACGTTTTACCCCTTTCTTCTAAAACCCAGAGTAATCTGATTATCACTCATAGGCACACATCAAGTTAACAGGGCATGATGATCATATCTAGGTTGACTGATTAAACTGCTTCCCATAACAGGAGTGCAATTATTTCCCTATTAAAATGGGTATTTGAAAGTACAAAAGGTAATGGTAATTGGCTCTCCAGAGGCACTGGTAAATGATAGGGGTAACCAGCAGTAGTTATGTCATGAGGGTACAGAGGAGCAAACAATTTAAGTATAGTTGCTTAATTTGTTCACAACGTAGCTATGCTCTCACATTCTTTCCTTCACTAAATTTGAAGGTATTTATAACATTTCATAACAAATATTTCTTAGCCAGTCACTGACTAAAATGGGTTGCTAACCCATAGTAAATGGGTCAATTCTATCATTGATCACCCTATGCGTAGAGCTCTCCATGAGCATATCACTGACAACTAAGCTTAATTTTACAAATGTAAAATCAGGTAAAACACTCTAAAATCTGGTAAAAAAACAAATATTAAAAAATGCAAGCTTTCAAGCCTTAATGGAAGCAGCTCTTCATAAGGTATGAAGACAAGTGGAATGAGAGGCTTCCTTATTACCAAAATTTAAAACACTTTACCTGATTCTACAATGTTTAACTTCATCTGGGCTCGACATATGTCATTTTTAAATAATTTTAATAAGTTTGATAAAGCTCCTTTTAACAAAACAATGCTGTTTCTTCTCTCTGGTTTTTGGGTTTCGACTCATGTATAGTATTAAATATACAACATAAAAGAGCAAGCAGAGTATTGAAATGCGCCCACAACAGTGTGCTTCTAGAGGTGTATATTTAACATAAGAAAATAGCCACCAGATGGTGCAGAATACGTCAAATGCATCCAAAAATGGAAAGGTGTAGCTAAATTTCAACGTAAACACTACAATTGCCACTAGGGGGCACAATGGTAGTCCGATAGGTCTCAAACTCATCATAATCCCTTGTCAGCGCTGTAGGAACACATCTGTCAAATTTCACAAAGATCGTGCAAAAGGTTAAGCAGACACAGCCATAGACAAAAAGCTACCAATAAGGGACGCCAAAGTAGTTGAAACAGTCCCAATATCATCATCAGTCGCAGTCTTTTCATCAGAACAACATCTGTCAATTTTCACAATGGTCCTTGGAGTGGTTTGGCGAATACACCAAACGCCAAAAACGGAGATGGAACTTTTAAAAATCACCACTAGGTGGTGTACAATGTGCTAAATCAGTATGAAAATGGGAAAGCATTGCTTACTCTCTAATAGGAGCCTATTTGCCAAGTTTCGTGAAAATCCATCCATGAACTCCGAAGATACATGTAAAAAAATAAAATTGCCACTAGATGGCACACAAATTGTTAGCTGGATCTGACACTTGTCATAATTTGTTGTCATCTCCATAGGAACGCATCTACCAAATTTCACAAAGCTTTTGCAAAGGGTGAAGGAGATACATCCAGACACAAAATGCCGACTAGGGGGTGCCAGAGTAGTCAAACCACACCGAAAGTCAACGTCACGTGTGGTCTAATCAGAACCACACCTGCCAATTTTCAAAATGATCCTTCAAACATCTTGGCAGATAGAAAGGCGGATGCCAAAACAAACTCGAAAAGTTAAAAATGGCCACTAGGTGACGCAGAATTGTCAAAGCCCTCTGAAAATGAAAAGGTTTCATCATCTCCTTAATAAAAACCTATTTGCCAAAATTCATGAAGATCCATCCACGAACTGCGACGATACAAAGTCAAAAATTTAAAAAACTAAAATTGCCACCAGGGGACACAGCGGTAACCAGTTCAGTATGAACTCTGTTGGCATCCGTAGTCAGTTCCATATTAACACATCTACGAAATCTGATTAAGATCCTGCAAGGAGTTTAGAAGATATAACAGCAGACGCCAGACGCTGATACAGAGATGACAGCAATATGCACACTGAACTCTGATTAAATTAGGACAAAAATATTTTTTCATTATGACAAAACTTTGACTAAACAGCCAAGTAATTATGGCAAGAAGTCCGTCATAGTTTGACAGAGTCTCGACAGAGTTCTTTAGACGTCAGTAAAATTTATTTTCATAACAAATGTATACGGACACAGACAGCAAGTTACAGCATCAGATATTGAATTAGTCAATGAGTGAGACAGTCGCTGAAAGTGACTAAAGAGACTAGATCGCAAGTCAAGGCTTCACAGCACTGACAGGAATGTAGAACAGACATTACAACAGACATCTTGCATGGGCAGACTGTTACGCTCAGTTAAGATTAACAAAGTGATTAACTTGAATTAGTCTTTAGTATATCATGACAGCAAAAACTATTAGCAACAATCAGTAAGGACCTGTGATTGCCTACACACCCACATGGAAAAACAGGATGCCCCCTAGCAGCACACGATGGTACTTCCACTTTACATGGGGGAAGCCCCATTACCTACCCTTTCCAAGTCTTGCCGAAGGTGAACAAACATCTTCATTCGTGCTATCAAACTGTTCTCTTGCTGCTTATTCAACAAGTCCGCCTCGTCCCTCTTGGGCGTCATCAAGGCTTTGTTGTATAGAGACTAGAACAACACATCAACTTACAGTAAAGTAGTGAAGGCTTCTAACAGAAATTATCAATGCCTTCTCTTAGTCACATAGCGTCGTCAAAGCTTTGGTGGAAATTGCGAATACAAATACAAGGAGACGTATATTGATGGGTAAAGTGTGATGAAATACTAGACTGTTCATTGTGTTCTTGCACCGTTCATTTTGCATCATTCACAGAAGAGCACAGCTTTCAGTTTTATTAGAGTATTTTTTCTCAATCATGTTACCGCATCTCAATCAACTCCCATTATCTCCTCTTAACTACCTTACCCCTCCTCAAACATCCACCATTAATTACTGTAACAGTTGTAATACATGATCGCACCTCATTCAATGCCAATCAATTACCTTTCAAATACATGACCCGCCCGATAATTACCTTTGAACTGCATGACTGCCTGATAATTAACTTTCAACTACATGTCTCTGTTTGATGACCTTTCAACTACATGACCCCGTTGGATAATTACCTTTCTCTTCAACTTCCAGTACTCATAGAACATGTCTACTGCCTCGTGGCCCAACTGCAGGGTTACCCCCTCGGTACTAGACGCCAATAGTGAATCCAGCACTTCCTCTACAGTCACACATGTGTAGAACACTTCTTTCAGCTCCTCAATTCTGCACAACAAGTTATTCAGCAAGAGTTTTAAAGATGTCGACAACATCCTCTCAAATTGGATCTAATACACTATAAACATCAGCCTCTAATAGTCTAACCATTTTGTTGTTGGTTCCCACTCACATCAGGTATTCATTATTAAGCTTTCAGCAACATAACTCAAACAAGATATTTGTCCATAGAAAGTAGATTAATCATAGAAACACCGTCAGAGCCACAGTACACTGTACTTTGCAAATATATAAGTACAAGAACTGTGAGTGCCAACGATTGGCATTACCATGAACGATGATCTGAGTTACTTTTGTGAGGAGCAGAACTATTATCGCGTTAGCAATTTCTGAAGCGTGGTAGACAACTGACCTGTGTGATACTGGACTGCCAGGGATACTTAACAACAGACAAGACAAATAACTCAGGGCTTGGAATATGACCCAATGACAAAAAGAGGACAATTTTCAAGGTCACGTATCATTCCACAAATAAACCTGTGTAATAGCAATAATTTATGTGTGGTAAAATTTAACTGAAATGAACGTATTTGGATGAATGAAGTCAAAACAATTAAAAAAGAGTCAAAAAGAGGAAACTGGAAATCAAATAAGAGGAAATCGAAACCAAAAAAGAGGAAATCCTCTTCAAAGAGTAAAATTGCTAGCTCTGATAATTGCGTTTGCAAACCACACTAGTCCCGAAAACTAAACATCAACTGTTTGTTATATATGTTATATATGACTGCTGACAACCTTAAATGAATCAGTTTCATTAATTTCAGGAAAATTTTCATGAGGTTTTGCTCCTTTCACTTACACAAGCTATCCACATTTGGAAACAACTCTTCATATTCTCCAATCTTTCCATGAGTTTCCGTATGACCTAAATTGACATTTTAAATTCTGACCTAGACATAAATGCTACTCAAATTAAGAAATCCACTGACTTTTGCAATCGCAGGTTTTCCCTTTCCGCTTCGGTCATGTCCTTCTTGGCAGGACTGAGTGGCATGCTGTTACCGTCTTTTTTAGGCGACCTGTAGCCATCCAGCTCCGATATCTTCACTCCACGCTCTTTAATGTGTCTTGTGTGCTTCGGACAGAACGCCTGCGAAACAATACACAAAACGTTAAATAGTCAATCTTACGATCCCACATTTCTTAGTGTATCTAATACAACAAAGGATCTTAAACGACATTTAATCTCCGTTCCATTTCCAAAAAACTAGAACTTAGGGTTCACTGACGCCACCGTGTGATTTTTTAATTTCCCACAGACCACAGTCTCGTACCTTTAACTTGACACCGTCATCGAAATCGTTTTCATCTAGAATTGTCTTCATCTCTAGACTGTGTTGGAAGGCGCAGGTGACGTGGAACGCTGTCTTACAGCTCTTCACTGAACACTGTATGCAGGCCCCAACCCTTTCTCTACACAGACAACAGACCAGAGCCCAACGACTAGTCTGCAACAGATGAGTACACGATTATCGCAACGGAACATAAAGTTTCTCTGATTTCAAGATTCTTCCAAGGTCGCAGAATTTGTCTCACTCACACAAACACTATGAAAGTGAAAAAATGAAACAGAATAAACAAATTTTGCTACTTAAAAATACAATCAGTTGCATTTTCACTTTCCAGTGCTTTTCCACTATGAGTTGTAACTATAGATAACTGACCACCACTACCAAGAATGTAGAGTTGCACTTTATATGCCAAGTTGACATTAGCATAAGTAGAAAGATTTTTTCAGAAAGAAACAGAGAACCAACTCTTTTAACCCTCTTGCTGCCAGAGCCCATGGTGACCCACATAACCTCCAGTGCCAGGCATTATAAAGCACCTTCTAGTGGCCATGTTACGAACTACTAACTTGTGCTTTTAATTAATCATTTTTCAAGTGATGATCATTATTTTTCACGTTACCATTGATACTGTGAGTAGAGCATAGATTTATCTTGTTGATTACATTTCAGTTATATAAAACATATTTGTTTTTTCAGAGTAGGGGCCTTGGAATCAAAAGACCCGTGGATAAAAATCTAAACATGCGTGTATTTTGGTGACAAAAATCAATTTATATGCTTCATTAACTATTTTACAAGGTCTTAACTTGTTTTTCTTACGATTCAGAAAGTATCTGTGGACCTGGACAAGAACTTACAATTTTTTTCTAGGTTTAACACCAATAAACGGTATTGATAAAATCAAGGTCTAATTGAAGAAAATCATTGAACTCTGACATACTTTTACACGTTTATTATTTGAAAAACTGAATCAACAAATTCATTTTATGAACATATATACATGTTTACAAAACTAACAAGAAGAGAGTATAAGAATAAACAAGTTATTTTAATAAAGTAACTGATTTAGACACAAGTAACAAGTTCAGTCCTTTTTTTCACAAGTGTTCAGTTCAGTCCTTATTACTCAACATTGTTTACAAAATGTAACAAACCATTGATCAACAGAAACTTATTTTGTGACATAACTAATAAAACAAAATCGTTTGAAATATCGTGGAAGTGTTCTAATGATAATGTACAAATGGTTTTCACAAGTCCGATAGATATTTGAAGGGTCGTCACAGCACGGTTATCGTCCGGTGACATGGGAGCCCAGCCTTGCAAACGCGAGTGTCACGATAACTGCTGGCTTTTCGCGAGTATTGATCCGCGAAAATGTTCGTCTGGGTGCAAATCATCCTCATAAAATCCTTATTGAAGAAAAGTTTGAAGTAGTTAACAGGTTTAGTACCCACTAAAATCACGCGAATCCCTGGAACTTCAGTGAACTCCAGACACTACGATCGAACAGGTAAGTTACTTGTGTCAGCCACCCATTCCTCGGGTAAAACGTCGCCACCGTTCTCAAGAACGGCATCCAAGTCAGCGTCCCTCATAAATCTTCTAAAGTATAGCCTTCATACTCCTTGTCTCTATCAAAATCGTTCGTAAAAATCGTATAAACCGCATCTAAATAACTATCGTCAAACTCGTTCGCCATGTTTACTATCTCAATACGCGTGGTTTTTAACTCGCGAATCACGTGCGCTTTGACATCGTTGGAAGCCAAATTTTTCACTGAATGCTTAGTAAAACTAAATTTGATTGGCTTAGCCACATTTTCTTGTGGGTGTGCCTTCAACACCGACGCCAATTGGCTAAAATCTGAAGGGTATCTTGAGGCTGTTTTCTGGGTCACATGGTCGCAAATATGCGACTACGGCACTGGCAAGGGATAAAGTTGTTGTCGCAGAATTGCGACCACGGCAGTAAGAGGGTTAAAGCATTTTGGTGTCACGTGCAAGCACCAACTCTCATCAACTTACTGGTATCATGGATATCTTTGTAATGGGTTCCATCTTGTCCACACAGCCTATGCTGACCTCTGGTATCCAAAGGGCACAACTAACATGCGCCCATTTGGTGCCGCTTCTGCAAATAATTTGTTTATATGCAAACACTGTACTGTTATTAACAAAATTCCTGTTATCAACCAAATGTAAAGTTTTAAGTTCGTGACAATATTTGATCATAGTGACTGGTGAGCAAGCTGTTGTTGTAAATTGCTTAGGATTTCACTTTGCTAATTACGAGGTTCACAAATAAAGAGCTGTGAGCCAATTTCAAAACTTTTCCTTAAGCACGTGTCTGTGAAAAGAAAATGAATGTGAAGGAATTATCTATACAATAGTCTCTGTTCATAACAGACACACCCTGATTTTTAAAACTGATAAAGCTGAGCTGCAAAACATAGCAGTAAAGTTCTTGACTAGCAATTCACTTTCAATTAGTGAGTATTTTCTTGCCAGGGGCGGATACCTCATTCCCTTGGAATGTCCACGCCAGATTTTTAAAACATCGTAACCAGGATATCCAACAACATTGACATGTCTACAGAGTACCTCGTCACATGTGCAATAGATTATGAGATATCGAGCCATTGAAGGACACACAAAAATAGCAGTTGCTGTGCAACATCAATATTCCGTAATTCTCCGCTTTGGGATGCACTCATCCATAAAAATGTCAACAGTCAGCTTACTTGGTACTTTTCATGGCACCCTCTGTCTTCGGGCAGAGCAAGCATCTGGGCTTGATGCCGAGGGCACACGTTCTACACAGCCATGTACCATCCGGAATGGTCATGATTCCATAGCATGCCTGGTGCACACAGATATCACAGTTGTCACAGAACACCATCTCATTGTTTTCCTCGCTGTCAGGCTGAAGCAAGAAGCATTCATTTTACTTTCATATATAGGCATTAAATTTGCCTTGACAGCCTATAGGTGGCAGTCAGATCTAGCAACAGGTGTAGTCTGTACTGCAATTGGTAGTTAGCAAAATAAACAAAGCCAATAAGTACCAGCGTCAACTGTAGTACCGACTGATAGCTGATGCATAATCTGACTGCCGACAATTGGACAGACTGACCATTTAATCAATTAAGTCGAAAAAGAATGACGTGCTTAACAAAACGCAAATTTAAAAGGGACAAACTCATGCCTACTGTCAACTACCAACTTTGGATTTAGGCCACTTACTGTTGTAAAATGGACATCAGCCTGTTAAAAATTCTTATTAGATATTACTGCCACGCTTGAGAAGAAGTTTTGTTAGTTCTTCAGACCAGTCCTAACAAATTGCGGGTTAGTTTCAGCCACAAAGGCAGTACGGCCATCAAGGAATTCCTGGTGATTTATTGTAACTAATTTCATCTCAAAGGATAAAAATGTGACGACACTACTTTGGAAGAGCAAACACCAACGTAGAACTCAATGCAGATAATAACTCAAGAATTTGCCGTGTATAACACTTACAGGAATGACAAGCTGCAGTAGTAATACTGAGAGTTGTGGTTCATTCTTCATTGTCATCACGTGGTTTACCGATTTAATAATGCACACTGCTTACACATTTATACTTAGATGTGTATCGTGGTTTACCGATTTAATAATACACACTGCTTACACATTTATACTTAGGTGTGTATCGTGGTTTACCGATTTAATAATACACACTGCTTACACATTTATACTTAGGTGTGTATCGTGGTTTACCGATTTAATAATACACACTGCTTACACATTTATACTTAGGTGTATACCGTAGGAATTCTCAATTTGTGACAACAGTGAGTGTTCGAGTAGCTATTTTCCTACTTTCAGAAGCATACTGCACCCCTATACATGCTTACAATGTTACCAGTTGTTGATTTGTCACACGTTAACCAAACAGACGCTAAAAAAATTCGTAAAATCTCCTGAAAAGTCACCTTTTGTTGAGAAATTTCACGACATAAAATTTCACTTGTCAGCCACACCGTGTCCGAAACTGAAGAATTTTTAATGTAAAAACTAAAAGCTGAATGTCTCCAGTGCTTGCATAAGTATCATTTTACACAAAAGCACCTCTTGGTTTACAGAGATGCCCAAACCCCCAATAATTCCATAGCCATGAAGACGACAGTTTACAGCATACAACACAAACTGCCAACTTTAATATTCAGGCAAATAACTTACTGAGCGGCAAACATCGCAGACAACATCTTCGTCATATTCTATACCCAGTCCTTCGGAGTTCTTTATTTTGGCTTCCATGTTGTCATGACACTAGAATCAAACATTTCCATATGGCTTGCAACTCGGACAAGATCACGGACAGCACACAGAACGACAACAGGAGTAAGTAGGTTCTGCTCACATCAAAAGAAATCCCAGTATATGACAATGGGTGTTCATCAAAAAAGCACAAACAAGATAAAGATGCTTGAGCACGCCGAAGGACGCTCTGGGGGATCTACCAGCAGGAAAATCTTGACAAATAAGACCTTACGTACCACTTTCCCTATTATCTGAGTCGTACTAGATATAATATAATGCGTTGCTTTCTTTATATATTTACACAAATAATTGCTCTTTAATAAAAATGACTGCATCCAATGTTTTGCAGTAACAGCATGGCTCTCAAAAGCTTTCAATTAATCACATCACCGCAAACAGTACACAGTGCTTTTCCAATGACATCAAGTTTCGTAACGTAATCACCGAGGTAAGAGACACTGGTTCATGCTTGCCATCAACTGAAGGAACCTACCCCTACCCTACTCAATAAATAAAAATATTCTCAATGTATCGCGGCCACTTTATTAATGGAGTGTCCAAAAAACTTGTGCAAACTACACCAGAAACATTAATCCAATCAGAAATTTAGCTAGGGACTTCAGCCTAATGCATGTATGATACAAGGTTCAGATGCCCATTTCCCAAAAAGACTTTAGCCAAAAATCAGAAATCTAACTATGAATAGCCTAACGTTGATTCGTTTGTATTTTGCTCATCTCAAAACGTTTTGTCTATTACCTAGTGCAGCAGACAAGGGATTTCAGTCTTTCAGACTTCGAATTGATGACATATTTTCCAACTTTCAGCCTTAGCCTGTTTTTGTTAAACAGGTTGAGCCATCCGTACACTGATTTTTAGCTGAAAGTCAAAACACAAAAGCCAATTGACACTTCGAGAAACAGGCCAAAAGGTCATCCCGGTGTCAAAATTTTGAACGAGTCTGTCCTTAAGTAAGGACGTCTTACCACAGCAAAAGCATGAAATCACGAACTACCATGGCCTCACAAGCCACCATGACCTCCTGACCACCGTGACCTCCCAACCTATCTTGACCTGATGACTCACCGTGACCTCCCAACCTATCTTGACCTGATGACTCACCTTGACCTCTAGTTCCTCCATCACCCGCTCCATTGTCCACTCATCCACCGGTGTCAAGCCCATTTCCTCTCGCTCTTGATTCATCAGCTGTAGCCAGGCCAGGTCTTGATCATCCAGGTCATATCGGCACACCATGTCGGCCAGCTGCGACATGCCCGTCAACTCATGATAGCCAGTTCGGTAACCCTCGTCCTGGGCAGCATGAAGTAGCTTACGTGGCAGTTTGAAATCACCCTTCTGATCACTCTCACGGATTGTCCTGTACCAACACAATACACAAGGGTGTACTTAAGGTTATACAATACCCTAGAAAAATGTTCAAGTTTGCCTAAATTCAGAACACACTATCTTTATCAGATTCATGTGAAATTGCTGTTAAGAATTTTAAAATGTTCCACTTTTGCATGAGGGCTATCAAAAATAGGACTTTTATGATGTTCATAAAAAACTATTAAGTTGCATAAAATGAAATATTTCAGAAAACTGTAATTTTGAAATCTCACCTTGAAACAATTATATTGAATAAAATCATGTTATTGATACTGTTATCTTGCTGTCGATATACCTTTCCTTTTGCTAAATGGTCACGTGACCCAATTAATGGCAGTTTAGTAGATATTTGTCTACAAATGCAGACAATAAGGTCCTACATAACCTTACCAAACAAGAAGCAATGCCAATGTGACTGAGCATTGAAACTATAACTATAGTAGACCTCTAGCAGAACAACTGTTGGAGATCAGGGTCCTTTCTCAGCTGACGGAGATGCCTGCGCCATCTGGTGGGAGATATTTTTGAGGGGAAAATTCCAAGGTCTTCGGTCACAGTAGTTAAAGCTAACCTCTTTGAGTAGACCTTGTTGTTTTTGCAAGGCTGAGGCTAAGTTGTAGAGGGCTTAAAGCAATAAACAAAGGATTCCCATGACTGGCTTACGAACCAATGTTTTGTAATCATCCCCACACTCAAAATAAACAAAACCATACCCTGTTTTTCATATCGAGGTTGTAACACCTGGCTGACGACCATTAACTACTGTAGATAATTAAAACCTTCTGACGCGGAGTGTCCACGTGAATGGGGTCAATATTTGGCCACAGCATCGCGGTCCCCCAAAATACAAAGTAAACCAACTTAATACCAACCTAATCTCAGCTGCAGGTATACAGTCAGGGTTCACTGGTACTTGAACACCCTTTTCCCATTCCTGTCGCCATGGGTCGCTAATGAGGATGTACTCTTCCTGAAGAAGAGGCTCCGAGTCGGGCAACTTCATGGCGCTGATCAAATCTTTGCGAAAGAGCTAAAATAACCAATCAGTCAACAATACATATACTTATTTGATGTCTACAACATATTCCCGTATTAAGGCTCGTGCATATAATTAAAATTATGCATTTTTCACATTTTGCTCACATTTCGTATGCAGGCTATTTGCCAAAACTTCCTTAAAGGTGCACAGCCCTTATACATGTACATTTATATCATAATGAGAGTGCTTCTGTGTGTCCATTCTAAGTTCTCATTGACATAGTTAACAGAATTTTCATCAACAACTATCAATTTGGAACTTATTAAAAGGCTTTCCAAAAATTAATTGTTTCGTGGCCTTTGCTCGAGTTGTTCACACAGAGAGAGGCAAGCGCCCAACTTCAGCTATGTTATGCAGCTCCACAAATAGGAGGATGAGGCGAAATACGCATCTTCTAGCTAGTAAACAAATGGATTTTACATTACTAAACGAATATAAACATTAAGTTGAATAAATATGAGTGTGATGCCATTAAAAGGACATTAACATTTTTTATAGCCCCAACAACCAATTTTTTGATTACTGTTGAATGTGACTTTTTGATGACACTAACTGTGACATGAACTACACAACAATGAAATCTGCTATGTTCGTGTGATTTTATTGCAAGTGACCAATATTGTTGCAGTTGTCTACCAGACATTTGCTGAAATCAAAGCCCGTTTCTTTATCAGTTAAGTACGCTTAAAATGATTTGCCATAACCTAAGTGGGATTTAGCTCTGACAGTTAGCAGAGCGTCTAGCGGCATGAGAGTTTGAGGTTCAATTATTCACTGGAGCCGATCTCATTTTTCCCACCGATAATGTCACTTTAAAAAGGAGTACTCAAGCAACTTGCATCACGAATATTACCTCCGCTGGCTTATCATGGCCCGATGCTGCATTACCACGGTTACTGGCCAATTTGCTGACCGATGGTGACCCCCGTTTACTCGGCATGTCGTCGTCATCATCGCTATCGCTTACATAACGTCGCTTCTTTGACCGACCGCCATAAACATCTGAAATAGGCAATGTTACACAATTACAAAATTCATAGTTTGAACTGACATTCAACAGGCTTCATCCAGAGGGCCCCAACATACACACAGTGACACCTGTTGATTTTGACACTCAAATTATTCATAACTGGATTTGAAAATTTCAGTTCTTATATAACACCAAAATATCACAAACATGGACAGTAGAAAGTCTTACAGGAACAACATCTTTCTGTACAGAATCCACAGCCTGATAAATGGTAAACTTAAGAACATGTTTTTCCAAACAGAATTATCCTTGATCACAATAACCTAAGCCAGATACAGGAAGAAGCAGGGCCCATCTAGAAGGCATACAGGGGTGTCCATTTGGTCACACTAGCTCAAATTTAGAAACCTTAGCTAGGGCGTCTTGATCAGCATTTGGACGCCATCGTTATGGTGGTAATGGTGGCCAAGTAAAGTAAGCACGTAAGCACTGGTGTCTCTATTGACTTGCTGACAGCAACTGTGGACATTCAGTTTTAGGACACAATTGCAAGATGGGAGAATTTTATTGTAGACCCATGACTCCAGAGTAACATACTACACTATACCATCAATTGGGGTCATAGATATAGACACACATCAGTGGTCGTGGACACCTCAAGAAATCAGGAAACTTGTTTTAGATGCCCTACTTTTGAAATCCTGGATGAAGCCCTGGGAAATCTTTTGATCAGAGCGCCAACTGTTGTAACTGTTTGTTATTTTCTCACTTACTCCCTTGACAAATCCATAAAAGCAATTAGCTACTGACAATTTATATCCATAGTGTTGATTGTTAAAGATTTAACCACGAGGGACTGCCACTGCCATAACAACAGGGCTTAGCCCGAAGTAGTAAGGGACATACCATCATCAGCTTTTCCACTTTTCTTCCCCTTGCCCTGGGCCTTGCCTTTACCCTTCGAGCGAGTGCCAGACATAGTGAAGCGCTGAAAACAGCACACAAAAATAATCCTTCACCACATCAATACTGGTCCAAGTGCACATATGAGACTCAGAGGAACACAAATTGAACACAAATTGCCATCCATTCAAACTGTTTCATTTTCCACAAGTTACTTTTTTACGAAAATATGTATTAGACGCACCGGGGTCCTGCATTTTGAGAACAAATTTCCTCCAGTGAATAACGGGCGTCAAACTGGTTCTCAAAATCCGGGAAACCCTGTACCTATTGCCCAAAATAAATCCACACTTAGCTGTTGCTGCCGATTGCTGCCCAGCACAGTTGAAAGCATGACTGATTCTGCACACTACATTACACGCCACAACAAAATCAGGCAAACTACTGTTTCCCTGTTAGGACGTCTAATCCTGTAAACAGCAACAACGGCAACGCAAAGCATTGGAAAACGCACATGACTGCACTCACGTATATGTCGTTCTCCCTACATGTATTCAAACATGGCGCTGTATCGATGTTTGAAATGTTTTACACTATGTTTGGAGTCATTTTTGTATGACAACATATCCTCTGGGGTGCACTGTGTAAAAAAGGCCAGTTTCGGATTTTTGGGAACTGAACAAAGGACTGCTCGAAGAAAAAGTTTGATAAAAAAATTGTTCGAGTTGGAAAGAATTAGAGACATCAACAGCCTCTTACGGTGTCCCTATTTACGCAAAAGGTACTTATAACACCGTGACTTTGACGTTTTAATCAGTGAGAGGCGATGATTCATATAGGAGCTTCACTCTCTCTAGCTACTGGCCATCTAGGAAACACGTAGCCCCTCAGTTGCCAGTTAGAGGCTACAATACTTCCCATCACTTTCTGTACGTATTTCTTCCCGTGTATTTTAAACGAGCGGTAGGCCAAATACGGTCACCGATTAAGAGTTTTCACTCCATCAAAAATACATTCCATACTTAAAACTATCACATAAAAAAGTGTTTACTTTCTTCAGTCTTCAGTGGTCCTTTCTACTTCTACACATATCTTCACTGAAGCTTAGTTATGAGAATTAAGGTGATTTTGGCGAAGAATTCCATATCCACTTTTTGGTCACCGTTAACTTTTTACCACGCGCGAGATAACCACAAAGTATTTCAACTGAGTCACGTGAGTTAGGCAAAGGCTAGCGCGAGACTGAGCAAAGTGCGTGACGCTGACGCGCGACACTTGCAAAGTAGCATGAGAAGGTATCAAGTGAAATTGTTAAGATTTGTGTCCCTTGGACTTTTCATTCGTCAACGTGCATAATTTCACATAACTTCCTCAAAATGACACCCGGTAAGAGAAACTCTAGCAGATTTTCATCGATTTGTTCAAATTATCTTGATTGAATCGTCTCCAGACTTATGGTATGTGTTCATTATAACTCCATGTGCATATATGCATGGTTCATTTGATTGTATTTCCTGCATTTTGAAATTTTAACTTTTTGTGGTGAAGTACTATCGCCCCTGTATGCCTGCAGCATCCAGCCATCCAGGGCGATGTAATTGCCAACACAGACCCTTGAGTTTATCTTTTCCTTGATCATCACTGAGGTCACTCACTACTAAGAAAACATAAAGTTTAGACACTCAAAATCTGTTTGCTCAGAATTTTCTACTCAAATCTGCAGGAACTCTGCAAAACTAGTATCAAAGAAATCTTTGAATATCTTCTTTCATTTTATCTCTTTAAATTGCCTTCGAGTGGTGATTTGACGACAAAAATGTCTCGAAAAATACCAAAATAACAAATTCAAGGATCTTATTTTGTGACGAAAGACGTTCATGACAGACAACCTTCGAGCATCCGGGTTTTTGGCCGATGCTCCCGACGCAATTCCAGAGCTCCGTTTTTGCGCGCCCATGAATGTTATTTGAGTGGCCTCCACATAAATTTAGTTTCAGTTTGAATGTAATTAAGCTCTGGTTATGTAAAACAATATTGTTTATAACCATGGTACCATGGGTTGCTTGCTTCTAACACTGGCCTACTGCGAAATCCAGCATTTACCGAGGGTGATTTACCGCGACTACACGTGTGGTCAGACATCGGAAATGTCTGCCAAAAACCGAGTATTCATTGTGCTTCAACAAAGAGTAGCACATAATGTCAAGATCAAACACAAGATACGCCGGCTCTTGCAATTAAATTCTAGGTTAATGGTTAACATGAGCTATAAGAAACAAATTACACTGAAGAAGAAGGTTAACTTTAATAACCTCAATCATTGAAATTGGGGATGAATTTCTCAACTTTGACATAGGGGTTGCTTGCTCAAACTTGAAATTTTATCTTCGACAGACGTACATGTTAAAGCACAACTGAAACCAGCCATGTTAACTATTTTGGGTCCTTGAATTCAGAGTTTTGAGTTGTTTCGAAAATTTCGTCGCCAATTCACCACTCACAGGGATAATTTAATGGGATCAAGGAAAGATAAAGCTTCGAAGGTTTATGCAATACCAGTCTGAGGGAGATGCACGCACAGGCGTCCTCAGCTTCTGATCGTCCCCAATACACTATGACACTCCGGACTAGAAATTCCACGGGTACTTCACTTCCGCCATTCATAGCAAACACAAAACTCAATACATTTTCAAAAAACGGAGGTTCAACAAACCATGAGGATTGTCCTTTCTCCCAATACCATTTACAGTATCCAGCTCCACCGAGTTCGCAACAAGTTAGAGGTCAAAGCACAAAAATCTTTTCAAAAAGTTGCTGCGTACCAGCAATATGCTACACGGAAATTGCCAGTTTGTCACAGAAGGTCACGACATCAATAACTCCACACTTAGCCAGACCGTTTCGTAACCTTCTGTGATGAACCGGCAATTGCCGTCAATTCGTAACTCATCGGATTATTCCGTACCCTACTTGACTTTGACCGCGTGAAGCATATTGCTAATACGCAGTGACTTTTTGAGATTTTTGTGTTTTGACCGCAAATTTGTTGCAAACTCAGTGGAGCAGGACACTGTAAATGGTATTAGCAGATAGAACAATTCCTCATGGCTTGTTGAACCCGTTTAGTGTAAATTTATAGTTTTGTGTTTGCTATGAACGGCTGAAGTGAAGCACCCGTGGAATTTTTAGTCCGGAGTGTCATACTTTGTAGTATTCTATATACTAGTGTGTTGGAGAAGATCAGAAGTTGAGGACGCCTGTGGATGCAAGCAGATTTTATTTGGATTTGGGACAGTTGAAGTTGGGAGCCTCAGCTCGGCAAAGCATCAGTTTCCAACCTTTATATTTCTTATATATGATTATGCGTGAAATTCGAGCGCCTGTGCTGTGATTGCCTACTATACTACTGTATTGGCCAGCTAAACACACTTTGCACTTTGTCGGTTCGAGGTCAAGGGCAGTAAGTAAATTACTGATAAATTACGGATGGACGGCGCTATCGACATCGTGACTTTACGCGACAAACCGGCAATTCCCATACGGTTATTGACCTCAAACAGACAAAGTGCAAAGTGTGTTTGGGCTTTTTGGGAACATTTTTGTGCTTTGACAGCGAATTTCTAGCGAACTCGCTGGAGCAGGACACCGTGAATGGAAAGAACAATTTCTCATGGTTTGTTGAACCCGTTTTGAGTAAATTTATTGAGTTATGTGTTTGATATGGACAGTTGAATCAAAGAACCCATGGAATTTCTAGTTCCGAGTGTCATACCTTGTAGTATTATATGTAGTGTATTGGGCACGCGATCAGAAGCTGAGGACGCCTGTGGGTGCACTGTGACATTCAACCAGCAGAAAACTTGAATATCCCGCCATAAAATTTAAGCCTATCCCCGTCTCGTCAATCAGAATATAGCAGCGTAACATGGAAACTGATACGACAAGACACAACAACAAAGGGATGTTTACACTACTCGCATTACTGTGACATATTTCACTGCCGTGTGATGCGAATTTCAGTAAACTGGTGTAGCAAGTAAATAAAACATAGTGAAGATTGATGGCAAATCTTCTGAGAATACTGACCTAATTACGTATGCATAAGACCTTTCATAAGAGAATAAATACCTTATACGTCAAACATCCGGATCAGCGTTATTCTTCAACATTCTAAGTATGCATTGGTATACAATCTGATACCAACAGTGCTTATAATTTTGAGTAAGAAGTCGTCAAAATGAGCACCAATTCTTTGGCGCCATCACAAAATTTATACGAAATTTTTATAATCACGTTTGCACGTGACATGAAATCTCGTTCGTGAGAAAGTTTAGCGCCATCATACAACAAGTTCCAGAACTAATCAGTTGAACAAAAATGTCTTTGAAAAGAAAGCGACAGTCTGGTGGTTCCGTGGAGTTGAGCGCTTACAGGGACCAACACTTCAAGGTACATTCGTGTTTTAGTGCTGGACGATATGCTGATTTTTGATTCTTAAAAATTCTCAGTCAATAGTAACAGTTGTGTTTCAATTAGTTTCGTGTGTTGTATTATTTGTAGTGTAGCGCACGACTTTCCCCACAAGTACAGAACACATGTTTGTAACTGTAACTGTAAGATATGTACAGTCACTCTCTGAGACACCCGATATGTACTGTACAGTTTTGTATTCCTACAGGTTCACTAGCTAGGTTTCTAGAAGTACTCATCAGTTAAAACAAAGCTACCATGGTTTGACTTAAACACAACCTAAATGCACATCCCGGGCCAAGCCGGCCAGGGCACAAGCTGAAGGACTGCCACAAGCATCATGCTAACAGTAACACTAACAGTAATAGGGAGAATTATAGCATTTTTCACAAAGTTTAGAAAATGTGCATGTAATATACATCATGAGAAAGTGCTTCACAATCACAGGACTCAGAGCACTGTGCAAAAACTTTTTATTTCGACTTACGGTGCCGTAGAAAATGTCATTTTTGTGTCAAAATTTTTTATCAAAACAAATAAGGTATCATTTAAAGATTTTTATCAGGAAAGTTTAAATCTGATAATTGATTGAGCACATTATCAATATCATTTTGTGATTTTTTGTTAACATGGTGTTTGCGAACTTGTCAAAATCTAATTGCATTAAATATAAATGAAAGATAAACAATATGTATTGATGACAAGTATGATAAGTAGAACATTTTAACACTAGCTTCTGAAGACATACAATGAAATTCTTTGCGTAACAATGTAATAAAATGAAGACCTTGTCTTGAGCCATCAAAAAGTTCATGCTATACAAGGGACAACTCCAATGTTTATTTCCCAAAGTTGTCTTAAAAGGGAACTGTATTTTATTCTGAATAAATTGTGGATAGTTTTCTATGAATTGTTGATTAATTTCACAAATAATTCAACACCAAAAATTAAACTTATGTTCTCTAACGAAGCTCGAAAAATTACCGGCTTGGAGCGCTGCTTAGTCTCGTGACGTATTTGGCGGGGGCAAAGTCACTGTCCTGTGCTGTGTTAGCGTGCAATCAAGTAGCGTTTTTTTATAATGTCGGAATAAGAAATTTTAGTGTGAAATTTCGGGTCACAAGGGATACCTGTTTTAGCCGAGGCAACACAAAGTGATACCTAGTCATCGTCATCGTCAGACGAAAATTTGCCGGTGTAACTGGTGTCAGTGACTGTGCCGAGGGCAATGTGGACTCTAGCCATCCAGTCAGCCAGTTGTCAGCCCCACTCCGGCAGCTCTGTAAACTTGAAGGGTTGGTAAGTTACCGACTGTACCTGTATGAAGACTATCGTACCACTGTGTGTTGAGCTCCGTTAACCCCGAAATTTCAGACAGCCGTTGACTACCCGGGTATAGTTGACTCAGTTATGCTCGTCACCTCGTCGTAAAACTTAGGCTACATCAACATATAAAGCTAACGGACCGGCGGGGGCGCATGCAAAATCTGATATAGTCACCCGACACTTCCATTGTTCGTTGCAGCCGTTTAAGTGGAAAACAATCAAATAAACGTCCTTTGGTAGCATAATTTGCCGCCTTTTTAACAAAGAAGTGTGTCGTCCGTTTCAAGAACAGCACGCTCGTGACACGGCGCACGCGCCATTTCATAAAAATTTGAGACGTCTTTCGGGACATCATAACAGCTTCGCAGCACCAAGGTTGTTCTAAAATTCGGTTTGCTGGTGTAAAAATACTAAAAACTTGAAACAAAATGAAACAAGCTCCGATAATTTGTTATAACATGTACGCAACCTAGGTACCGTCAGCGACGAACACATGATAAAAGAATCAGGGGGAAAAGAAACTGGTAAAGGTCAGGTGACGTAATCGCAAAAAGCCGACTCAAGAAAACACATCACAATTTTACTAGCACCAGCCGATGAACGATCGCTAACATTTCCAACACCGGTAAATACAGAAGTTAGTTTACTCTAGGAACCTGTTTCCTAGGTTTACTCAAGGATGACTTAGTTTTAATGACATTTATTTGAGTCAGATTTTATTTGTACATTTTTTACCCATATCGGCTTAAACCTGTAGGCCTATATCTAGTATACACTGAGCTTTGGGCCAAGGCTTGGGTAACCCGGCGGTGGTATGCGATGACCATCCCTTTAGAAGACGCCTTTTTCGAAGAGTTTGAGCAACCAGGTGCCATACAAAAAGGCATAGCGAACCTTTTACAGCACTGTGGCAAACAATAAAAAAATAAGGACGATTGATACAATGATAAATTACGATGTAAACTCTTCAAATATGACATAAGCAATGAATGTGCAAAGGGGTGGGGGCTAACCCTTTCACTGACTACCGAAAATCAGTGGAGTACAGGATACCCAACATGGAGTTATTCCAGCATTTTGAGGTCCCCTTGTCCATAGTCATTCATCAGCCGAAAGGTATTCTAGTAGACGGCCTCATCTACGTCATAATGGATATTGAACCGTGATGGATATTTAGAGACCTGAAAGAATACTATGATCCATAAATGATTTGTTGCTATGACATGCGAGCATTATTCGAACAGTGTTCTGCAAAAATGTTACCACTACTTGGAAATTATGCAAAACATTTCAACAAACAAAGCTGGCATAATATTGTTGAACTTAAAAGTCATGAAAAGAAAAAAGAAATAGCTAGGTAAGTTACACCAGTATACAAAAATCAAGAACATATTGCTCTTCAGATGCTGCAGTTTTGTTAATAAGAACTGTCAATGCTTGTTACATACTAACAAATAAGTTTTTCTGCTTTTCTATTTCAAATTGGAATAAATCAATACCACCAGTGCCTCTTCCTGTTGAATTTGAAGCAATCAATGAACTCCATTTTGTCCATGTTTTTGTCATGTAATTTGTGAGGGTAACTCATTGCATTAAAAAATAAATTTAACAAAAGGTGTTACCCAAAAACAGCAACAAAACAATGGCTCTCAAAAGTTGTTCTGCATGGGTTTAACTTGTTACTTTGTGATCATAACAATATCTTTTTGGATGCCATTGCCAAATGTTTGCAGTGGCTATGTACAGAACCCATGATCTTAGATTTCTTGGTATTTTTTATGTTTTATGACAAAGTTGCCAGTCTGAACTGCGCAGGACACCTATCAGTGTAATCTCTCTACCATTTCAGGGTTGTCACCTATCAGTGTAATCTCTCTACAATTCCAGGGTAGTCACCTATCAGTGTAATCTCTCTAACATTTCAGGGTAGTCGCATTGAACAAGAAAAACTTCTCCTGGCAAGCACCACACTTTACGTGGGTAATCTATCTTACTTCACGACAGAGGAGCAAATACACGAGCTGTTCTCACGTGCAGGAGATGTGAAACGAATCATTATGGGACTAGACAAGTTTCACAAGACACCTTGTGGATTTTGTTTTGTGGAGTATCCATTTTTTCTGCGCGTCCTGTTGGCTTGTGCGTCCATACTGATAGGAATGCTCTTGTCAGCTGTGGTCATTGGAGATGTGATGGAAGACTTGGTATTCATTTTGTGGTGTTCTGAAAAGATGCAGTAAAACTCCCGTTTATGAATTGGATTTTTGGTCAACTCAGGCGAAGTTCAGCGATACAGTTGTAGTTCGCACACTCAATCGTTCTGAAAGCTTTTTTTGGGAAAAATTCAGTTTAATCCAACTATTGCAAGTTTTACTGTACAATACTACCAATTTGGTTTGTTGAAAACAACGAGAAGTGATCTCTTCCACTCCATGGGCATTTGTGGAATGGTCGTTTCACTTACTAGTGTTAGATAAAAGCAAATGCATTGTCAGTGCATGGTTTTATGAGTGAAATCTTACGAGAGAGCTGATCAATTTGTGGTTGTTATAGTCAGTAGGTTTTACATGGTTCCATCTACCTCATGGACCAAATGTAGTGCCTTTTAATTTCTTCTGCAGCTGCTTTACTTAAGTGAAATGATTGGCAAAGACCAATGTTTTTTGAGCTGAGCCCCAAAACAGATTTGATCTCACGGCATGATTGGCCGCAATTGGGCACTTTGGTAGAAGAGCTAAACCCTACTTGGTAAGTAGACTTCTCAGTTCTTATAACACATTCAAGTGTTTACCTTAAAAACCGTGTGTTCTATAAGAACTGAGTTGTTAAATCATGCAGACATCCAGGTGAGACTTTTTGGTGAGGTAGCTAAGTATTTTAAGCATATTTTTTCTGATGGAATCATTGGCCTGGATTTCAGCAAATGACTGGCAGCCAACGGTGAGAATTGGCGATTTTTGAAACGCAATAGATTCTGTTATTTTGTAACTCTTGTCAAAGCTCATAATTTCAAGAAGTCTAACAATTATCCCCGAATTGCGTTTTTAGCCCTAAAACCAATTATGTCCTTTTAAAGATTTGTCTCCAAAGCAACTGCAACAATCTGCAATGGTTGATTGATTCAACGAGTAGTTTTTGATCACTACTGTCTGCACTATGTGACGAGTAGCTGCTGGCATGACACATCGAAAATAGCCAAATCCAGTGGATCAAGTTTTACGTGTTAGCTTTTTAGGCAATGCAAGAGCTAGCGAGATCAAAGCAAATATTGATTGGAGTGAAGAAAACGAACAAAAGTGAGCTGACCTTCGGGGTGAAAATAGAGATGTTCTGGGTGAGATAGCTGATAGCTTGTTTCATCGGGTAAAATGCTTAATATTTCTAGTATTGTGGTGTTTGCTGGATTTGAAAGTGTTTAATCTGGGCTAGACAACACTCGTTGATATCTGGTTAAATATACCCAATGCAATAATGTAGTCTCCAACACTTGGCATGCAGGTTGCATGACACCCCTGCAACTGCAACGGGGTGTCCTGCTGTGTGACGCAGTGTCGCTTGACCGTTGCATTAGAAAAATTCCTATGTGCAGACAAACCTTTAGCTGCACTTCAAGTTGATTTATACCAGATTGAAATTGCACCTTCAGTGTGACTGTTTTATTTAGCCCTTGCAAGGTATTCAAATCACCTTAACTCAGTTTAAGATATTACTCACGAGACGATGCAGAAAATTGCGTGCGTTACATTAATGGCACTCGGCTTGACGACAGGATAGTGCGCACGGACTGGGACGCTGGCTTCAAAGAAGGTCGACAGTATGGACGCGGGAAAGGGGGTGGACAGGTAAGAGAATGGTGGAAGTAAGGGGGTGGACAGGTAAGGTGGTGATGGAAGTAAAGGGGTAGACAGGTAAGGTGGTGATGGAAGTCACTGTGATGACTAGTGCTAATTTCATTTCAGGCAATCTTTCCTCATGAACCACGCATTTGTTTCATGAATTAGTTGTTTTTATCACAAACTTTTCTCTCTTTGACTACAGTTCTGTTGGTGTCATTAGAAACTTGACCTGTTTCACGATGCTTTGTACTTTATACATAGATTTGCGGAAATAAATTGCAACATTGTGCACCAAAACTAGGGCTTCTTTAAGTGTTTGGCTTCTGAAATTGAGTTTCTGTTGAAAAGTTAGGTTAGGGTCATTTTGTCCCCAAATAAATGAAACAAAATTAGCCAAGTGATGAAAGTGGCTTTGTTTGATTACCAGTATTTCAATCTAGACTGATGTGTTCGCTTTAATGTATTTATCATGGTAGATACTTGGCATACGAGTCATGAAACTGCACATACACCTGAAAAACCAGTGGACTAGATTGATATCTGGATTTGAAAACCGTCGTCTTCTGGAGTTGTAACAAAACGAGAGATGTTTGTAAATGTAAACACAGTTTTTCCTTGTGAATTGTGATTGTATTTGCTTGTAGTACATAGTTGATGCATTGCATCAGGCATAGACTTGCTGCACCATCCTGTCTGACAGTGATAAGCACTGTTGCCTGTACTGTGTATAAACTTAATGGTAACTTATTCATGTTCATACAGTTTCATCAACTTCCTTTTTGCATCATATGCCTTGTACAACTTGCAGCTATCGTATATGTGTGCGTGTGCATGTGCGTGTGTCTGTGTAAATTAGGTAAATAGGGCTATTAGAAGGTGTGCTTATGTCCGGAACTAGGTGCATACACCTATATTTGAACCATAGGAGTGAAATCATGCTTTAAATTGATGCCTCTCATATAGGCACACCCTCATATATTTTTCGTTAAATATTCTCCTCTATTAGGCTTGCCTAGTGAAGTGTACACAGGACACCCACCTGCGCCTAGAAACTAAACTTGACTTACATTCCAAACTCTCGAGTGAAAATTTTTCTTAACAAAAACAATATTATTTTTGTCACATTAACGTAGATGTGGAACTCTTTCTCTTTTCCAGGTGAGAGATGAATATCGAACAGATTACGACAGTGGGCGTGGTGGTTATGGAAAGATAGTGCAAAATAAGATGCAGAAACACAATACCTGAGTGACACACAATTGTGTGACTTGAGCCTCTCATTGGACCATTTCATTCATTAACCTATGGAAGATAGCAGAGACATTCCAACATTCGTACATAAGAGCTTCATCTTTATTTGTTTTTCTTGCTCGACCCTGTCTTCAGTTCTGGAACTCACTCATTAAGCAAATGTCGGATACATTTTGAATTTAAACTCATCTCTTCGGCGTCGAACTACAGGGGACTGTTTGATCGAAGGTCATTAGCACAGATTTTATATGTTTGACAATGCAGTTGTTTTGGATGATGGTCAATGTACATGGATGACGTGTGCGTGTACGAGTCATAAAACAGTGCCGACTTTGCAATATGCCAGTAACTATCGTAGCTAGGTCTAGGCATGCGACCATTCAGGCATTAAAATCCACGGTTCGTTCAAGCATTTAACTTCGTAAGTTGCTAGAACAGTAGCTTGACCACGTAGTCTAATGGTGAGCAAAACTCTCATGACCTGTCTAAAATTGAGACTAATGATGTCAGCAGTTAAATCAGTGTTACTGCTCTATTGGTTTCTTTGACTTGCCAGTGTTGCAATTTTGGGATTTGGAATTATGGGTAATTAAGATCATTAAAACTGTTCACGGATACAGAAACTGGGTAGACTAGTGTTGTAAGGCCTTCTTGATACTTTGTACTAACTTGTTACCACACTGGCGCAGAGAAACACTGAAGTTGTTGCGGGTAATTGTTTGTAAATTAACGTATCTGAAAACAGTCTTTTTGTTGTGGAGGGTTATGGAGGACCCTAGAAAAATGGCCAATTTCAGAACATCACGTGTCGGAAATGCTGATCAGATTCAATATCAATGCTGTTTTTAAATTGCTTCACTTTTGCACAAAGGGTTCTCAAAAATAGCTCTTTTAAGGCATTCATGCAAAAAATCTGAAGTTGTATAAAACAAAAATAAAATATTAGGAAACTGTGACAGCTTTTTTGAGGTTTCATGTTGAACATTTATATCAAATAAAATTTGGTCACGTTATGGATACCGCTGTTTTGCCATCAATGTACCTTTCTTCTTGGCTAAATTTTAGCAAAACATGTTCACATGACCCAATTTATGATAGAATGTTAAAAAGTCAAAAACCAATTTCTATAGGATTTTTAATTTCAGATTAATTATGTATTTTTTCGTAATTAAAATGTAGAATTTTGTAGATATTTGTCTAAATACACACACATGTAGATGAAGTCCTACACAACCATAGCGGTAACACATGTATATTTGCTTCTTACAGTATGTTAAGAGCACCGCTTTTAACCCACTAGTGACATAAATTGCCAAATGTAACAAACTATTAGGCGTATTAGCTTCCTTTTGTCTACGTCACTGCGAAAATCACCTTTTAATTCAAACAGCTGCGAATAACACCTGCAGGCAATGGTGTTCTATTCAGACCCATATTCAATACAACCTTTTGTTGTTTGTGCTGGGATCTTGCGGTGATGCAACATGGCACGAAAAGGCAGCTTCACTTATCATTTGACGGGCTTACACTTGCGTGATTGAACTCGCGTTTTCTTATTTTACTAAGTCTGTGCTCGGACTATCTGGTTAGCCTAATACACCTAAAGTAACAAATTTCCATTGAAGTTAGGCTTTAAGGGTACATTTGTTGCAAGTAAGTTGTCCCTCTTGCGAGCAACACAACTGTTTGGTATAATGCAGTAATTTTTTCAAAGCTAATACAGGTAATTTGCATATGGTGAAACTAGAATGACTTAGGCTGACAAAGCTCCGTAAGTTGAACGTAAACCTATCTTGTCTGATAATTTTAATGTCTCGTGAAATGATTTTTAGTAAGTACTCATTTTCCTACAATTGTGTTTTTATTATTATCAACAAGATTACATACACTAGAAAAGCTGTAAAAACAAGACAGTAAAATGGCAATGTACAGTTCAAGGTATAGAATAACACATAGTAAACTCTGGCAAATGAGCACAGGTGGTGAAAATATAAATAATTTTTCTCAAGAATTTAAGGTGGTGTGGGGGCACAAGATGGTGAATTTATACAATGTTCCATGCGCAGTACTTACATTGTAACTATTAGTCGTAATGCCATACTTACGGCAAGAGTTCTCAAATTGATATACACACACAGCATATCAATGGCAACATGTATGACATTCAAGGATCGGGTGACTTTCAATTACCCAGGTGGCACTGGTATGACTAAGGACTAGAACAGATAGATACAATAGTTACAGAGCTGTCTCCCTCGGTTGAATCGTACCTGGACTAACAGCTCAAGCAAGCTCAGCTGAAGTTCTCAGGTGTTAGCTATCTGCCTGCGCTGGCCCTAATGCCCTATAAGTACAAATGCATGCATTCAGGTAGTCCAAGTGGGATCCTTAGTCTACAGTGAACTGCAATCTGTTGTCGATCTAAAGAGGAGCCTTTACTCATTAGCAACACCTAATGTATGTAAAGTCACATTCCCTATTGATAGTGCACGCCTAACAACTAAGTATTGGTTATATAAACACCTGAACAAAATAACAGTTACCACACAACCTGTTCCTAATACATTACTGATGTATTTTGCTGAAAGAATCTTAGGAATCCTGAAACTCTAATTCACACCAAACTATACTATCAATAATTGTAATATTTAAAACAAATTAATGAACAATAGAATTCTCAGCAGTTTTCCCTAAGCTGATGATCTAATTACTCATCATCAAAACATCCAGAAATGCATATAATGTTAATAAATTAGCTCTTAGAATAGTTGTGTCTTCCAACCAAAAGGACAAAGCACACTATCCAGCACAACAAAAATCATTTTTGTCACTGTCGCAAACAGTAGGGCATGTGTATGACACACGCCACAATGTCACTACAAAAGCGTAAAGCAATACTGATTACAATTGATGCTCTATTGTCACTTCCAACGAGTATAAATTAAGTAAGTTGAAAATGCACAAAATTAATGCCTATTAAACTAAATGTTAAAAAAAAAAACACTTAAATAATACACTCAGAAATGTGACACAACCACCACCACTCTGAGGCTGTCTGGGAGACTTCGCCTTCTTCGTTCTAACGGATGACAAATTATGAGTCAAAACTGGAAACTGACTCGTAACAACTGTTCAATCAAAGATGGGGTTAGTCAACTATAGAAGTATGTATGGTTCACAAATACTGTCATCGGAAGTTCACACTTTTGTGGTATTTTTTATTCTTTAACAATGGCCAATGCTATTTTAGTTGCCACCAGTTTCGATTGGAAGCAAGGATGATGATGTCGCCACTTCCAGAGTCTAATGATTACAGCAAGAAGTCTGGGCAGTGAAAAATGTATTATTTTCCTCAACATTCGAGCTAGAACAAGACAGATGACAAAGTTACCAATGTCTGAAATTTTAGTATGGTACTGGCTAAGCACACTTCAAGTTTCACACTTACTATGAATCAAAGGAGCACAAGTTTCATCATAATAGTTTACTATGGTAAAAATTCTCCAGCGTGGGACAGAGGAAAATTATTTCCCTCAAGGTCAGGGTTTGTGTCAAAGAAATAGGCACTTTGGCTGTATAAAATGCAAGAATTATGATCAGCGACAAATGATCATGCCAAAATTACCCATGTGGGAATCGAGAAAATTCAATTACGACTTGAATTTCAGTGTCCCAAATTTTAGAAACTGGCCTAAAGTGGACAATGTTTATTGTAGTCTGTCTATGCAACCCTTTTCTCAGATATCTGCATCTGGTTGCATCTGACTTGTGCTACTTTAATAAAAAAATTCAGGGATTCTTATTTGAAATCTGAGTGCTACACAATCTTAATTTAGCATTTATTTAATTAAATACCTTTAAAAAATAATATTGTGAACTATTTTCAACAGATACGCAATCCAGTCATCCAATATCGTCCCTTAAAGGGCAGCCATGATCCGGCACTAATCACGCAGCAGTGTAAAACTCCACAACGATGTTGTACACTGAGGCAGAACTGTACAAAATCCATCAGTGAGTTACCAAAACACAACACGGTTGGTCGGATTCTGCACTTGGCGTTTCTTGACATTGCCTTGTTGCCTTCTGCTGTTGTTCACTCGGTTTACCACAGTTTGTTGTTGATACCGCTAAATAAAAGAAAAACGATACATTTGAGAAATATGAGTAAAATTTAAAGATACTAAAGCCTGTTCTGGTGATTTCAACAAGTCCTCGGTATGTCCTCTGCTAAGGCACCTGTGTCTGAATTACAAAAGAAGCATTCGACTGAAAACTCAGCGTGTCACAGAATGGATATTATTGTTCCTGGCGTGGGCTCTTTCTCAACAGTTGCTCGTGTAATTCACCTTAAGTGTAGGTCACGCTTGCCCAGTTAGCACACTTTGCTAGTTTTCAAAACTTACTCCAAGCTTTTGAGGGTCGATGAGGGTTACAGGGCATTATATTGTTACATAGAGCTGGATGGGAAAGCCGTTATCTGTTAATAGGCCAAAGCTGGGTTTAATATTCTTTTAAGGAGAAAAACAATTACCTTCTATCCTTATTCAGAACATCAAATATGTTTCCCAAAATTAATATTTTGAAGCCCGTTTGAGAATTAATACACTATGCGTGTATTTTTGTGTTAAGTTTTTAAAACTAGGTAGACTTTCCAGTCAAACCATACCCGCACCAGAGGAAGATCCTAAAACCAACTTCGATACTGCCTGGGGTGGTTTACATCTGAGTAGGAATGTCTATGCCTCCCCAATGGACAGACCCATTTCCCAGGTCACTGAGAAACTTTAATAACAGTCTCCTAGGAGTGCCACTGCATATTTAAGAATGTTGAAAAACAACACAACTACACCTGGGCTGTAAAAGGTGTCATCAGGATCAGTATCGGGATAAAAATTCAGTTATAAAACATCCTTGATCAACCTGAAAATCCATCTTTGGAAATATTTTTTGCACAAATCATGTAGGTCAAAAATTTTTATTAAATGTTGGTAAGTCATATTCAATGTTCTTCCGCTGTCACAGGAAGCATGACTTGTCTTGCTTACCAAATGTGAAAAAAAATCAAACAAAAGTGAGAATTTTTCTCCACTTAATATACACACAAGCATTTCTGTTATTTTTAATATACTAACTTCAACAGAGAATTGTTATTTTTGAAACTTAACAGAAGTGTGTGTTGTTAAACTCGGCCAGGTTGTTGGTTGGCTATTAGGTTATGATGCTTCACAAAACTGTGCGTTGTCAGAAAGCTACTACAAAATGCTCTACATTTGGTAAGTGCGCAGAGATAAACAAAAGCATTAAAACAGGAGAAGGTCCCGGGTTAGAGTCCCTGTTGGGGCAGAAGTCTTTCCAAACTTATATTTATTAGGTCACCTGATGGCCACAGGTGGTGTGCTCACCAGACTTAGAAATGTGTGTGATAAAACAGGAAAAATGACTCGCAACAATTCATGGCCATGTGGTGAATTTCTGGTTGGCCAACAGAAATTCAAACCTCTTTCACACTAATTTAGAGACTAATATCAGCTACTACCTCTGACACCAAGATCAACTCCAACAGGGCTCGTTTTAATCCTTGGGGGATCTAACCTAAAAATAAACTTGGAAGACACTTTCAGGTTACAGTAATTATCTCTTATTATTAGGGAGACTCCTGACGGTTCTGGTCCACGGGCAGGCCCCAAGTAGCAGCTAATACTGACCCTGAATACAATTGCAAACTGTAAACCACAGGAATTCAATTAAACTACTTACATTGTTCTTAAATACTCTCTTTCTGTTGCCTTTGCTATTCATAGTGCTGAACTGGAAGAAAACAAAACCGGCCAGTGACAGTTATGCATTAACAGATATTGTCTTCTAATATCAGACTGAGTTTGTCTTTATTATGAGCACTTCGTTGACTAATTGCTGTTTCTAATAACATACCAAAAATGCACATTAATTCAATAAAAATAAATAGCAATTTGTGTTCAATAATATAAGGAATTCAATGTAGAGTTCACTCTCAATTTGTATCAAAGCCAAAAATTGACTTAGTAATGAAACTAAAACAGTATAATCGTTTTTTTCACAAGTTCACAAATACACAGTTTCAGGGAACTTAGTCGAGTCCCTATTTGGTACCGTTTCACACTGAGGTTTGCAGGGGAATAAACCTACTAGCAACCGAGCTCGTAAAAATGCGTCAAAATCATGGTTAGATAATGCAGGGTTAAGCCTATCCTATCGGCACTCAAACATTGACTCAGACATTTGTTCCAGTTGTAGAACACCTAAAGGTGGCAAGAGAACAGGAACTTAAGCTTGACTGTTGACTCAGTGACCAAATCATTCATATAGGTTTCAAATAAAAAAGAGAAAATTACAAAAGATTCTCTATTTAGAGTCTGCCCATGTACATAAAACTTGTATTCCCTTAGGTTTCACAAAAAGAGCTAAAAATATAAAGAAATTCCTGTGCAATCAATGTTGATTAGTCATGAACCTTGCAAGTACGCTAAACACCAGTTGTGTAAACATCATGGAGAATTCACGATTTCGAAAATACTTTTCAATCCTTTTAAGGCAACCGCATTAGTCAGATCAATTGTAACACAAACCAGTGACAGTGACCTATTTAGTGTTCAAGGGCTTCTAACATTGTTGTGATTACATGCAATGGGAGACCTTGAAATAGAAACATGGCGACTGGTCATGTGGGACCTGATGCCAGTGGCCTCTAGAGGCACTTTATAGGACACATCGCGTCTAATCACATACATTGTAAAAGGGTCTTTTTAAAAGCCAAACAATTCCCCTATGCCACGCGATGCGAAGACATAGTAACTCCTGGTACAGCTATGTGGCGATATGAGTCACTTGTCATATGTGACCAGCCCTCATTGCTTCCTGAAAGTCTCCCATTCTCAAAACAGTGCCTGATGGTATCTACATTACAATATTTGTTGGGGATACTTCGCTTTTATGAAAATGAGAGAAAATTAATGTCCACTATATTATGTTCAAAAGAACGGTAAAATTCGCAAAAGTGGGATCCAACCAGACCAAAAGATTTCATAGCCTGAAGGCCATTTCACAAATTTTATACGAGGTTCACACAAGTGGCAAAACCCTAGTAGCTTCACCGGCTAAAACGCTAGGTTAACACTAGCGTTTTACCCAGACAGACAAGCTGCTCCAGAAGAGGTAATTTTCACAAGCAGTTTGTTTGTTTTCTCACCACCTGAGTCACTTGTGAGAGAAAAATAATGTCAAAACACGTTCACTCTGTCAACAATTAATTGATATGATGATAGAACAAATGCGCATATGTGTCCTTTAAAGTAAGCGATCTGGCTACAAAAGTGCAAGCAGAATCGCCAGTAGTTTTGGGTAACTTAAACTTCCAACAAAGCGCCAGCAAAACTGACCTTTGCAAACATTCGCAGTACTGGCATTTTTGCTGCGAGGGAAAGTATTTGCAAAAACGCTAGCATTTTAACTAGCATATGAACCAGGCAGTGCTGTATTTTACAATTCTTGTCTTACATTTGTAGTGAAGGTGTTGGTATTCTGCTGTTGCCTTCTCTGCCGAGCCTGATTCGCTCGTTGTTTCTTCTGGATGAACACCATCTGGTTGTTGGCTGCCTGGGGCTGCCTGCTGCGTCTGCCCTGTTGTTGCCGGAAGCGTGGCTGAGTGGTCTGCGTGTTCTGTCGGTAACTGGCTCCATACGGCTGTCTGGGCTTGTTGGTCTTCCACCTGAAATTGCACAGGAATTGAGTAGACTGCATTGAAGACTTTCAGTGATGTGTTTGTTTTTTTCAAAAGGCAACCAACCCCCAGGATATCAGAAGGTAAACAAAACAATTATTTGAAAGTTATGCGCTCAAAATCTTTGGCAGAGAATGTCAATTATCCAAAACAACAAATTTTACATGCCTTTTTCAAAAACTACTACTATATTGCAGTAAGCTTCCCAGACCTGCTAATTTTTATCTAAAAGTTCACTCTACACGGTGAACAAGTGAAGATGGGCATTTCCATGGAAGTAAATTTCTCTCTTATACACAAGGTGGCAGCACAAGTCACATGAGACCAGTCGCCATTAAACTTAATAAATACTTATAGATCAAAATGGCAGCACGTGAACCTTGGAGTAGCAGTTTATGGGATATCCTCACATCAATCCTTTCAAATCAACAAGTGACCGGAACTTTGTCTTTCTGCCCGAGTCAAGGAGGCCATTTCCCACAGTTCATTGCAGCTATGACTTCTTCCTCTATCCATATCAAGGTCAATTGTTTTGTGAATGTCTCAAAACAGCTCAACTGCCAGAAGGATTGCAAAGGACTTTGAGCAAAGTTTAACTAGCGCATGAACAGTGTGCATTTGCCATTGTTGATGTATGTTACATACACTTTGGGTCAAAATCACTTGCTAAAACCTCGGTCAAGTTGGCAAAACCTTGGGCAAATACACAGAAGAGTCCGTACTTAAAATTGAGCTATTAAACACTTTTGTGATATCACGATCCACTTACTGCCTTTGCTGTGCCTTCTGTGGCTGTTGAAATGTCTGTCGCCTTGCCACGACCTGCTGTTGTGCCCTCTGTTGTCTTGCTCTCTGTTGCTGCGTTTTCTGTTGACGTGGTCCTTGTACAGGGCGTTGTCGTTGCTGTTGGATAATTACGTCAGATCTCATAAAACCGCCACTTTGGAAATTTCTGTTGAGTTTCCGTCGGTTCTGGCCTTGCTGCGACTGAGTCTGGTTCACCTGCAATGGCATGCATTAAGATCATTAATTGAAATAGATCAATCCAAACTTTTCCATGCTTTATAAATGTATAAGTACATTAAACTTGTACTGGCATCAAAAGAGCAACTCAAAAACTCCCCGCATTTACTGTCACCTCTGTGCGTTAATATTGAACAAATTGCTGACGTAAGACAGACATGACTATTCAAATCAATATTAATCCAGCTGCTTTAAAATCAAAATCAAAATGTCACTTTTGTTTGTCTCTAGTTGTTAAAGTGTCCCCAATGAAATATGATGATGGGCACTATACGACAAGGGTTCAGTTTGGTGGGTAATGCTATCAGGTGGGTAACTGTTGATCTACTGCTGCTTTTAGTTTACAGCAAAATTGTTCTATGACAAAATTAATAGGTAGATTTATAGTTCCTTTATTTTTTAAAAGCGGAATCTTGCATAAACTCTGAATTACTATGTATTGGCAATTTTAAACATTCTAACAAACAGCATTTTGTATTTCCAACAGTTATGACCAGGAGGAATTCATCAGCTGATTTTACAACTAGTTTCTTCACCGTAAACTTGATTTTGTCAACAACAAAGTAGGCAAAGTTGATGACCCTTCCCAAAAGTAGTGACCTCACACTCTGTGCAACATTTACCTGCAGCCCACGTCTCTTGGCGACCTGTTGACCTCGAGCCCGTTTCTGTTGCTGCTGTACAGCGGTCCTGCCGCCAAGGGTCTTCTTGGCTCTCTGGACCAATGCATTAGCTCTTACATTCCTGTTCTGTCGAGAAGTAGCATTACCCTGTAATCAACTCATTGTTAGTTGGTAAATTCATACAATCTCCAACTAAAAACAAAAACAACCACTCGCATCAATTTCAGCCACTTCCTGTGTGCTTTTTATTCTGGAAAACTGCATAAAGGCACATAAGCAAGGATTGAAATTACATGTTTTGCTAAGCACTGGGTAAAAACATATTAATCCCAGATCGCTTGCTGATCTTGTGTGGATTTACTTTACTAAAAAGGTGAGGAACTAAAATATACTGCACTACAGACTCGACTCAAAAAAACAAAGACCAGAACCGACCATGTCTTTTTGTCCATTTATGAAAAACATCAATTTTGAGGTGTTTGGCCAACTTTTTCCAAATGTGCTCTGCTTCCTATCAATAACCAATTTTGAGTTAGTTTTCATTGTAAGGTTTTAATCAACGTGTTTTAAGGTTTTAATGTTGTCACCCAAATGAGAGCGAGATGCCCTTCAAGAACAGGATTGCCTTTCGATAGAGGTTTATACACTTCAGGACAAAATTGAAATAAGATACTCTATAAGCGCAGTTAGTAAACATTTTCTTATTTAAAGTCAAAAATAAGACATTTCAATGTTTGGAATGAATCAAATTCTTTTCTTCCAAGCTTAATGAAAATTTTGTATATTAAAATGTTTAAATAAAAATCTCGCAAACTTTTCAAATGGATTCAGCTTTATAGCACGGAAACGCAATAGTCTGTCTAGATTAAGGGATAACATAAAAATCAAGGTACTAAAATAATTGTCACAATACCTGTTTCCTGGAAGTATTTTTCAAGTTAGTTCTGAGAGCTTTCAATTTTCCTTGTGTTCTCACTGCTGCACCTTTCTTTTTCAGTTGCAACTGTTTGGCTTTCTTTTGTTCTTTCCTGTTAAGCTTGATGATGTCATCTGAAATTTGTGCAAATAATGCAGTTACACTCCTTCACAGGCAACGGTCACTTTCAGGGGTCCCACACATTGAGAACCAGTTTTCACTGCTGAATAACTGGTATCAAACTGGTTCTCAAAGTCCAGGACCCGTGTTAGTGGCTATTGCCCATTCATCAATATTGGGTACTGTCAAAAAATGTACTCTTTAATAAGCAAGACCAACAAGAGGAAATGTCATCTTTTTATTTTCAGTCCCCACGTGCTAGGTTGAGTTCAGCTCCACCTCTTATCCCTCCTCCATGCTTCATAATTGCCCACAGTACGACCAATGACAGCGCCGGCAAAAGCGAGTATACGCACTTCCCTGTCCATAGATGGCTGAATGTTTTACAAACAAGGAAAATGAATTTGAAAGGAATGGCATCAAGAACACACTTGTTCTCATGAACAAGTATTAATTGTCACCCAGAAAATAGGTGTTCGTGTTTCACACTCAAGAACACAAGTATTTTTGGGACGATTTTTTTGACAAAAACACCCGAGTTCCCGCAAAAATTTTTCAACCTCACGGACACTGCTTGAGACACGGCTTCGATTACACAATTTTGTCTTCCTGTAATGTCACACGCACCTAGACGAGGGTCAACGTGTTGCCTAAGTTTCGGTGGACTCCCTGCCTGCACAGCTGATTTCATTATGATGAAATTAGCGGGGATAGCGAAAAAAATCGCCTTTTAAAATTTCATTGCCTTTGTATTTTGAGTCCATTTACCCAGTCTAGCTGTGCTGGCTCAATTCATACAGTGGTGTACTATCTACTTAGGCGATTACACTGCCAATGGATGCCGACACCCTGCATAGCCAGCCGAGGGCGAGGGGCTACGTGTTGCCTCACTGACTGTCAACTTAGGTTAGCCTCACTTTGGCAAAGATACTATAAAATCTTTGGCCTCAGTCAGTAGACAATTTAGAGGATTGAATGACCCGTTAGTTCGTCCAATTTCGTGTCTACTTCAGTCTTATCACAAGTTACTAACCTAATGACATGTCAATTTTGTCCATTGGGTTTGACATGATGAACAGCTCGCCCCACAACACAAGACGTCAGCCGAGTTCGACTTTTGCCGAACAAAACTCACCAGAGATGGCGTACAAGTTTACACCACGTGACTAGCCTCAAATTATTTTTGTCATCAAAAAGCCACATAAGATTCTATTTTTGGCTATTCATCATAGATTTTTTGTATTTTTATTTTTGAACAATTTTTTTACGATTTATTAATTGTAAATTTCATAAACATATACGAATGCATTTGTCTTCTTTGTTATTTTGTGTTCCGGTCTCGCTTTGCGCCTGGAATTCGACACGATTTGTGACTGTGAGAGGCAAATTTCAGACTAAATTTACTGCTGAACTGTTGTTTCTGCATTTTGTAGGTAATCAACTGTAGTTGAAAAAATGGCTAGCATGTCGTACCACATAGCAAATCTTCTGGAGAAGATGACATCTAGTGACAAGGACTTTAGATTTATGGCGACAAATGATTTAATGACCGAGCTACAAAAAGATTCGATCAAACTTGACGATGACAGTGAAAGAAAGGTCGTGCGTATGCTCCTGAAGCTGCTAGAAGACAAAAACGGCGAAGTGCAAAATCTAGCCGTTAAGTGTCTTGGTCCTCTGGTAAATAAAGTTAAGGAATTCCAAGTAGAAACGATTGTGGACACTCTTTGCAGTAACATGTTGTCTGACAAAGAGCAGCTGCGAGACATCTCGAGCATTGGATTAAAAACTGTCATTAGTGAGTTACCACCTGCATCAACTGCTCAGGCAGCTAGTATTTGCAAGAAAATAACTGGAAGGCTGACAAGTGCTATTTCCAAACAAGAAGATGTGTCAGTGCAACTTGAAGCTTTGGATATACTGGGTGACCTGCTAAGTCGGTTTGGAGGCTTGTTGATTAGTTTTCATTCCTCAATTCAACAAGCCTTGCTTCCGCAGCTGTCTAGTCCTAGACTTGCGGTACGTAAACGGTCTATTATTGCCATCGGATTCCTCGTCATGAGCTGTAACAACACTTTGTTTGTTGAACTTATTGATTTCCTATTGGCCGAACTTTCAAAAAATGCATCCACGTCTACAACACGAACCTACATTCAGTGTGTTGGTGCAATAAGTCGTCAAGCAGGCCACAGGATTGGAGAGCACTTGGAAAAAATTATCCCTCTCATTGTTAAGTTCTGTCAAGTAGAAGATGATGAACTACGTGAATACTGCATTCAAGCGTTTGAGTCCTTTGTCAGACGATGTCCACGTGAGGTCTCGCCACATATCCCCACTGTAATTGAGCTTTGTCTGAAGTACATCTGTTACGACCCTAACTACAATTACGATGATGATGATGACGACGAAAATGGCATGGATACAGAGGGTGATGAAGATGAAGATGGGTAATGGTTGTAACCAGTTAGGCATTACATGCACATTTCTGTAAAATAAAGCTGTTATACGTTTGAAAGTTACCATATCTCGTGATCACAATTAAGTTTTTTTAATTTTTGCTAGACTAGTAGTATAGGAATATCGGGAGACATGTGAAGTATTCTATTTTGAAAACTCCATGTGTTAAGTGGTTTTCATCTTACAAGGTCAACGGGATCATGAATTTCGGCCTGTGCACCTGGGCAAAGATACTGGATTGCCTATTTGCCTTCATGATTTACCGTGCAAAGATACTGGATTGCCTATTTGCCTTCATGATTTACCGTGCATTCAGTAGGAGGGATGTTAAAGTTATCTATTGTAGACACCTCCACAAATCTACGCTCTTTAATTTCTGAGCAACTTTGTTAAGAGCGCCCTCAATTGTTTTGTCAAAGAATCATCCTGGCATGAATTTTAAAGCGGCATTTTGTCTAGTTTAGGTGGATAAAAACGAGTACTGAATTAAAGTTTTTACTCTTGTAAAATTAATCATCAGTAATATTCCTTACCAGATTTGTTCCCGTTTCGGTCAAGAGAATCGAAGCTCTCAGTAACTCAAGAAAAAGCCTAAGAGATTATTGGGGTTAGCCAATCCTAAATTGCAAACTCGAACATGGTGCTAGTCACATTGCTGCCTCATCCTGCAATTACTAAAATCAGATGATCGTGGTAATATTTCTAAATCTCAACATTCTTCCGTACAACATTGGCAGTTAAAGAAGGGCTATAAGTGGTAGCATAAAGATTCTGAGCATTTCTTTAGGTTTTAAATATAAAATGTATTATATTATTCATCAGGAATAGCTCCCAATGCCCACCCTACTATTATCAGCCATCGACAGTATGAAAATCCCAATAGCAGACTGAGCAGAGAGCTGGTCGCACAGCCTTGAAGGCCAAAATAGCAAATAAGTCGACTTTTGCTTTTGCTCCCCGGCTGTTTTCTGTTCTACAGTTTTTCTGGGCTGTGTTACTCATACTCAAGTGAGTGGGACTAATGCAAGTTGGCCAAAATCTTAGCCCCACAATTTTTCAAATTTCAAGTCGCAAATGCAGCTCATTGTGTCAAGCACTCGTTATTATAATTTTTATTTTCAAATGCCCACATGGTTGAATGTCCGCTTCAACTTGCTGGCCCTAGTTTTATGTTATTCAAAAACATCATAGAAATCAGTTTTAGCAATCCTGAAATTCTATTTATTTCCGTTTTGCAAATGAGGAAATTCCGCCTTACTATTTTGAAGTCGGATAAATAACATAAAAATGGTCTGGGAATTGCCTTGTAAACATTTTCTGCTGAGTTACGTGCCGCAATTCCATTTTAAAACCAAAACCTTGTTGCATGCTGTTTTATTATTTTTTCAAATATGTAAAAGAAACAGCATCACCTTCAGAAAGAATGACCGTGATGTACTGAAACACGTCTTCTGCAAAATGGTTGTCGATGATTTTGTGACCAGAATCGTCAAATTCGATAGATTATATATCCTTAATTTTTCTTGATTAAAAACCAAAAATATTACTTTCATGGTATCAGCTATATATAAACTCTGTTTGAAATCTTGAATTGTGCGGAAGAAGTCAGGCTCTGTGAATTCCTTCCATTTTTTGTTATTGCGGCAAACCTGGATCTGGATCGATGCAGTTGCTATGATATCTTCAGTAATGCCACTGTGAGCCTCTCTTTGTAAATAATATACTCAAATAGCTTGTCACAGTTCATTGTCTAGCAGACGGTCAATTATTTGGCTTTTGCACTTGAAGCGGTCAACAAAAATTAAAAATAAATCCATGTTTAAAGTGGTGCTGTAATGTCAATTCATTCCTTACTCTAATTTTATGAAGTCATTTCTGAGCAAGGGAAGAAGTAGCAGTTTGTTCTTGCCTGAGGTTATGCGTAATTCATTAAATGACCAACAGGGTCAACTCAGCTTATGAAACTTGGTTTCAAGCTTGGATATGACACTTCTTCCGAAAGTTAAAAGTTTATTTGAGTTGGAAAAAGTTGTGACCAGTTTGGTTCAGTAAGTGGTCTAAACCAACAGTTGGTGAAATTGTCAGGTTTTTAGAATTCTTTAAGTCTTGCACATGGTTAAGCAAAATATTTCTGCATTTTATTTAAGATATCCTTGATTTTATCTTAACTGGTGTAAAATAAGACGACATCAAGGACGTATTCTGAACTTTTATTTTGCAAACTGAAATTTTTGTTCTTCTCCAACTCAGCGTGCTATGGGTCTTTAAGAGCTAATTTGTGTTCTCTTACAGAGAGAGTGATGATGATTACTCAGATGATGACGACATGAGCTGGAAGGTGAGGCGATCGGCAGCGAAGTGCATCACTGCCATTATATCCACCCGTCATGAAATGCTTGCTGACCTGTACCGCACTGTCTCACCTGCACTCATCAATCGCTTCAAGGAAAGAGAGGAGAATGTCAAGGCAGACATCTTTCAAGCTTATGTCACGCTCCTTCGTCAAACAAAGCCGACAATTTCAATGGACCCTGACTCCAGGGAGAAGCAGGAAGGCCCCAAAATGTTGCTGAAGTCTCAAGTGGACTTGATTGTCAAGGCTATCCATAAGCAACTGAAAGAGAAGAGCATCAAGACCAGGCAAGGTTGCTTTGTCCTTTTGACCGAATTAGTGTTGGTCCTGCCTGAGGCGTTGTCCCAACATGTGGCTGCTCTTGTGCCAGGCATTCAGTATTCACTCGGTGACAGAAACACCAGCTCCAACATGAAGATCGACACCCTGTCATTCCTTAATTGCTTGTTGGCCAATCAGGATCCCAAGGTGTTCCACCCCTTCATTCATTTGCTGATGCCAGTCGTTATGGCGGCTGTGAATGACCCATTTTACAAAATTACCTCCGAGGCTCTCCTTGTCACGCAGCAACTTGTCAAAGTGATGAGGCCACTTGATCAACCAGAGTCCTTCAACTACCGCGACTACATAAAAACCTTGTACCAGTCTACCCTGTCAAAGCTCAAAGCTTCTGACATTGACCAAGAAGTCAAGGAGAGAGCCATTTCCTGTATGGGTCAGATAATCTGTAATCTAGGTGATCAGCTGTCCTCTGAGCTTGCCACATGTCTGCCCATTTTTCTGGAGCGCCTTAAAAATGAAATCACACGATTGACGTGTGTGAAGGCCTTGACCATGATTGCTGGATCCTCTTTGAAGGTGGATCTAACGTGCATACTGAAAGAAGGAATTCCCATCCTTGCATCGTTCTTGCGCAAGAATCACAGAGCCCTGAAGTTGAGCACTCTTAGTTGCTTAGACGTGGTCCTTCACAATTATGGCTCAGGTTTGTCCTCATCAGCTATCTTGGATGTTATTAAAGAATTGCCCCCACTTATTAGTGAGGCTGATTTGCATGTATCTCAATTAAGCCTCGTTCTTCTCACAACGGTCTGCTCTGTCAACAACAAGTGCATTGCCCAGTTGTCGGAAAGCATATTGTCCCAATTATTCCTATTGGTCCGCTCACCTCTTCTGCAAGGAGCTGCTCTTCAGTCTGTGTTAGATTTCTTGCAGGCTTTGCTCAAGGCCTCTCCATCTGGCCTTGGCTTCAAAGAGTTGATACAGATGCTGACAAACCCTATATACAATCCAACTCCAACAACTAAGTCATCCAATTCTAGCCTCGCTGTTCACAAACAAGCTTTTCAGTCAATTGCAAAGTGTGTTGCATTGCTTACAATTATTTGTCCAGCTGAAGGCAAATCCGTTCTTGATCAGTTTGTAAAAGATGTCAAAACGTCTTCGTCATCAGACTCAGTGAAGTTGTTTGGACTGCTTGCTCTTGGTGAGATTGGTAAGCATACTGATCTCAGCAACCAAGGAGAGCTGGAAATGGTAATTCTCGATTCGTTTTCCTCATCAAATGAAGACGTCAAGTCTGCTGCAGCCTTCGCTCTTGGTAACGTCAGTGTTGGTAACCTTCCCAAGTATCTGCCCTTTGTTTTGGATGCAATTGAGTCTCAGCCCAAGAAGCAATATCTGCTCCTCCATTCTTTGAAAGAGATCATCAGTTGCGAGTCGATAGGTGCAGAGGTCATTGAACATTTCAAGCCCTATATGCCCATCATCTGGTCTCTGCTCATGAACCACTGTGAGTGTCCGGAAGAGGGCACTCGGAATGTTGTTGCAGAGTGCCTAGGAAAGCTCTGTTTGCTAGACGCGGAAAATTTACTACCCAAGCTTCGTGGATATCTAGATTCTGGATCCTCGCCAACCCGGTGCACTGTCATCACGGCAGTGAAGTTTACCATTACCGATCAGCCTCAAGCGATAGATCCTTTATTACGCAGCTGTATCGGCGATTTTCTGAAATCACTGCAAGATCCTGACTTAAATGTCCGCCGTGTGGCACTTGTAACTTTCAACTCAGCTTCTCACAACAAACCGTCTTTGATTCGGGATCTTCTGCAGGCCGTTCTACCCCATTTGTACGAGGAGACAAAAGTTCGAAAAGAGTTAATTCGCGAAGTGGAGATGGGCCCCTTCAAGCACACGGTAGACGACGGTCTAGACATCAGAAAAGCCGCATTCGAATGCATGTACACTCTGCTTGATTCTTGCTTGGACAGGCTGGACATCTTCGAGTTCCTAAACCACGTGGAAGATGGATTGAAGGATCACTACGACATAAAGATGTTGACATATCTGATGCTGGTTAGACTGGCTCATTTGTGTCCCAGCGCCGTTCTTCAGCGTCTCGACCGGGTCATCGAACCACTGAGAGCTACGTGCTCGACGAAAGTAAAAGCCAACTCTGTAAAACAGGAATTTGAGAAGCAAGACGAGCTCAAACGGTCTGCCATGAGAGCTGTGGCAGCTTTGCTCGCGATACCCGATGCCGATAAGAGTCCCTTGATGAACGAATTCATGTCGCAGATAAAGAGTACCGCTGATCTGATGTCCATGTACGATTCTATTCAAAAGGATGCGTCGTCTTCATCGTCTGCTGAATCCCATCTGATGGATACGTCGTGAAGGACAGGACATTAGTGTTTGTCTTGGACTGTGACTGATCCCTGTGTTTGAAGCACGCCACGTGTATTTTGTAAAATGTGTTCCCTTTGGGAAAGTTTCTATCCACTACCAGTGCTTGTATATCGCTTCGCTATATGGTCCCTAGACTGTAGCCGCTTTAGTAACCGACATTGTTTTGGAAATGTGATAAAGCAACTTCAGTAATGCTTCGATTGTTTATACATTGTATTTTGTTTCCAAAGAGCAGTAAACATACATATTGGTCGTTTAATTTTTTCAATGAAAATAAATGTTCAGTTACCTGGTACAACGTTAGTTTTACGATCCGCATTCTTCTTTAGTGAAAAGCGAATTTTTGGTGTCCTTACTAACAAAAATATGAAGATTTTTAAGAGAGGCTCAGCATAATTGCGGTGCTTGACAACAACAGAAGCCGTCTTCCTCCCCCTTGGTTCGCACGGGTGTAGCTAGTAGGCCTAGTGTCGTTTTCTCAGTATTCTCTTCTTTTCTACTGCATTCCGGTCCTTACCAACACATGTCTTATCTCGTTGACTGTATTTCTTTTCATAAACGGCGTACTTTCCTCCGAACAATTGCCACTTGGGGTTAACTTGTATCCTCGATGCTTAGAGGGTTTGTGACCACACCGTTAATAATGCGCTTACAAGGAACTCGCGCATTTCTAAAGACAGGTGGGAATTTTTACCGCTAGTCCTGAGCGGCTTTTACCAGGATCAAACAGAGTGCGGCGCCGGAATCGGATGCGGTTGTGATTACCGCATAGTCCTGTGCGACCATGTAAGCATAATTGCCTTGTACATAATGGCGAATTTTCAAAATGCATCAACCAATAATTTTCGTCTAAAAACGAACACCACGGCGGTATTCACCTAGAAAAAACAACTCAAGTAAGGTTTTCGGTTTTTAAAAGTCCAAGACTAATAAGCTACTAACTACAAACATTGGGTACGATCGAAGATAAACGACCGAGCGTATCGATACACTCAGTGGATTTACAAACCCTGATCAGAATTAACAATTATTCCACATTATTAGCCTCGAATGGCAGATACAACCGTGTAATAATTACCCATAAAGTTATCTCGCTAGTGAGATAACATTTTGACGGGAAACCGACGCCGGATTCGAACATGGGCTTCAAGAGTTTCGAGTCGCTGACTTTAATAGCACTACACCACCCAGCGGCTGTGAAAATAGAATACAGCAATCGCATTTTTAGCAAAGGGCATTGCACCGTCATTTATACACTATGAAAAATAAGGCGCATAATTTCCATAAAAACGATATTTTAATTCAGTTAAATTTTTCTCCCGTGTTCTCTCGCTTGAAAATCACCGATCTCCAATTTGAATGCGGGTATCGTGTCGTCAGGATCCTTTGACTTGAGCATTATAGTCAGTTACTAGTGGTAACCTACTTTAGCAGACGATATTTTCCCGGTCGAAGCTTAGCGTGATAAAATGTGTAGTAAGCTATAATAGTTGCTAAACCTTAATTTATAGATTCACTTAATTCTATTTTGTTTTAATTTTCAATTGGTTTTGAGTATAAGCATTATTTGACAAAAATAGCTCGACTTTTCTTAAAAGGTCACGACCCCCGGGCCTCTGACATAGAAAGTAGTTACAAAGCCGAGGCGAATTGAGAAAGATAGATCGATTCATTGCAATGTTTTCCTTCAGTATGTGGTATAAATAGATTGTTACGTGTTCTCAGTCGTTTTCCCCCTTATCTAGAGCCCTCGTGGATCACCCTCGGGGCTAAAGCCCCTCGGGCGATAATTCCACTTGGGCTCTAGATAAAGGGGGATAACGACTTCGCCATGTAATTATCTATATATATCACATGGATTATTTTTTTTAATATTCTTTCAATCTCGTTTAACCAGATTTTTTACTAGGAAACAGTTGTATTTAACACTCTATATTTTTATGGTTGACAAAAAGCTAGAATAGTTATATAGATAGTGCAACCGAAATTGTCCAGGGATTCCAAATCTTTAGTTTAGCTATCACCATTTGCACTTTTGTATATATTTTATGATTTGAGTTGTAATAAAGATTAAATTCGAACTAATGACACGTGTACTTTTGTTCGCTGTGAAAAGCTTAGTGTAACTGTAATCTGGAAAGTTCAGTTAAGTTTCGCTGGCGATCAAAATCTACCACTGTTTTTGGTACTTCAAGTTTAAAGATAAAATAAAAAGATACATGATCAACCCGTTTCCAGTAAGAAAAAAAAACAAGTAGACGGGAGTATTAAAAATGAAATAACAAAACCGCTATGAAACATATTTAAAGCCATCGTTCCTTATTTATCCCCTTTGAACTTCACTTTAGATCCACCACTCATCAATACACAATTGTATTTGCCAAAACTTCGACGTTTTCTCTCAGTTGCACGTGGGACGCATTATGGGAAGACGCGTGAGCTAGCACGTGTGTCTTCTAGGTATTCGCAATGAGCTATATTTATCTCATTGGGTATTCGTGTGTGCTCGTGCGCGTTTTAGACGAAGGAAACACGAGTGATTTGTATTCAGAAAAATGTCTTTAGATGAAGCATTTCATCCTGTGGAGCGTGAGTTTTTTACATGAAATTGCCTTTTTGCTGATATACTTGTACCAGATCCGCGTCTACATACAGTATTTAAAATCGATGGGTTTGGTGAAAGTGTGTCACTTATGTGAAGAGGTCGACTAACACTGGTTGTTATTGGCTCGTAATGGCAGAGATCCAATAGACTTAAAACCAAACCCTACAATTGCGTGGCGTAATTAACTCGTTTTTTCTCGGACATAAGGTTATGTAGGACCTTTTACAAATCTGTGTAATTATCCAAATATCTTCAAAACTATATATGTTAACCCAGTAATTATACATGTATTCTGAAAGTTGTCTGTATAATTTGAAAACAACAGTATCAAGAACATGTAATGAGTGAATTTCGTTTGACATAAATGTTACAGGTGAAATCTCACAAACCCTGGTACTGTTTTCTAAGTTATCATTTCGTTTTCGTTTGATGCAAATTTTGCTTTGTTTTTTTTTTTTGGATAAATCATCAAAGTCACATCTATGTATGCGAAAATGGAACATTTTAAAAACAATTTCTAAATGCGTTTTAGAGAAGAAGGTATAAAACATTTTTTTGACAGTTTCGTATGAACCCAGTTGTTTGTTTCTGATATATGATTATCCGAAATTAACCAAATTCAGACTTTTTTCTAGGGCCCTACATAGCCTTAATACGTGCGTGTGACATCATAGCCGTGACCTGAGGTGACCTTCACGCCTTCAGATTCACTCATGCATAATATGCTTTCACTTGTTTTTGAGCCGACATGACACAGAAACAATATTTAAATGACCAACTGTCCGAAATGAAAAAGTAAATAGTAACAAAAATTAATATCTCGTTTTGAACTATGTAGCCTGAAATCGGTGATCTTTATGTTTATTAAGGATTTTCTACGCGAGAACATTTGCGCAGAGTAACCGTGTAAACAAATTATTACGATTGCTTTTCAGGCAAGTCCGTTTGGAAACAATTTACAGTTCTTGCATTGATGACCATTTTCGTGAAAAGTGAGTACTCACCAGCAGTTACGATCGTGAAGCATGGGGTGAACTTTGCGCCAATATTGATAGTATTAAAGGCCTCAGAAATTCCACGGATGCGTAGAGGGTGACAACTTGTGTAATAAACTATATGATTGATATGCAATCAATCTTGAGGAAGAAAAAAAAACCAATAGCTGTATTTGGATAGAAATACTGTATCAAAACCTAAATCTCGGCCCTATCTATAAGAGGAATCAATTACGTTTTCTTCAGTCACAATGTCAGTCCTGGCAAAATCCCTCTAATCGCGCATTGGATACTGGGGCCCGTGTCGCTGCGACATGAATCACGGACCGTTCTTTTCTGTTTTTTTTTCGTGAAGAAATGCGTCTATCAATTTAATATCGTAATAATTTCTTGCGCATTGCTTTATCTGTACTGTCGCATCGCATCTTGTTTTCAAGCCGAAACTAACACGAACCGGAAAAGAATAATTTATATTACCTCAGTGAAAAAGGTGATGAAATAATATCACGCATTGGCTTCTCTTCTAGCAGGATTCACGTGTTCATAACCTTATGCCTTCGTTGTAGGTTATCAACAAGGTTGTACTGAACTATGTGACGGGCGACAACTTGTTTTTCCAACTCCGTTTGATTACAGTCGCAACCATTCGTGTTATTCGTCCACTTTAGATTGTGAAGGTACATTTGAAGGTTTTGTCTTTCAGAACGACTTCTATGTCAGACTCGTTAAATTGACGCGCTTAAACCCATGGGCTTAAGTGAAATAGTGAATTTCTTCGCAACATTTAAGAATGTGACGTTCCCAAATACAAGGTGATGGATTTAGATTAGCATATACTTGTAAGATCATGTTGTTTCGTCGGATGTACCTGTACATGTATGGCAGCCGAAACTTCATTTCACCAAGTAGAAATCAAACACATTTTATGACATAGCAACAGATTTGGAGAAATTTCATTTCACCAAAATTTGAGATTTGTTTGACTGCGCGTTTTCAGTGGTACATGTGCATCTACACATATCTTTGATGAAGTTGAAAGACTCCACAATTGTGCCCTTTGTTTGGACTTGGGACTGTTCCAGAGAACAATGATTGACTGCTAAAAAATCATGGAAATTACATAGCATGAATTTAATACAGGTCCCAATGAAAACGCTGTGGTATGAAAATTGTAGACCAAACGATTATAAAAGAGATTGTCTTGTGACATAAAATTAGTTTAGCTGAAAAATGTCTTTGGCTATGAAGGGGGCCTTTGGAAGGCTTTGAGCATTTGACCAGTGTGAGAGAAGCCAAAAAGCTCTAAAGAAGAAGTTTCTGATTGTTCTCAATAAACATCCAGATAAATCCAAAAACATCGCCATTGACAGCAGCACTTACCAAACGCTGTACATCAGGTGCGATATATTGGCCTTTAATGTCATATGCGTATTTCAGATTTCAACAAAAAAGCTCCCCCCAGCTTTGGCGGAAAATGGTGTCCGCCAAACGCATACTACGACGACAAGCGATGCTGGTGTGACTACAAGCCGACTGGAAGTTTTTGCATGTCACCGGGTAAATTAATACCATAGCAGCAGTGTCCCTTAAGAAGACAGCACAAGGCTATTTGCATTATGAGATAATTTTCACTATAGAATTTCGTTGAGTAGCAACTTATAATGAAATCCCTGTGGTACCGACCACTGTTTCACATAGTTCCCCTATTAAAGCATACCTGGCCTGAACGATAAATTAAAGAAAATGTTTTCAGTGACAGCCAGTCCAAGTTGTGTCCGTATTCCCGTAGCCCTTGATTCTAGGCATGCATAAGAATCGCAAAAGCTCATGTTATGCCTGTTAAAAAATACTTTGTAGAGGCAGTTAAGGGGGGAGGGGGCATGGAACCCACCTCTCGCCGGCGCTTGACCAGAAAACCGGCATCATGCCGTTTTCAGCGCTAACGCGGACATCTTCCTACGAAAACTGTAGTAAGGTCTTCCTCGAGGCATTCTATATTCGCGTGTGTTATACTTCTATACACTACTCTTTGCAAGAGTTGTCAACCGCCGGGCACAAACAACCACATGCGCCTCTTGCCAAACTCCATGAGGTTGCCTTTCAAAGGACTTCAGCTATATTGAGCGCTGCTTTGGGGGATTAAATCAACATTGAAGTATGATAAGAAGGATCAGAAGTAGTCGCAAATAATCCACTTCTTAACAGTAGAACAAGAAATGTATAAGGAACGTCATCAGTTTTCCCTGCGAACAACGCATTTCTGTGGAATTGTTATTGTTCGACGGAAAAGAGTTTTGAAGGTTTGGCCAGCTACAAAGTTTTTTGTGTTTTGTAATTTTACAAATCGACCATTGTCGCCGTTGTTTGCAAAACAATGCGCTGAAATCAAATCCGGTTACCATTGTAACAATTTTATTACTGAAGCAGCGATCAATATGATATGGTTTTAATCACTCTGAACAATTTCTATCGCGTATTAAGGTATATTATATATATCTTTTTAATTTATACCTCTAATCGATAAGTAGGTCTACACATTGAAATCATTTTGGAAAAAAGCATAATTGTTTCAGGTCTGTTTCGTTATCCTGAAAACCGAGTCGGCAATTTTTAATTGCTCACTTTCTTCAAAAAAACTTCGTTTGTGATCAAAAATGATGCGGGATGCTTTATATTGTCACTCATCTCACGGCTGTCGTAAGCCTTTCTTCCCTTGCTTACGGGTTTTTGTGTACCTTTTCAAAAGATCACCATAATTTAGCGGATGGGCATTCCTTTCTAGTCGGTGAGTGCTGCTGAGTGAAGTCTCAAAATGAATCCTGGTAGAGACCAGAACCAGTTATGCTTTTTTGGCCCTATTTAACCTATTGACTGCCAATAAACGTATGCACCGTAAATCAATTCCCTATTTCTACCACGTTTCCATAGTGCAGCCGAGGCAGACGTTATTTTGATTTTTGTAGAGGAAGAGAGCGCTTGTCGGTCCAAATGCAATGGGACGACATTCACGTTTACCGATATCAATGGCGCAAACGGAACACTTAACTGCATGTACCCTAATGACTGTGAAGGTAGGACAATTTCGAGAATTCAGTACATGATTTTGGATATGAAATTAGAACACAGTGGAACAGTTCCATTCTAAAGTGTTGTTATAAAACAACCGTTCTGTGTGTTTATTGTGCGATTTCAATACTGAAAGAGAGATCTTGTCAACACTTCCGTGGTTTTCTTTTTTCGATTGGTCGCACGTCTTTTAAGAGACTAAGCCACTAATACCGTTTCAGAAAAGGTATTTTTCCACTGAATAACGGGCAACAACTGATTCTCAAAATCTAGCACCTTGTAAGTGGCTATTGTTTTTAAAACTGTCGTCGTTATAGGATCTAAAGGATACTAAACCCTGTTTTGATGAATTCAACCAATCCTTACTCTGTCACCAACTAAATGCATCATTGGTGCCAATCTTGAAAGATAAAAGCAGGCATCATCTAAAAGTCATACTCCCTGTGTCACAAATTGGATAATATAATTCTTGGTGGGTGGTCACGCTTGCCTGTTTAGTAAACTTCGAAAGGACTTTTCAGATTTTCCCTTCAAACTTTTGAGGGTTGTCCACGAGGTTTACAGAGCATTATTTTGTTTCAGAGAATTGGATGGGAAAGTCGTTTTAACCCGGGTTTAGTATCCTTTTAAATATGCGATCAAGCACCAGTACCCATTGATGCACTTAGCATTATCGCCACCTATGACGTAAGATAACGATGCCGTACCCCTCTCTTGGTCTCCGCCTCTATCCCCGTTGTCACCAATTTTGAAGCCTCTCGGTCGTCATGATTCTTGTGCCGCCATTTACCCCGTCTATCTCCACTACATATAAATTTCATATACCGCTCTTTCGTGCCACCAGATTGACGCCCCAATCGTTTGTGCCTACCTTCAGCCTGCTTATTTCGGTCCCTGTCGACGTTTCCGCCCACCGATCCTCTAGACTGATGTATTGTTGATGAGTTTATGAACTAAGGACGTAATTGAAAACGATACTGAGCTTGTAATATTCTCTCAAGACGTCAGTCACACGTGAACACTTTGTTACGAGTTTTCAAAGGCGTTGCAAGTTTTTGAGGACTGACAAAGGGCAGGATTTTGCTCCGAAGGTTAAGTGATCAAGTCAAAGTTATCATCTGTTTATGGGCTATTTAGTGGAATAATAGAAATGTTTCCCAATATTGCTATAGGTGACGCTGTGACACTAGGATAAAATGTGGTTCACTCTCATCTTCTGCTTTAGTGTTTTTGAGCAAGGCATCTTGTGCCATTGGCGGTCATCGCTGCGACAGGAACTCGGACTGCGCAATCTCTGGGGAAAACAGAACCTGTGAGTGTATCCCTGGCACAAAGATGGTGAATGCGACTTGTCAAGGCAAGCAGAGAGGGCTTAATGTTTATCGAGGCAGGCGCAGACCTAGGATCATGGTCAGATGAGGCCAATGATAGGCATAGGGGGCCCATAATTTCTGCTCCGTGGATCAACATCTGCACCGTCGCTTGTGTGGCTCTGTCACTGATCATCAGTCGACAGTGCTTGGTTAATTTTATCACCATGAGGCCAGGACCAAATGATTTGCATGTACTATTTCTAGAAATAATAAAATGTGGTTGTTGATCTATCCAGGAAATTTTGTTGCAAATCGAATTGAAACTGGTATGCTGGACAATGTAACATTAAACTCCTAGAAGTGTCGTCTGCTTGGGACAAGAGTATAGGTGAAGTTGGTAACCAGACGAGATCTCGTGAAAAAGCAAGAGATGACAGTTCCCGTCAACCCCCAGGCGTGATGCCTCCGAGATTCTGAGTATTGTCAATCAGACCAGCATCAATTCGATTTACAATATTTCTAGAAATGTTTAAAAATTTCAACGTTACACTGTGTGCACAACAAAGGTCGTACGCCTTGACGTAGCTAAGAGAGAGTCATAGATACATTATTGTGAACGCGATGATACGTTTTCTTTTGGAACCGAAGTCGTTGCAACTAACCTTAAAATGATATTTTTTACGACCGCCTTTACAAATCACGTTAGTGAACTCAATGCAAATTAAAGTCGAAGTCACTACCGTTTTAGCTAAGATAGGATAATCTGTTGAAAAAGCTAAAAAGGTCACACACATAGTCTTGCATTTAAGCTAGACAAAAGTTGCATGCTGCTTATCATAAACCCCGTATGCTGGGACGTTTTCCTCATCTCGTCAGTTGAAATTCCATAAGTTTTCGTCATTTTACATTAGTTGTCCCCTTTTACTTGCATTTAGCCCTTATCCTAACACTGTACTTACGTGACAAATGTCTTTCTCTTCAAGACATTTTGTCAAATCGTCATTCCCATTTCCCCTGAGTCCCACCTTTCCCCCATTCTACTTATACTTGTTAAAATGCTAGCGCTTCAGTTGTTCAACAACTTACTAACATGTACACCTTTCAGAATACAGTTGCGTAGATGGTGGGACTTCCTGCAATCAATCGGAGACGTGTTTCAGGGATAACAGAACTTGCTTATGTAGTCAAGATCGCGAGCGACACGATGGCACTTGCAAAGGTAGTCATAGCTAGTTCTAAAAATAGTTTAAATACTGTCTTGAAGATAATCTGGTCGATGGAAAATCCTTTATCCTAGCAAATTTGGTTACCTTATTAGCGTTTCAGTGTACACTGTTGTCCTTTGTCTTTAGTAAGAACTGTAAACAGATGACGTTAGCTTATGAACAATTGTTTAATACTGGCCACCAACTTCAGCAGAACGCACTCCAAGGATTCTGGTCAAGATGACCATCTGACCAATGTTCTAATCAGGTAACCAAGCCAGGGGTGGAGTCTCCATTCCATGTAGAGGTCCATGCTGGATATTAGCCTTTGGCTAAAGCATGTTTTATATTTCATTACTATTACTATTAAGTTCATTACTATTACTATTACTATTACTATTATTATTATTATTAATTACGCATTAATGAGAACCAAACTGTGCACTGACAAATGGTAACTAGGTTTTACCTTGAACACAAATACTTCCAGTATTGTTAGCCTACTAATGTAACGTTAATATTCTCAGATGCTTGCGAGATAGCCAATGTTACTTGCCCACCAAACATGCTTTGTAATGGGACGACTGCCACATGTAAATGCTCCGAGGACCAGATTAGCTTTGATGGCTCGTGTCAACGTGAGTTTTGATATTTTGTATCTTTAAAAAACTAAGACTGTGAATTGATCGTGGAGAAAATTATTGTCCCAAATAGATACTTACAACATGCATGTGTGTGCCACCATTGGAACGGGTTCATGTAAGGACGACTACGTGTAGTTAACATCCAGTAGTGACGTCCTCTGTAGGACATGCATCCATAGATTTAATTCTTACGCTCTTATGGTGATGTATTCTTTTGTCTTTCTACTTTTAGCACAGAATAATGTTTCCTGCGAGAATGGCGGATCGAAGTGTGACTCACAATTCGTTTGCATATTTGGATATTGTGTTCGTAAGTTGACAGTGAGAAATACAATCACAGCACCAATGCACACTGTGCTGTAGGTGTGGTTGAAAAATTGATCTATTTTCTTGCAATTCAAAAGCTTGCACTTCGCCAGCAGTTCTCTGGAGCTTACAAGCTTATCCGAACAAAATGATGATCACCGAAGTGACTGGTCGATGTGGTTGGGGTGTTGAATTGAAGGACTCAATTCACTGTTTTCATTCCATAAGGGAAGACTTCGCCGTAGTTGCAAGCTAATGTCTTGAGGAACTCAGCCCTGAACTAGACGTGCAAACAGACAAGCATCAGTGGCAACAGCAGCAGTCCCGACAGCTTCCTACCGAATTTTGTTTTTCTACCCACCATTCCCATAAATTGTATGCCTTTCATTGGATTTTACTTGTTCGCTTTAAACACGGTGTTTTGTAATTAAATAGTTTTCATTCATGTGACATCAATTGAGCAAAACTTGTAATTGATTACTTTCTGAACGTGACCTAACTTTGTGACGGCTTGACCGTCCAAAATCTAAGTATCGCTCTACGCAGTACGTTCAGTTGTTTTCTGTTCTCATGATACAGCCTACATTTGTCGTCTGATCGGGTCGAAAGGAAAAAAATCATTGATAGCTTGAGGTCTGTTTTTTGTTGAAATCGGTTACAAGATGGCATTGCAACGGCCATTTTTAAATTTTCGCTTGAGTCCTGGTTCTTTGAAAGATTGTTGGTATGCAAATAGATCTCGTCAATAGCTATCTGGAATATGCCATCGCTAAGACTTTCAGTGTTCGAGTTACTCAAGATTTTCCAAAGATTCATATTTTGTTGGTTGATTTCTCGTGCCATATTTTCGGAATTTTTGTATTTTGTATGTGGATAGGTCTCATCAAACACTATCTACACCATAGCATCCGTTTCTCGCTCAGTCGACTTACTTTTCTCGAGAAATAGTGATTTACTGATCTGATGACTTTTTTAAAGGCCGGCGATTTCTCACTGCATAATTTTGTTGGTCTATCACACGAGCGCTGCAGCTCGTTCTATATGTCTGATAGACATGAAACTTACATACAACGTCAGCTTTGTAAAAAGCTCGAGCACTATTGAATAATCGTTTGCTCAACTCTAACTCTGTGGTCCTTGGGGGAAATTGTTTGAAAATCGATGCGTACATGTAGAAAGTCCTTGTCAATGTATATCTGAGTTGCTCCACCCGTCCGTTTCTGGATACAACTTATCATTCTGGATTCAAGATTTTCCTATGGCTTCTCTTTCATTGGTTGGACTGTTAACGGTATCCCTTGATGGATATTTCTGAAATTTGTTATTTGGATGTATCTCATCTAGCGCTTTCGGCAATGTGGCGTCCGTTTATCGTGCTCTGTTTATACGAGATTTGATGACCTGATGACTGCTCTTCATTGACCGATTTCTCACTACCTTTTGTTGGTCTAGCACACGCACGCTACCGATCACTTTTGGACCAATCTACATGGAATTTTCATTCAACATGTAAAAAGGGTGAGAACCGTGAGATCTATTGCTTTTTGGGTGAAATCGAACGAAAGACGGCCCTTTGACGACCATTTTTCGAATAATACGTTCTATCTCCACAGCCATTAGTTGATTTCTTGTGCCGTATCTCCGGTGTCCCTTGACAGGCCTTTCTCTTGAAATAATATGTTTTGATGGTTTCATGTCCTTGATTTTTGTGCATGTGTCAATATTGTCATCAGTTTTGTAGTCGATGCCGTTATCTTTCTTTGATTTTATTGTCCGTATTACTCATTGGCGGCACTGTCGCTGTTATTGGGTGTCGATGTCGTGGTTTCCAAAGGCGCCTTCTGCCTTTTAAAAGGTGACCTGTTCGTTGTCGTCAAAGGAGACGCTGCTCTCACCGTCACTTATATACTCAGAGTTCCTTATTCGGTCGATGTCGCTATGTGGCACTTGGCATTTTTAATCAGACGTTAATGTTTGCACCAAACATCAGAGGACATTGAGATGATATCAGTTTTTGGTCATAACAAAAAAAAAACGAGAAAGCCTTTCACGAGATCATTCATATTTTGATATATTAATGTATACACCGTGTATTAGTTGTGTAAGTCAATGATATGCTTCAAAATGTTTGACTGTGCATTTATTTGTCTATCGAAATATGACTGTTCTCGTGAAAAGTTCTATTTTTATTAAGCTAAGACACGTGTGTTCATGAATAATTTGAGTGTCTCTCAACTGTCTCCTTTTCGTCGGTGCCTAATTTTTCCATCCTGCGACGTCATGTTCCAGCCTTAGACCAAGCCGCTTGTGAGGAAGGAGGCCAATTGTGTCCCCCCAATGCTCGGTGTATCGATGGACGTTGTGAATGTAATTCAGGCTTCAAGAAGATCAACTTTGCCTGTTACGGTAAAGGTCGTATAGTTACTCTATTGCATAACCACATGGAATTGTTCCCCAGAGAAGAACTTATTCAGCGAAAACCAGCAACGACATTATAGATTATTAGCTGAAACCTTAGTTTGAGACATAGAGGATGTGGATATATGACTTGGTATGCCACCCTACCCCCAAAAATCACCGAAAAACTGACAGAGACTTACGTCTCCGCAAAAAAGAAAACCGGAACATATTTTGCAGTGGGCGGCTGGAGCTGAATGTTGAAAAAATCATTCCAATGGAATAGACGTACATGATTTGTTTTATCAATAGCTCATTGCTGTTAATAATAGGAATGACAGTGCTGTAGCAGTATGATTAATTAACTTCAAAATTACGCGCTTCCTGAGATTGGAGCAACTGGAGATAAAGAGGTTTACAAATATGCAAAGTAACAACGAAGACCAGTGCCCGGTTGCATGAAACGGTCCCTAAAATTTAGGGACGTCCCTAAGACTTAAGGACATCTCTAACATTCAGGGACTGTTTCATGCAACCGGGCGCAGGAGTCTTTGGATTGTGCCCAGTTTTAAATGCTGGCGTATCTTATCTTATACCTCGCCGCGTTGATAGTTTTGGTACTAATGTCGTCAGTGGTTGTGCTACAGATGTCCAAATTGGTGATGACTATAATATAATCAATTTTATGTTATTATTACGTCTTACAGATGTCACTCCATGCGAAGATGGCGGCTCGGTCTGCAACAATACGGATCAACACTGCAACAAGATGACCAGGTCTTGCCTGTGTAAGGATTCCAAATTACTGAAAAATGGCACATGCTGGCGTAAGTCGTGTTAACAAGAAAATAGGTTTTCATAAAAATTGTATATTTAAAATTGCTTATTTAAATTGTTGTGACCAGTTTCGATTGCCTTAAAACGCGTCAGTGGAAATTTAAGCACTCTACATTAGTTTTATCACTTTCACCTACCTGTAAATTTCAGGAAAAGAAGATGTACGGTGTATCGAGGGAGGCTATAAATGTGACGATCTCCAATATCACTGCAAATCAAGAAAGTGCGTTTGTAAGTTTTTCTCTATCCGTTTCACTCAACACGGCCTAAATGCTGTTTTTAAAGTCCACTGAGTCTGAGCATTCTTTGACCAGGTTGGGGAGCCAAGGACGTAGCGGGTACGTGTCAGTGGCGGATCTACGGGAGGGGTTCAGGGGGTTTAAGCCCCCCCCTCGGGCCAGGACCCAAAAATTAAAAAAAAAAACAAAAGCGTCTCCAGCAAAACAAAAACGGCACCGCCAGCGTGTGTAAACCCCAAGTAAACCAACTTGGAAAAAATTGAGGGGGGGGGTCACTCTGAAATTATAATTTTTTTTGCATTGTAAATTGCTGAGTATTCGTGGCTCATCGGCAAAACGCGCGGGGATTTATTGTGCGCGCGCTTCCGTCGACACTTCTGAAGTAGCCAAGCATTTTAGATGGATTCACCGCTGAAAGAGCAGTTCTATAGCTGATTTCTTTAGGTAACTAGCTTCTTTACTCTAAGATATATTTTGATTTGATTAGGGGAAATACTGCGGTGCCGCAACCCTGATATTCAGGCGAATTGACGTGCAACGTTTTTACCTCATCTGTCATGCCGTGTCATTCTATTACACTCAACACGTTTGTAACTGGTGTATAGTAAAGTTGTCTTGCGCAATATTATACAGTGTACATGTACATGTAATATTGTGTACATGTACATGTAATATTTTTGAAAAAAAATCTTTTTCCGAAGAATTGCTATTGTGGCGGGCGCCGTGGTCTGGTCGCGAGTCCGTTTGAAGGCACACTCTATAACAAGTTATGTCTATGCAAGGAATGACCAAGGGGGCACTCACATTGAGAAAGTGACCGCATTCGCGAAAAGTGTACAGTACCAGAAATTGCGGGGAGGCTGTTCTTTCACAACAAAGTCTTGCGGGACTCGTGCGATGATCAATAGGCCTCCTAAGGAGCCCTAGTTCCGACCTCAACACCTACCGTCTGTCTACCTGCAATAGGCACACTGCCATCTTCTATACTGGGAATTTCCGCAGAAAGGCTCACCTGATGAAACGCTCATGCCCATGGGCATTTATTTGATATTAGTGCTTCGGGTTTCAAGCGTTCAGACATTGGGACGTTTATTTCGAAAATTGCAAGAGATGCAAATAGGTCCTGGGATTCTTCGTCAAGGTTTGAAGTAGTCCATGATGAACGGATCAAATTTAGTTGCGCATGTACAGTTGTAAGTCTTTTGAATGGACTTGGCAACCTCAAGAGTCTTAATGTCAACTGAGCTGCGAAACGAGATGCTGACATTGTAGAGGCTTACAAGCTCATTGACACAGCAGTTGACGAAGTGGCAAGCGTTGGGAACAAGCATCGAAGATATCTGGGTAGAATGGTTCCAAGAGCAGCAAACCATTGAATCCTCGGCAGTCTAGACAACAGAAGGATAGGACTAACCTATGAGTAACCACTGGGGATTAAAATATTAGAGAGAAGTTTTCAATTCAAAATTTTTTGCATAGTACACTTTAGGTCTCGCGACGGACCAGGCCAGCTTGATTTGTGAAGATGTTGAGTTTCAGTGTACTTCTGCTCCCTCGGCGAACTAGTCTTGTGATTTTTTTACCAAAGTGTGCTTTGTAAAACTATTTATCTCAGCCAGTACTGTTTGGTCCCGCGACAGATCGAGTATTTTTATACGGATAATAAGCACAGGTTAGTGTACTCTTGGTCTCGTGACGGACCAGGTCAGCTTTTTGTGTACTCTCTGTGTACATCTGGTCCCTATGCAAACTAGTCCAGTGTATCTTTTCACCACTGTGCACAGGATGTTTTGGTTTCGTGAAACTGTTTTCAGATGATTTGTTTCCTGATAGATTTGACGTTTTTCAATTGTTGTCAACGTGATTCAGCTTAATAAAGTGATACCTAATTATTTATTGTCGCTTTTAATACTAGAATATGAGTTGAGAGCACCATCGTTCGCCAGTTTTTCTCGTAACGAGACAGAACCCATGTTTATTTCCGGACTAACAGTACAGGTCTTCGTTCTTAAACAACTTGAGGCTGCTGTTACGCGATCATCTGATATTCAAGTTTTTACGCCCCGTCGGTGCTCCTTAATTATGCTCTTGAATATTTGGAAATTGTTTAAACCCCTGTACATGTATACACACCACACTTTTTCGTATACGACTTATCGTATGCTAAAAAGGTGTGTGTAAGCAGATGTTCCAACAAAAATTTTTGCTGGTGGCGTGACTCATACCCAGATGTGCACAATATGGTTTCACGAAACTTATGTGCCAAGTTCATGTGACGGTCGAAATCGAGAACGGTTTTTAATTATCTTAAGAAAAACTCCAGAGACATGTTAAGTGACAAAAATTACCAATATGCATGGAAATTTCACTATTTGGCTCGGGAGGGGAAACCCCCCTCCCGACCTCCCCCCGCTCGGCGCTAC
>NMRA01000047.1:583325-738245 GCA_002633005.1 Phoronis australis
GTTTGGCTTCAAACCAGAAAATTTCGCAAATTGGTCAATTAAATTCAAAGATGATCTTAGAGATAACTCAGAACCGTCCAAAATCAAACAAGTGTCGTCAGCGTACTGGATCAATTTAAACTCAGAAACACCTATCCTGACACCAGTGATGCCACCATCCCGACGAATTAAATTACCCAATATTTCTACACATAATAAAAAAAGGTAAGGAGAAATGGGGTCTCCTTGACGACAGCCTCTCCCCATTTCAAAAAATTCAGAGAAAAATCCATGTTGGAGAACACAGAGACAAGATTTGTTGTAGAGTGTTTTGACCGTGTCAATGAACCTTGGGCCAAAGTTAAAGTATGATAATGCCTTGAGGATGAAAGACCAGGAGACCGAGTCGAAAGCTTTTTCAAAATCGATCATTAACATGAGTCCGGGAAAGGGTTTACAGTCTAAAAATTGAATTACATCACATAAAATTCTTATGTTTTCCCCAATATATTTGTTTGTAAGTAATATTCAATAGGGAAATTGGACGCCAATTTTTTATGAATTCTCTTGGTTTATTTTCTTTTGGTATTATTGAGATAATACCCTGTTTTTGCGATGTAGATAATTCTCCTTTATTAATACCTTCTTCAAAAGATCGGAACAAGTAATATTTAAGGTCTGGCCAAAAAAATTTTAAAAATTCTACAGTTTCACTGTAGACAACTTAGAAGTTGTTGAGTGAAGATAGATTGGCTTATTAACTATCCGAATATTCCTCTTAAATCACGAGTCATTTGTGCAGTGGTATTTATTCCAGAGATTTAAAGAGTTATGACGAATGCTCTTTTGCATTTTCCAAAGTGCGCATCGCCATAAACGTAAAACCATTATCAAGCTTATGTACACAAATTGGCGTTTCCTCCAATCGTTGATTAATGATAACATGCTGTCTTGCAGATGGGCCGTCCCATTTGATCATCCAAGCCAACAATCGACTCATCGATAGTGACGAATTGCTGTTAAATAACGGCGTGGAGTACAATGTCACGTGCACCACTGATCTCGTATACCCTAATGCCTCAATAACGTGGACAAGTACAGACTTCACTCTAACAGAATCAGACATCAGCGCCATCAGTGGGGATTACGACGGAAAATTTTATCAGAGAACTATGACATTTACCCCAACAATAATTCGACACGACAATTTCTTCAACTGCACGGTATTAAATACCGCGGTGCACAGTCTTGTCGTCACCAGACAGTTGAAGGGGGTCATAGTTTGTAAGTACCTCCAATTAAGTCCAGTGTCAAACTTCGGTGGAGACGAACAGCCACGGTTTGTTTCATTGATTGATTTGGTATTCCCTACATCTGTTATGGTCTCGGATATCTTGAATATTCACCCTAGTAAGACAGTCGTGTTTGATAAAAGGTTATATATAGAACAGCGCTCGACGCTTAACTAAACGCCAAGTCGCATTAGGCGACCTACCAAAATCCCAGGTCGCCAAACAAAATATGAGGTCGTCAAAATAAAGGAAATCTCCGGCGGTAAGAAATTTTAAGGTCTATTTTCAGCGTAAACTTTCGTCAACCATAAAAACCGGGAGGGCGGCACATTCTCCTTCTTACTTTCGCCGGTAACTCTATATACATTCATTTTCTTAATCCGCTATTTCCTTTAGTTCTCCCGCCGACGACTCACGATCGCGCTTGGAACGCAGACGACCGCAAGGACTGCTGGCGCAAATTTCGCCGGTCTTGCCCGATTTTTGCGGAACAATACCGACTTCTGTTTACTTCCTGTTTTAATTTAAACACGGTGGCAAATGCGCTGAAATCGCGAATTAAATGGAACAATATTGTGAACCAAAGGTAATAAATCTAGGAAAACTGTGGTAATTTAAAGTTTAGAAATCAACACGAACCTTGAAACGAATTTAGAGGGAATTATTGTCTGACTTTTGATACTCGCAGTGGCGACCTCGGTGGCGACTTGGAATTTTTCTCGGGTCGCCAAACACAATCTGAGGTGGCCAAATTGAGCGTTGTAAAAGTTCTTACGGGATCATTTATCGACACCAATGTTTCCGCTACTCAAGCTTTTACAGCAAGCTTATTCTAAGAAGTGCAGTGTCAATGATTGGACGACAGCTGATTGATGTTTGCTTATATTTTTAAGACGCTCCCAATATGCTGTACATCCAGCCCGCCGACGGGTCAGTATTCGGGGACACTCTTAACCTGGAAGAAAACAAGTCACATTCGATTGTCTGCATCACCGACAACTGGTATCCTGGATGTACACTGGAGTGGATATATCCCCGTCATTTGAACGTCAAGGTGGACGTTAAAACGACTGTTCAGAGGGGCACAGACGGTGAAGTGGTATACCGGAAGTCGATGCTGTATACCGCTAAACGCGAAGATAATGGACAAACCGTCAGATGTGAAGGAACAAATACCGGCAGCGCAGATGTGAGGAGGGAGCACACTATGACGTTAAACGTAATGTGTACGTGCTTTTGAAATTAATAAAGAGTGTCGAAATTCACCGTGGCGCGAATAAGACCAATTGGTCTTTGCAGTATAAATGTATGCATTCAAGCATGCACGTGGGACCCTTAGGTAAACGAAAATGAACAGTCATCAGTTCAAGTAACAAAAATATGCGCATTCTTCATTTCCACAACCTAATGAGTTTGTTTAAAAGGAAATTAAATTCTGTTTTGATGATTGCAATCAATCCTCGTTCTGTCACCTGCAAATGCATCATTAGCGTCAATCTTAAAAGATAAGGTCAGAAATCAACTAAAAACTCATACTCTCTATCTCAAAAATTGGATATTACGGTCCTTGGTGCGTGGTATTTTTCCCTATAATTGCCCGTGTAATTCGCTAAAAGCCTAGATTACGCTTGCCCACTTACCAGACTTTAAAAGGAGTTTTCAGTTTTTCCTCCAAACTGTTTAGCATAGTCAAGAATTACAGAGCATTATTTTATTTCAGAGAACTGGATGGGAAAGTCGTTTTTAATGTCTGTTAATAGGCCAAAACCGGGTTTGGTATCTTTTTTAATATAAATCTCAAAGAAGCTGAAAAATCGATGTACTATGTACCATTGTCAAGTTAACTCATTCGTCTTTTGAATCAACCCCCTTGTTATTCCGACGCACCTTTATATATTAACTCACAGTACTCGTTTAGTACATGTTAAATATGGCAGGTGTGAAAGTATGTGTTCCAGATTTGGGTCTTGCTTGGATGAGACGTCTAAAAGTCGGTGTACGATTTTCCATTTTATTTTATTTGTGGAACATAGCATATCGACCAGGCCAGTGCATGACAACAACAGAAGAGGTATTTTAATAAAAAAGCGTTCCTACAATGAATGTTTGCACGTTTTGAGGTTTTAGATTTTGTATAATAATTCTATAACAAGAAATCTAGCTGAATAACTACTTATTTTAGGAAATAATTGAAAAATTTCAAATTTTAAAGAAAAATTAATGATTTTTTGGTTTCCCGCCCCGTGACTTCATCAGTGGTAGACGTTGACCAGTTGACAGTATAATAGTGATTTTTTAAGTTACGAAGACTTAGAGAGCGAGCTTGACGAGTATCACGAAGACAGGCATGGAGATGGGGGTGATGACGAAAGTCAGGGCATAGGTGAAACAGAAAATAATGCGGAGTAAGTGTGGCCTAGTGTGATAGGTGCCCACCTTCTTTACTCGAGGTCGTGGGTTCGAGCACCACTCGGCCACACTGGTAGACCCTTGAGTCAGGTTTCTAGCTTCTCAGCTCGGTTTTAACTATATATTAATAAAGCAGAAAAATGGTTCCAGGTGATCAGTGCAATGGCCTGCGCACGTCTGGTAGAACGTGTGCCAGACCGCCTGCAATTATTTTTTGAAACAGGTAATGAGTTAGACCTCGCCGTATCGGCAGACTCCGTATGATGGGCCGTTGCGGGGAAAGTGTCGCCGGAAAAAATACGAGCGTAATTGTGTACATTAGGCTGTTATTTACGCCGTTAATTACGCCGTAAAATTACGAGCGTAATTTATTTTTACGGCGTAAAATCACGCTCGTAAGATAGTTTAAACTCTTAGCCAATGACGTTGAGTTTTACAATCCACGATCGCACGTGCTCATAAAAATACTTATTTACTGACGGATTTCATGTCTACGATACGAGCGCTGAATCATGGCGGATCAAATTGCTGTTGCCATGTCAGCGATTGTGCAAGAACGAGCTGCCCAGCAACAGTCGGATATGTTAGGTCATCACTGATTGGTTTAAATTTGGAACGTTCTTATGGTATTTTACGAGCGTAATTTACGGCGACATTTCCCCCATTTAATTTACGGGCGTAATTTTACTGCAACACTTTTGCAATTTAACTTACGCTCGTAATTACGAGTGTAATTTTACGGCGAATCTTTTCCGCATTTAATTTACGGGCGTAATTGTACGGCGACACTCCTGCAATTTAATTTACGCTCGTAATTACGAGCGTAATTTTACGGCGACACTTTCCCCTAAACTGCCCACCATAACTCCGCGTGTTTAACGCCGCAAAAATCTCGACCTTCCCGCACCGGCGTCTTTGCCGAGTGAAGCCGAGTCGGAGCCTACTCAGTCTGCGGACAATCCTGATATCAGAGTGGCAATTAAAGCCTTTTATTGAATCAAATAACTCCATACATTCCGTTGTCTGAGCTTGTTCACGGCGCCTCTCTAGTATTTCTTCATCACTGTATTCCTGTTCGAATTGATAGCCTGTAAAACTTAACGATCCACCTGCGAAGTCGAGACTGATGAGCTCTAGCTCGCCCCTAAGTCGGGATTGCGAGTTGCCATGTTGGCGTTTATTACTGAGCGTTCTGTTTCAAAATGAATTATTCTCACCCTAACCAATACTTATGTAAAACTGAAACAAACTCTGTCTCATTAGAAGCAATTTGTAATGCCTTTGGAGTGTTCGTGAGTGCAAATGATTTGAGACGCCAGCAATGAATAAGTCACTGCGTTACCGGCGGCTTTAGGTGCAATAAAACTAATTGACGGGACACCTAGGCCGTGTGAGCTCATGCTAATTTAGAACTTGCTGGCAGAAACTGTTGTGAAACAACTCGATTTCCATCCCACGGCCAGGTGTTACGGGAATCTTTATTTACATTTACATTACTCAAATAATGATTGTCAATGTACAACTTCTGCCCTGACGGTGCTGTGGCCAAAGCGGAACCTGAATTCGCGGCCCCCGACGAGTAAGTAGATTTGCAGTTTCGTGGCTAATTCACCAACATAATCAGGTGCACATTGCTTTGGCTCACTAGTATAGTATTATCTTGACTGGAAGTTTAGTTTTCACTGAACTTTGGCTGGTTTATGTTCGTGATGTCTGATCAGTTTCCGAGCCACAGCCGGGAATAACCAGTCAATCCGGCCGGCCGCGACGGGCCTGATCGGGCTCCGAGCCACTGGCCAGGATAACAAGCGTTTTGTGTTTAGAACTCAAAAAATCACAAGTCTTAACAACACAGATCTAAGTACTCCTGTCTGTATCTCACGGAAAATGCTTCGAAATTATCTCCGAACAGACCCCCAACTCCTGCTACGGTCCTTATTGGCCTGCCGAACTTTGTAGGCTACGGTGTGTCCAAATACCAATAAATCCGTAAGAGCGAAATAAAACAACACTTTTTATAAGAACTCGGTGTATTTTTAAGGGTTTTACATCGAAGTTTGATGATTTATTGGAGTTAAACAATGACTTCAAGCAATAAGCTGACACCAGTAACCTGTGTTGTGAACTGCTAAACAGACTGCGTGAGAAACCGATGACGTCATTGGATAATTTCAACACCTCCGTCTGCCGTCAGGTGTCAGGTAACGCAACAGCACGTGTCGTTATGGAGTAGAACTACTCAATCCAAACTGATACAAATTAGGTTGTTTTTTGGGTGGCATGCTCCTTTAAAATGTTTGCGTGGCATCTACATCCCGTTTTCTACTATTGGGCATTGACGTATATGTGGATGGTATACAAGAATAAATTGATGGAAACTTACTGCAATCACATCCATTGTCTCAGTCATAATTTGATGGTGAGGCTCATACTCAACATGTGCCTAACAACTACGTTCCCAGCAATGGTACAAAACAATACTCGTTTTCTCCATGAAATTCATTTAACTTCGTCAAATCTCCGTTTCGGGCACAGATCGAATCGTGATTTTTCATAATGGGCTGAGCACAGCGTGGTTCCTGAACTTTTTACTTGCGTCGCCGTGTACTGTCCGACGCACGAACCTGTCTCATTCCTAGGCGATGTTAGGGTCTTTTGGAAACGCAAAAACTGCAATATTTTCTGTCCGATTGCTGTTACTTCATCCACCGTACATGGAACTGTTCACATTACTCAGACGAACTCAGTTTTCGAGACTACTTCGGCTCGCAGCTGGTGTAGAACAACACAATGGTGGAGACCGAATCCACTGATGACGTCACAGAAATATTTTATTTATTTAATTTTTGCGTTCATTTTAAACTAAAAGTACGCAAATTGAAGAAGACATGTTTAAAATATCATACCAGAATTGTTGGTAACCAAATTCAAGCATTTATTACCATTGTGTGAAGGGTTTAGCGAAGTGAGTGACTATTTCAAATAAAATTTGGACCGCAAGGGGGATCGCATCAATGGCATTCTTGCCTCTTCAATGCAGTTCTTCTTTCTAAATTCTGTTCTTGCTAAAACTATTCAAACACAAATCATCTAGACCCACTATGATATATGTCGTGGAGTACACATTTGATACATTATAACTTGGTCATCCTGCATAGTGTCATGCCCGTTCAACTCCTGCCTCCTGCGTGAGAAAAAACAGGAGATAGGAACCTATTTCGAAAAATGGATATGAGTGTATGAGTCAAGAACTGTAATTGGCAAGAAAAAGGCTGCATTAATGAGGAATATCAGTGCTTCCTTAATTTGAACGCCCCTGTGGAGCGTGGCGGAGAAACATTGTCTACCTTGATAACGTATCCACAAAACAAGTCGTTACGGTCTCAGTGTTATCCCGTGATTGCGACCTATTAGACAAGCGGGTTTTTTTCGGCATTTCAGTTGGGCCGACGTCTGTTCACATCATGTCTAAGAGTTTGAAGTACGAAGAATCCGGTCGATTTTTAGTTCGAGATGGCACCGAGAGCGTGCTTGACTGCATATCTACAGCCACCAACCCACCAGGAAGCATCACATGGGAACTTCCGGACTTATCTGCGACAGTCAGAAAGCCAACCATTGTTAGGAACATTCATGGTGGTGTTGTACATAGCAGAGGAATCCAATTCAAAGTGAGGCGAAAGCACAACGACATGAACTTAAGGTGTGTGGCCAGGCATAGCGAATTAAAACACCTCAAGGCGAACCAGAACGTCCGTCTTACAGTTATATGTGAGTACTGCATGACATTCGTTTCCATGGAAACATCTGCACTACGTTGTCCATAATGCCTTGGTTGAGACGTATTGTCTTACGAATAATTAGCATAATATTTTTAAATCCTATGCTTAAAAGTATAAAACGTGAATTCTGCCCAATCATGTGCGATCACCATTGGCGGCCATAGCACCACAAATCACTCCATTGGAATATAGTCTAGCGATAAGAAATGTCCTGCCGCCCGATTACTTTAGGGTTGTACGACAATAAAGGCAGATCAGTAGTGTCCATGTGCAATTTTTTTTCAAACGGAGCATCAAATATCCGATGTACCTCCGATTGGATTACAGGGGACCACTGTCTTAGGGTATTAGATTAGTGCGCATGAATATGAGTAAACCTTATTGATGGGCTTGGAGTTGCCAATCGAAAATGAACAGAAATTTTAATGTTTCTTTCAACGGACATTCTTAAGAATGCAGTACACTTCACACCAGGCGAAAATCCATACGGGGGTGATACACCGGGTACCGTGTCACGGATTTGGATCACCCTATGCATTTAGTTTCTTGTGGTAATTACTAAAATTCTGTTTAAACAAATTCTACACTGTTAAGTAGCTTAAACGTCAGGCACCCCAGTTTTCACTGAAAATCAGTATTAAATTTTACCCACAAATCCCATTTTTGTGATATTGTAAGTAATTACAGAAGCTACTGAGCAATGAAATAGTTTGCGTTTTGTATAAAATCAGCCATGGTCTTAGTGAAAATTATAAGTAGAAGTTTCAAGTTGTGCCTCAAATTTTGGGTCCGACGGGTCGTGGGGTCAAAGAAGCAAAAACACAGAAAACTTAATCAAATTTGAATGTATGAATCGCAGCTGAAGCCAAATTTTACGCTTCGAAACTTAATTGTAAAATTGTTTTCTCTCTTAGTAGGATAGATATTTGCAGTCTTAACTACCGGCAAATGTATGTCTTCATATAGCAATGTGTCATTGTTTACAGCCCCCTCAGCTGTAGTGAGCACTTTCGCAAATGTATGTCTTCATATAGCAATGTGTCATTGTTTACAGCACCCTCAGCTGTAGTGAGCACTTTCGCAAATGTATGTCTTCATATAGCAATGTGTCATTGTTTACAGCACCCTCAGCTGTAGTGAGCACTTTCGCAGACACCACTAATTCTCAGTTTTGACATCTACAAGTGTTCAAATTCTTTTTTCAAATTTTTGGTTCATTTCATAGCACATAAAATGTAATAAAATTACTAAGATACTCTTTTCCTGTGAATTAAAATTTTCTTACAAAGTCCTACTATATGTGTCACTGATATCACCAAAGGAAAAAGTGGCTGCCGAAGAAGATGATGCAGTGCGTTCGTTGGGGTTTTTACGTTAAGCAAACAGTTGAAACATTAGTCAAATGCAGCAAGTCGATAACAGATCTTCTGAAGTCAGGAGTCAGTCCTGTTTACTATAGACGGAGTGGCAGCTGATTATTCCCAGAGTTGGCTTGTTTACCACTGTTTGCCCCCAGACTTGACTCTTTTGTGGAAAAATCGAGCTCAGTTTGGAATCGGATATAGACTATGCAAAAGTTAACATATGAGTCCATCCTCAAACTTGAGTTTGGGATGTCAGTGGTAATGTCCAAAGCATTGCTCGAGGAACAAAGTGTACTGATTCAAGTTGGGTCAGGTGAGTTGCTATGTAGGGCATAAGTGTTCTGCATTCTTTGTAATGTATTTGTTATAGATTCTTTGCTTTGTCAGCTAGGATACTCGTCTAAAATAATTCAAAATCTGAAGGTCACAACCCTTTGTGAAGTAACAGCTTGACAAAACTCAAAAGTGTAGTCCTGCATTCCAAAGCATTCACTATGTCTCAGCATAGAGGGCTTGGTGAAATACCTTTCAATGTATGGATGAGCATCTGTGAGAAGGGGGATTCGATGCCCATTATAAAACAAATAATTGGACCCTTAGCTCCTAACTGACCAATTGCTCATCTAAATCATCTGTTGTCACTTCTGATCGGTCACATCACTGTATCTCTAATCAGTCAAGTATGTTAAAAGCTTTATATTTATATAAACACAACTGGGAATCGAACCAAAGGTCTCTAGATTGCCTGTCCAGTGCTCCTGATTTTTCTGCGTTTATTTGATATATTTCACTACTGGCCAACCTCAGCGTCTATATATTTACTACGTCTAATTAACACATGCTGGTAAATTGCTGATTATATAATTGTCATGTTGGGATGTATGATATAATAGTTGGCTGCAAACAGTAATTGCAGAGATATCTGGTCCTCAGTAGCTCGACCAGCACTCCAAAGGCCTGTGGTTCGATTCCCACTCGGGATTCCTCAGTCTTCCATGCTTAGTTGATATGTTTCACTATTGGGCAACATAAGCGTCCATATATTTTCTTTATGTTCAAGTTTCCTACTGCAGTCATTATTTAACTATGCCAGCCTCTCTCGCAAAACTGTTCAATGGGCCACAAAAAAACTGGCAGTGTTTTCATTCTAACGGCGCTGCTGACATTGATATTCGACATATTTCGAGCCATTTTTGACATTGATAAACACCACCAACAACCAAACAGTTTGCGACGCAGTCGTTGTCGCACTTCAACGTTCTTGATATTCATTTGAGATAACTCTTGATGACTGTTTCAGGTGTTGTGTTTTAATGACATATTTGGGAGGCTTTACCTGCCCAAGGCCTTCCTGTGTGAAGATATATACCGCCTTCTCATCCCTTGAGCGATATCTTGACTTTGAACCTCATGTATACAGAGCACAAGAAGAAAATTTTATCTATATGATGAATTCAAAACAAATGACCTTGACCTTGCCCAGCACCACGCACTACCTCCGAGGTCTCGGCTGTTCTTGCTTTGCAGGGCTCAAGTAAACGAGCAGGATTTTTGGATAGCGTTTGAGAATATCTGATCACCATATTCCGCAAGGTAGAAGCAACAGGCGACATGACTGACTCAACCAGAACTGCTCAGTTCAGAAAGAAAAACAAGAAATTCTCTAATACTAAGACTGACTCTCACCTCAACAAATCAAAAGATATTTTCTTGCTTACCAAGTTCTCTTAATCGTTGTGGAAAACGTACTCAGTTAAATGGATTCGAAATCGAAGGCGTGCCTGGAGATTATCGGTTCTTACTTCGACAAAAGATAGTTTAGTCTATGGGACTGACGCAGCAGTGCATTTCAGGTGGATGACTCTCAGAAAAATGTAAAATGCAGTACACGTCAAAAGTAATACGTCAAGATGCCGTTTCCACGTCATGGCTGGTGAAGATATCTGTCTGATTGTACACGCAACTTTAATAAATATGTGGGCGCATTATGTCCTTGTCCGTCCGTCCGTCCGTCCGGAGTCCGTTACTCTATCTCCAAAACTCTTTGATGAGTGTTCATGAAATTTTACTCATGTGTTACTTCCATAAATGGGACGCATGAGCAAACTTTCGGACGGATTCGAGTACCGGTGTGCCCACTAGTAGCAGTTTTATTTTTTTACGAATATCTCTCAAAGAGATGACGCCATTCTTTCGTTTTTAGGTGGATTCGAGGTATTCTGCGCCACCTAGCAGTGGCGGATTTAGAGGGGGGCCAAGGGGGCCATGGCCCCCCTAAAATTCTCCCAATTTACATTTGTCAGATGGGGGGTGCAAATGTCTGACGGGCAAAATCCTGGCCAATACTCTGCCATGACCCCCCCAACTCAAAATTTTGGATCTGCCCCTGCCTAGTGAGGCGTTTTTACTGTTCTCGTGTCTGTTTTTTGAGGTCCGCCCTTCTATCAACCAAATCACTCTAATTATGATTGTGAAAATTGGCTTACATGTTCCTACTGTAAAGAGGACTGCTGACGATGATTTTCTGACGACTTTGACTAGTGTGGCGCCTCCTAGTGGTATTTTTTGCTCTCACGGTTGTATCTCCTAAACCCTCTCAAGGTACCTAAACTACACGGTTAACGGACTCATAAACACGGTCACGGACGCATGAATACGACCCACGGACCTGCAAACACCGTCCACTGACTCACAAACACGGGAACGGACTCACAAAACACGATCCATTCACCCAAATACACGAGACACGGACTCATATTCACGAGGAAACACATGACGGACCCCCAAACACGGGTCACGGACTCATCGGCTTCCTAGGTCAGCTGACATCTACATTTTGTCCGTAAACCATGTTTGGCGGTCCGTTAACCGTGTTTCTTCGTGAATGTGAGTCCGTGTCCCGTGTATTTGGGTGAATGGATCGTGTTTTGTGAGTCCGTTCCCGTGTTTGTGAGTCAGTGGACGGTGTTTGCAGGTCCGTTTTTCTCCGTCGACCCATCATACAGCTTTTTCTCGTGTATTTTTCTACTGAGTACTTTGCTGCCTAATTTTGTCTTTTGCCTGATTGTTGACGTTTGCCGATTTTTGGAGTGAAAATAGCCCAATACGGAATTCCGGCTTCAGAACTTGTTAATGAGCGTACATCGATTTGAAATGCGTCGGAACCACAATTAAATGACTTTGTGAGCCTAATAATTGAAAAAATATTTATGTCAATCGATTAGACCTGCACCTTGAGCTTTCATTCGAGTTTGCAGTTATTTGACGGATTTAAATCTAGCTTGTTAGATTTCTACTCAACCCGCATTGCATTTATAGAAAGAAAGAGCATGCTCTATTTAACAGCATGGATCGTTTAGGACTGAGGTACCCAACGTGGCTTGTTGAGCTACTCCTTCTTTTCTGTCAACCCAAGCTATTTGGTTTGATTCTCAAATACACATTTGATACCTTTGAAGTACTACAATTAAGATTTCGAAACTGTAATTAGACATTGGCCACGGTTGTGCAATTTTGGTGAGGTACCCTATTCTAGAGCCTGGTATGATATGAAGAGTGATTGCCTAATATATGTTTTATGGTTTTCTTTTGTAGAGCCAACGTCAATCTAAACAATCTAAACGCCGAATGTTGTTTTGTTATTTTAAATATGACTTCAGCTGAGATATTGAGGCAAGAATTTGGACAATTCTCGTCATTTCAAAATAACTATCGAGCAGCTAAATTTGTAGCTTTTAAAAACAGCTAAGATGTAACAGGAATCTTTGATATTTCCGTAGCTGGCAAATTTCAAGACACCTTAGTTCAGTGATATGGTTACAGTGTTTCATCTCTTATACTTGCTCTCCAGGTAATCTCCTAAAATGTTCCAAAATGTAGCTGTAACAGGACTTGATACTGGCAGAAAACCAATTTGTTCCTGTAGCAAACCCTAGGTGACGCGCACAAAGAATGGATGTGGGTACGAAGGTTTTGGTGTCAACCCCTTCCATCAAACGTCAAATTTTCAAGGAAATCCGTGACATAGCCTTTATCACTTTTTGCCTGGTCCACTCGTAGACGTTCACTTACATTCTTCCAAAGGGTGTCGTCTCGATCCTCTTTGGTTGTTCGAGCAAAGGGGTTACAACCACTAGCTTTTGAACCTCCTTTGGACCACCAAACGCTACTTATTTGTGTTCTTCACCCGCAACCGTCCATTAGCTGCACCTTGCGAGTTCGCAGAGTTTGGACCAAAAACAGCATTTTCGGTTCTGGTCTGAACCCCGACTGCGCTCATAGACAAAAATAAAACTGTGCCCGACCGCATCGATTTCAGTGAAGGTCTTGTCTTTTTTTCGAAAAAGCACATAGATTTGAAGATGTGAGATGAGTGCCCCCAGCCTTCCCCATTTGAAACTGATTAGAGTTGAGTAAAAAAAACAAATCTGGTGGATTTTCTTTTCGGAGAAGTGTGTAGCTACAAAATGTAGCACCACCGACTCGATTTTCAAAAAAACTGACCACAACCAATTATGTTTTTTTGACCTTTTACTAACTTTTTAAATACGTTACTCTTAGCAGTTTTTCGATCAAAGATTTTCAAAGTAAACCAATCGTTGTAAATATCTGACCTTGAGATTGTCCCGTTATTTCCAGATGGGCCTTTGACAGTCTCTTTAAAGCCAAGTTCTGGTAAAATTGTTGACAATGTATATTCGGTGAGGCAAGGGTTTAAGTCCACGATCTCCTGTACCACCGATACAGTTAACAGAAATGCCACTATAACGTTCACACATCCGTTCCAAACGTTTACGATCGGAGATAACAGACGTTTACCGCACGAACAAAAGGTCGGTGTGGTATTTCAAAGGACTCTGACTTTTCAACCCACCAACGAACATAATGGTTTGGCCATTATGTGCAAGGCAGCTAATGGAGACGCTGAAGTGATAACGGCAAATATGTCCGTGAATCTTAGATTGTACGGTAAGTTTTGTACTTTCTCCTTGGGTAGGTAAAGTTTTTAACGGAGGTTTGCCACTGGGATACCAAACCGATTTGCTGACTTCTCAAAGCTGGTTCAGAAAAATAGAAGGAAATATGTATAAAGGCGAGAAAACAGAAAAAAGGCTGGAAAAAATAAAAAAGTGTGGGAAAACAGACAAAAAATATAGGAAAACAGTAAAAGAAGGAATATAGAAGAAAGGGGGAGATAAAAACGGGCGAGAAAAAAATAACGGTGGGAAAAATACCAAAAGGACTTAAAAATGGAAGAAAATAGAAAAAAATGCGTGCAAAAAGATAAAAACGGTCGGGAAATCAGAACAAGACGTGTAAAGGAAAAATGTGGAGCAAATAGAAAAAAATATTCATCGACCCTGTCTCCCAGTCGACAATTATTTCACTCACCCATCTGAGGCGATACGACCGACTCCACAAAGCCAAAATATTCACTTGTGACAAGATATCTGGGAAGGCAAAATATTCGTCTGCCTTGGCGACACCAATTAGCGGTTTCCAAGTTTAAAACTTTTATTTTATTTTATTTTATTTTAGTTTCTTCAGTGTCAGCAGTGCTTTCTAAGTGGGCCTCAACAACGAGGTGTAATACAGTACAATATAGTATAATGAAGTACTCGAACAATAATTAAATACAGGTAACAAAGCAACAATTAAAACATGTTGGGGATTTAGATAATAAATAAACAAATGACGAAGAATGAAAGAATTAGACTAAGAGAGTTAAAATTAAATGAAAAGATGATACTAAATAGTTAGAGTATCAACGGTAATGAAAAATGACATAACTGGGACTGGTAAATGAGTCAGAATGGGTAAATAAATTACAGCAGCAGCTTAAATAAAACACCTCTTACGGTCTCGGTTTTATTTTTTCAAATAAACATTACCAGCAACGCAACGGAGGAAATACAGCTCATAGGCGGATTTAGGGGGAGCCCAGGCCCCCCCCCCTTCCTTGGAAGCCGCAAGCAAAATGAAACAGCTGCAGCGTGAAGCGTGAGGAAACATTGAGTTCAGCAAGTAGGATTTGTAGCGGCGGAATCGTGTTCCCGTTTTTTTAGCCAACCGACAGATTTTCTGAACAGAAGGCCCGCGTACCCGGCCCTTCAGCTTTCGGGCCGCCTGTGCACATACAATCGCGCTTTGCCCAATACCCCGAGGCAACATGTTCCCCCCCCCCCCCCNGCAGCTTGACTGCAACTGAATGTGCGGCTGAGATATGTTGGAGCCAAGCCATTGACACATCTGTACATGCAACAGGCAGAAAGATATTGATTGCTTTGTTTTACTTTCATGAATCCAAACTTGGAGTGCAAGTCGTCGACCCGGATGTCCCTAATTCTTGTGACCAGTATAGCTTAGGTTACCTTGACTTTGCTTACAAGTGTTTCGCTGGTATGTCCCCTGGCAACAATAAGCAATGTGGGGCTGAATAATAGAATGGCATTACGAAATTTACCTAGTAGACATTTTTAAAGGTACGCTGTCTGATTTTCTTTGACAAATTCTTTGTGATGTGATTAATTTGCATATCTAATTGTATAAGGCCCAAATACCTAAGAGTGGAAGTTGCACGCTAATTCATTATCTCTGTGATTGCTTGGTCAAACTAGTTACAAACAAATAGCGACGACGGAATATGAAATTGGTTCAAAATTGCCAAATGTTTAAAAAAAAGGTTTTGTGTCAAAAATGATCCACCGTAAATAATTCAAGCGTATCCTGTAAGTATCGTGACGTGGTGTTGGGGTACAACACTGCATAATGTGAGCCCCCAAGGTACGTCATTAGTGCAAAGGTCACTTATTTACATTTTCTCTGTTTCAAAATTTACGAGTTATCAATGCATACAACTGCACTTTGTTCAGCGTAGATGGTGCTTAATAGACATTGTCATTTAGCTCCTGCTATACATTAGCATAGTTAGCAGCATGCAAATATTCTTTAAATTTGTCGACGCTCTCTTTAGGGGAACCGGTAATAAAACGAGCCAATATCTATTGTTTCAATTTTGGTGGGTAACCAACAGCATAGACTTGATTTTACTTACGTTAAGAGTGAGTTTATTTTGAACCAGCCACTCATGGACAAGACTAGCTCATCTTTGAGAGAAGTTCAAATTCTTTTACTCATCCAGCTATGGTCATAATTGCAGTGTCATCGACATGTAAAACTGGAACGTTGTTGAGGAGAAAAGTAGAGAGATAGTTAACAAAAAAGTGAATAATAGAGGCCCGAGAATTGAACCCTGAGGTACGCCAGTGATAACAGTTGAGTAGTTCGAAAGAATGTCGTATTTGGTAGCCTGTTTGCGATCGTATAAATAGTTTTTAAACCAAATGAGTTGAACTTCGTTATCGTTAACTCCAAAGGACTCTTCTCTTTTTAAAAGCAGTGGCGGATCTAGGATACCATAAGGGTAATTGTACGTGTACGGGCGTCCCTAAAGTTCCGGGGGCCGGGAATATGAACCTTCTGTTCGGAAAATCTATCGGCTAAAAAAAACGGGAACGCGATCCTGCCGCGATCTGGGGTCTTACCCCCCCCTCCACCACCGGTCCTAGTTATATTTCCTCGCGCTTCGTGCTGTTGCTGGTGCTGTTCCATTTTGCTTGCAGCAGCCAATTGAGGGGGGGCCCAGGCCCCCTGACCCCCTCCCCTAAATCCGCCTATGAAAAAGATTCCATGGTCCGCAATGCCAAAGGCTTACCTAGGGTCAACAAAAACAGCAACTGTAATCCTCCCCTGGTCCATATTGTTAGATAAAGTCAGTAGCGTGAATGTTTGTAATCAGAATAGAATGCAGGGGGCGGAAACCAGACTGTGTTGTGGATAGAAGAGAATTTTCCTCCAGGAACTGGTGAAGCTGGTTTTGGACGCACTTTTCAATAATTTTGGACACTGCAGGGATGACCGATATTGGTCTATAATTCTTGCAAATGGACTTGTCACCGTCTTTAAAAACAGGAGTAACTACCGCCATCTTCTATTCAGTAGAAATTGTGTCCGTTTTTAAACTCAAATTTGTGATATTGGTAATGGTCTCAGCTATTTGGTGGAGGCCTGTTTTAGTCGTTTAGCAAACGCTTTCAAGGCCACTGGCACTATTGGAGTTCAAGCTTTTATTTGTACTTGTCTCGTTATAGTTGATGATTACCAGAAGCCACTGTCTCTGTGGATTGGGGTTTGCGTAGGAATTCTCCTTGTACTGATTTTGCTAGTCGTAGCCTGGAAATGTCGCAACAGAGTGGAAATGTTCGTGCATAGACAACGTCCCGGTCAGCAGCTTTCAGCTGTGCCGCCAAAGCGCCTTTCTGACACATCTGCGACGTCGCCCCTTAATCATGACGATCATCTGGAGCAAAGTGATCAGAATTACTTGTCTAAAAGTTCGCACACATCCTTGATAAGCGAGGAGAGCTTTGTTAGATCGGGAAAACCTCAAAGTATTGATTCCGGCGGCTCATCTCACCCCAGCTCGGATTCTGCTAACTCGAGCCGCATTTAATTCAAATAATGAATGTGAATATATTTCGATATCGTTAGCATACGTAGACGCTAACAGTTCAATATATAGCGCTGAAAGGTTTTACGTTCTGATCTAGAATATTCTGAAACTTCGATTTCAGGAATAAGCATGATAAATTTTTCACCCTGCAACGGTGGTAGTATGTTAAATAATTATAGATTTCTTGTATCGAATAAGCTTCGGGACATGGGCGGATTTAAGCCCCCCCCCCCCCACACACACACAACGGTATCAACCATAAAAATGTCGTCGGAAGTTGTTGCTGAAATTGCATATAAAGCAAGTCGTAGCTCCACAGAAGAGGAGAGTTGAATTGTCAAGTTGAGACATAGCTGGAGGGAATTAAAGATATAACAGATTTGCCAAAAACGAACACGTAATTACACATTGCGTTTAGTAACGATTTCACGAGGTGATAATCCTAATAACAATGTCGTTGATGCTTTAAACGATTTGTATAATCTATTTAAGGACAATGCAAGAAACTACTACGTGAACAACCTCCCCGGCGCAGCCGGAAAAATCCAAAATATTGATTTAACAATGAATATTGTGAACGAAATAGAGAACGTGCAGAGAATGCCTTTCGCCAGTAACCCTGTTCAGCTACATCTTGATTCATTGTGCCTCTCCGTGGTTACAACATTAGTGATTAACATACTAAATTGTAAAATTGAAAGTGGTTCTCTGACACTGAAACCGAATTCAACCACCTCAACAGTTAGGGTTTGTTCGTAAAGATTCGTAATTTCTTTTGATATCAAAGCAATTGCTTTTAGTTTCAAATTTCAAAACAACAATCTGGTCAACTGCTCGCCACTTCGCGCACGCGCGAATTAATCATAAATGGGAAAGAGATTAGAAACTGTGTGGTAACCACAGAATATTTCCGTCGCTCGTAATTCAAAAGTCGTGAATTTTGTGATTTTTTTCAACAACATTCCTCACACGAGAAAGTGAATTACTCTGTACTAAACGTTGCGAGATGGTTCTTTCGTCAGGAATTGTTTTAAGGTATTTTTGACAAGCTTTCGCATTCCATACCTCTTTAAATGTTAGTGACATGTATACGACCAAGTACCAGAATAGAATCAGCATTCACTAGCGAAACTGATAGCTGTATCCACACTGATAGAACGTGTGAAACGTCAAAGACAACAGTAACGTTGCGCCGTTATGCCTAGATCCTGAGACTGCCAGTTCTCTCCTAAAAGCGTTTAGATCTAGTTAACCTCGTCGGTCAGGACAACATTAATATATTTCTAGTGGTGAAAAAATAAAATTTTGAAAACGGAGCCGTACCTCTTAGAACAAACATTCCCGTTTTCACGAAAAAAGATTATAGAACAAAAAATCGTGACTGCTCCCAACAAGGGTTTTTTCACACGCCACGTGCGCACCCAGCCTAAAAATGAGGGGGCTCCAATTTTTGAGAATGTGGACCTTTTACTAAGATTCACAGGGTTACTTCAGTGCCATGAATTGTGCATTCACCGAATTTTGGTAGTTCCGGCGTTTTTGGGAACTTTTGTCCCGTTTTCTACTTTTTTCGGAGTTTTTGATTCTTTTAGGCGGATCTTTTTGTCCATTTCACCAAATAGGGGCTCGTTGGAGACCCCCCACCCCCCATGCTCTCTAAGAAAGAAGGTGGTTACCGTACTCCTTAAAGGAGAATGCCACTGAAAAACGACGTATTTTGTATAAATTTAGATTGAGTAGTTCAACTCTATAACAGCAAGTTCAGTTCTTTTACCTGACACCAGTGCTGAAATTAACCAATGACGTCACAGGTTTTAACTCAGTCTGCTCAGTAGTTCACAACACGCTTGCTGGTGTCGGCTTATCGCTTGAATTCATCGTTTTACACCAATAAATCATCAAAATTCGGTTAAAATCCTAACAAATGCATTGAGTTTTTAAACAAATGAGTTGTTTTATTTCGCTGTTACGGATTTATAGAAACCTTGAACGTACCGTAGCCTATAAAGGTCCGTAGGCCAACTTCCACTCACGAACAGAGTTTTGGTGAATTAGCTGCAAAATTGCAAATCTACGCTCCCGTCGGGTTCCCAGGTTCCCCATCCACAGAACCGGACAGGGAAAACTTGGTATACAAGGATTTGAATAGCATAGAAAAAAAACAAAGATTCCCCTAACACCTGACCATAGCGTATAGAATCGAGTTATAGTTTCGCAACAGCTTTCTGTCAGCAAACACTGAATTAGCAGCACCCACACGGCGGTCAATTTGCATTTGAAGCCGATAACGCAGTACGATTTATTCATTATTGATTTCTCAAGACATTTGCCTTTACGAACATTTTAAAGGCATTACAAAATGATATCTACTGAGACAGATTTTGACAATTTGTTTCAGTTTTATATAAACATTGGTTAGGGTGAAAATAATTCATTTTCAAAACGAGCCAATTCCGACCACAGACATGGAGATATTTCAAGGCCTCATTCTTGGTATTAACGGCATACTTTTCGTTCTTTACTGACGGGAACCACTTGCGACTCGGGTTATCGAGGAGATAAAAAAGCGATATACCCGCTTTCCTCGCAGCTTCACACAAGCGGGAACAATACGTCACACCATAGCGGCACACACTCGGCTGAAGAACCACTGACGTCGCGGCGTCGTGTACTCACCTTCGTCACAGGTTAACGCTACAACTTTCGGCGAGGTGAGATCGACCGTACACGAGGTGATGTGGATATAGACCGATTAAGACGATAACAAAAACTAATTAAATCAGGTGGCATTCTCCTTAAACCATCGATTCTCAGTTCTGCAATCCGTGTCTGCCAAGCTCTCTCTTTTTGATGTAGAGCACAAATAATCTAAACAACAATAAAAACGAATTTGAATAAACGGACATCTCCAGTTTCTACTCTTACTGAGGAGATTGCATCCTAACCAGAACTCCAGGTTATCCATGTGTACGCGCGGCACGTCCATAAATATGAGAGGTGCCCTGTTCGGGTACAAGTTGCATCCGTAAGACTATGACGCTGAAGAAAGTTAGATACGCGGTTAAGTTGTGTTAGACCAGCGCATTTGTACGGGATAGGTGATTTAACAAGTCCATGAATTGTGTTCAGCAAAACTTAGGACCGTATTAAGGTGAATCACTTCCGATGCGTAGTTTCGTGGAAAATAAAAATGTATCGACTCCTTTTCTTTAGTTGTCGGTGATTTATTAGCCATCAACGTACATGTTGCCCAAACAAAGTTGGCAGACGAATTTCACACTATAACACTAGGTGCCCATTTATACTATGACATTTGTGGCGACGACAACTACACAAAAATCACAGTTGAATTTGTGATTGCGCAGTTCGTGAAGTCATTGTAAGTGTTGTTGTTTATTGGAGTTTGGGGGGGGCATTTTCTCACCTGGCGCCCCCTACCAAGAACTACCCACAACGCCACTGGTCGTGTCTACTAAGGATGCCTTCTGGTTGCCGGAATACCTATACTTTTGTAGCTCCTATTGCCAGGCATTTCCAATATACTACTCTGAATTGAGTAATCCGTGAATTTAATTTTCCGGTCTTAGTCCAGGCAAATTTGGTGGAATTCAGAATACTAGGTAAATCTTGTCCAAATTCAAAATTCTTCAATTGAAATTTTGGCGGAAAATAAATTCCACATGAAATCAGCGCTTTTATCTATCACTCAGGAAACCCGTATTTTCAAACTCATTAACGATCCCTATTGACAATTTAAGCCATTAAACCGAAAAGTTTATCATGAACATCGTTATCATTTGCGTAGGCCTAGTTAGCTTCCTATTAGCGACCTCTACTAACGTACGACAATCTGTCTGCTCTCGCGTGCAGGCATTAAAGTCCTGGTCTCACACGTTGTTAACCCTTATTACATGGTTAGAGGATGTTATAAGGATCCAAGAAGTACTTACCCCATAACTATAATACACGATCCGTACTCGAAAAAAGTTTAAATGAACGCGCCACTCACGATTCACACCCGAACAACCACCGCCATTTTGAATTTACCGCGAACCCGGAAGTACAATTCATTCAGGAACCCAAGCTAAGAAAACGCCGTCAGTGTAAATGGACGAGTGCCTGTTAGGGCCTACTAGCCTGCAAATGGGGGTAAAATAATCGACAGCGCGCCTTAATTTTAATAAAATCAAAATACGGACAATTTTATCGAATTTGATGAACAAATGTGGAGAATAAATTTTGACAGAAATTATTTTGCCGGACTCGGGACCGCAGCCTATCGGACCCGGTGCGGATCGAGACCAGACACTGGCGAACGGTAAAGGCATGCGGTTGCAAGCTGTTGTGTCGAAGTAAAAGGTTCAAACCATAAATGCCGTATACATTCAAAGGTAGTTTCAGACACTTGCATAACTTAGGGCTGGTTAGTCCTGTGTCACACTGCCGCGGCAGCCCTTAGCTAGCCTCAGTGCCAGCTACCAGTATGAAGACTAACTACAGCTTGTTAGTAGGCCTGTACAGCTTTGCGTCAAGGCTTCCTTTAGGCCTAACTGGTCGCTGGCCACAGCGCTCGCTCAAACGAGGTTTATTTAGAATTTTGGTACTTCTGGCGAACTGTGCAAAGTTTTTGGCTTTCAACAGAGATTTTCCCAGACTTTGTATGAGCGCACCAAGCCTAAAAAATGCGGGGCTGAAATTTTTGGGAATGCCTTTCTTTTACTATAAGATTCACTGGGTATGTTCAGAGCTATGAATTACAGACGCTAAATTTTGGTACTTCCTGTCTTCTAGTGGAATATTGTCTCCAAATAGGGGGCTCGTTCGAGCACATAAGTATGACAAGTCCAATACAAAATGTAACCAAAATGATTCAACCTTTTAGCATAATAAGTAATGCACATTATTTTACAACATTTAGCATTACAAACACTAATCAACAGCAAAAGTTTCCATGATATGAAAGTGGACATACATGTAACTATTACCATGGTGACCGAATAGTGTTTTCTTACACCAGAATTTGACAAGCATGATTAAAAAAATATGAAGTTGCAAGGAACAAGAATTGGAGGCTTAAAGCTTCACAATCCGACATAGCTTATTTCTCGAATTATGATTATTCATATTGTTGACTTGATAACTTGAATTAAGAAGCAATAAGTTACAAAACATGACTTGAAAGCAATTGAGACTTAAAATTTAGAAAAATGTGAATCATTTTGTGACACCTAATCAAGCCTTGAACAGCAGTTGACAGTCAAACAAAAAACATTTCAAAATTATTTCAATTATTTTTTTAGCTTAGTGTAAGATCACCTGAATGGGACATTCACAGTAAAATAATTCGAATACATCTTATATTGTTGCACCAAAAAGATCCTTTTTTTGTAGAAACGTTTGTCAAAATGTATCAACGTTAAATCTTCACAAATTACAATGTAACAGGTTGAACTTGCTTTCGAGTTCAGCAAAAGTCTCCATGTTGTCGGTGCGGCCAGAAGTGAGACGAAATCCAACGGGAATCGTGAGCACATTTATCACTTAATGAGTAACAACTGCGAGGCTGAAATTTGGTGAACACTGTTGAATCGTGCAGAATAGTAAGTAAAGATATGTCTCACTAAATTTCACCGTAAATTGTTGGCGAAAACAATGTGCACAAGTTTTAAACTCGTAACTTATCCCGCTGTCCTCCAATATGGCCGTCGCGATCCAAACAAAGTGACCCAAATTTCGCTACAAAAACTGCGATAACTTTACACTGCTTGCCCCGAATTTGATGCTTTTTCGATTTCTACTGAGTAGAATGCACTACCTTTCCGATGATAGCAAAGTATTTTTTCAAAACGAGATAAAAATCAAAACAAAAAAATTGGTTCGACTTATATTGGTTCCTAGGTTCGACCGCCCTACGTAAAGAACTAAACACAAAATGCTATTTTAACATAATAAGTTCGCGTAACATTCCAAAAAAATTCAACGACCACTAACTACAAAAATACACTACATATGCAAACTAATCACGAGATATTACTAATAAAACAAAATAATGAAGACTTTTCGAGCAAGCGATAGCACATTCAGTTACAAGGAAAAAATGGCAGCGTTCAGGACAAGTTCCTGAACTGATGAGCCGGAAATGTGGGTACGGAAATAACCGATGACAGTCGGTAATTATACGCTCACAGAGAAGGGTCAAATACTGTTAAAAATCGTTTTTCGCAAGAAAGGCGAAAAGAATATAAAGAAAGGGTGTCGAAAATAAGATTTTATTTAGTAAGTATTTTCGGATACTGGGACCACATGGGCATTTTGAGACCAGGACTTTAAAGGAGAATGCCACCTGATTTAATTAGTCTTTTTTACCGTCTTATTCGGTTTATATCCACATCACCTCGTATACGGTCAATCTTACCTCCCCGAGAGGTGAGAAACGACGCAGCAACGTCAGTGGTTCTTCTGCAAAGTGAGTGCCGCTATGGTGTGGTGTATCGTTTCTGCTTGTGCGAACAATGAAGTTGCGAGGAAAGCAGGTATACCTTTTTTTCGATTTCCTCGATCGAGAGCCCATAATGCTTCGAAAAGTATGCCGTTAATACCAAGTATGAGGCCGTGAAACGTCTCCGTGTCTGTCAGTGGCCTGCAGTCGTCGAATCGGTTGTTGATCAGTTTTTGATGATGGAGAATTGTAATTAGCCATGAAAACATAAGCAATTACTGTGAATTCAAGGCATGAAAACATAACTTTTATATAATGTTTGATGACTGAATCGTTTGTGAGGCTTCTGTTTGGTTCTCTGGGTGTAGGATGTTTTCACCAGAGCTCTTTTTCTGAGCCCTAAAAAACGTCATTAGCACACCTCTGTTTAGATGCGGTGCAAAATCAGGATGGTCCGTGAAAGAAATATGCGCTTCTTCAAGAAGGCGTTTCACTTGCGGAATTTCGTGGCGGCAAACGCAAGCGTCAGTTGTTTGCATTATCGTGCAGTTAGCTCACTGACACCGTGACAAGTCATTCAGACGGTTTTCGGAACTATCCATGTGTTACGTTGTCTGCACATGTTCACGGAGCCTCTCTGTTATTTCTTGATCAATGTATTCCGGTTCGGACTGATAGCCTGTGAAGTCTTCGTCAGGTGAACACTCATCTAAGTTGGGATTGCGAGTTGCCACGTTGACATTTATTATTGTTAGTTCTGTTTTAAAAGAATTATTCTTACCCTAACCAATGCTTATACAAAACTGAAGCAAAGTCTGTCTTATTAGATACAATTTGTAGTGCCTTGGAGTGTTCGTGAGTGCAAATGTTTTGAGATTCCAGCAATGAATAAATCACTGCGTTACCAACTTTAGCTGCAATACTCTAACTGACCAGGCACCGAGGCCGTTTACTGACAGAAAGCTGTTGCGACACAATAACTCGATTTTATATCCTATGGTCAGATGTGTCAGTTTCGCGGCTAATTCACCAAAATAACCACGTGCATTTTTTCTTAGGCTCACTAGAAAAGTATTTTCGTGACTGGAAGTTTAGTTTCCAACTTTGGCTGGTTCGTGATGTCTTCAGTCCAGCCGCGATGGCCCTGATCGGGTTCTGAGCCATTGGCCGGGATAGTAAGCGTTTTGTGTGGTTAGAACTGAAAAAATCGCAAGTCTAAAATAACAACACATAGGTACTATGTTCTCCTGTCTGTATTTCACCGACGAATAATTTGAATTTATCACCGAACAAACCCCAAACTCCTGCGACCGCGCACCTTAGTAAATTGGCCTACCAAACTTTGTAGGCTACGGTATGTTCAAATACCTAAAATTCTGTAACAGCGAAATAAACTAACACGCTGGTTCAATAACTCGATGTATTTGTAAGGGTTTTACATCAAATTTTGATGATTTTTTTGGTGTAAAACGTCGAATTCAAGCGGTAAGCTGACACTAGAAAGCGTGTCGTGAACTAGTAAACAGACTGCATTCGAACCTCTGACGTCATTGGTTATTTTCAATACCTCCATCTGCCGTCAGGTGTCAGGTAAAAGAGCTGTACTTGCTGTTATCGAGTGGAACTACTGGATTTAAATTGATACAAACTAGGTTGTTTTTTGGGTGGCATTCTCCTTTAATGTCACAGCGTATTATTACGTCACAATTCCAGAGCTGACCAAGAAACCTGGAAATATCTGCTAAAATACAATAAAAATTAACTCGTCGGAATAGCTAGTTCATGCCTCCGGAGAAGCACGCATTACTCTTATGACCATTCGTTTGTTATTTTTCAAGTTACAATTAAAACCAAACACACTCGTAATCTGGTTACAGCACCTGATGATGAAAAGGTACGATAACAAAATAACACCACTGTTGTGTTTATCAAATGCACAATATTCATCCAAATGAAATTCATCGGCAATATCTGTCCATGTATAACGTCAAATTTTTTAAAGTATCGTGGCACATCTCAACGCTCATCATCCGTCCTGTCCTTCATAAACCAGGGTTGCATAAAACTTCAAAATTGTCCGCTGGATAAGTTCGATGGTTCGTCAGGTGCATTGTTCAACCATAACAACGTGACGCATGATAATGCGACGTCATTGTTGCTATACGGCGTATAACTTTTATGTAGACACCAGTGACTTAAAGCCGTGAATATAAGCATAAAAACCAGCTGATTATTATACTACCAATGTCCGTTAGCAACAGCTCATGTGATTTCATGGACATACATGTATATCAGCCTTCACAAATATACGTGTTTTGTCAATCTTAACCCTTGTTTGTCTCCGTAATAGAGTTTTGAACCGGTCGCTGACATCGCCGGCCATTTTGAATGAGGCCCTAAAGTCGTGACCTTTTCGTTTAGACGGAAATGCCCGAAGTAAGACCACACAAATCAACTACAGTGGTTACAGTTACTCTACACGACATCAGAAAAATCATTGCATTGTTTATTTATTCAGTTTCAATTGGAATAAATTGTTATGTGTTTTGCACCCAACTTCGATGTGCACAAACGTGTTCAATGAGGTTGTAAAACGCTAAGAACCCAGCATCAATTATCTCTCTGTATTTTATTGCCCTTGGCCTTACAAAACTTCATCGAACTTGGGACATTTTGATTGATACATTGTTCAAGCCACCCCTGGAGTGCGTGTTACAGCATATCTGAACGATGTTTAGCTTCGAAAATGTATTCTGAAAATGCACAAGAAAGTGGATTAGTGAAATATGCTGTTTTAAGATACATGTGTTTATTTTCATATTGTGAATATCAACACGTTCGGGTACTCGTTTGACTTTCGTAAGCAGACGAACGCTGGAAACTTCAACGCTAGATGTCGCGGGACCGCGCTGAAGCAGAAATTAGATCGTTCACGACTTCAGGACACTCACGACTTTAGGAGGTACAGAACAGTTCTCACAGGTGTTTGCCTATCAGAACACAGATCAATGGACTCTTCACCCTTTCTTCGGTCTGTCCAAAAATTTCATGCAAATAAAGAAAAGTTTTGAGTCATTTCACATCACACGCCCTACAGATGAGCACAGAAACTTTGTTCTCTCTTGTATTTTTGACCCTTTCACTCCCACTGGGAACAAAGCTGGACTCAGAAAAATAAGGACAAAAAATGCAAAATCGCCACTTTTCACCCCAAAACCACTACTTCCTTGACGATGTTCAACTAAAGTCAACATTAGATTCCGAAAGAAAATTTCCTACCAATTCCAAAAATGTGGTCCAAAAGTACTGTCAACCAACTAGTTTTTTGCAAATCTGACTTGTTTGAGGGCTACTTGAAATCGCGGCCAATTTCTCAGTTGCTACACATCAGTGCACAATTGCAATAGGGGGCCACCATCTTGAAGAAGAGTGCAGCTACAGCCAAGAAAGTGGCTTTTTTAATTCTCAGCATGTTCACAAATACAAACAAACCGCATTCACTTGGCCTACAGACAATACCTAACTAAAAAATGCCCCCAAGCCTGGCCTACTCCTAGATTTTAACATTTTGGGTGAGCAAATTGGCCGCAGCCGCAGTATAACTATTCAGTGCCACCTTAGAACCTCTGACGGGTAATTGGGCCCAGATGTTCCGGGAAATGCATTGCTTGAGCTGTGGGTCTATGCTGAGTTTTCATCTCTTCTGCTTTGTTCGTTTCATCGTTTAACGCAAGCTCTTAAATTATATTGTCATAACGAATGTTTGATATTATCATATTATTGGCCTGCGAAATCCCCATCACTGCTTTCTCTCCTGTCTAACAGATGAAGAGAAGTCTTTGGATACACCTTCGCCCTTATCTTTCACGTCTTGTCTTGCGTTTTAGATAATAGTCCATTCGACTTTAGGAAGTCTAGAAAATTACTACTGCGACTACTTTTAGAGGACAATATAATTTCGGTATTTAATGTTATTAAGTAGGCCTACTATAGTGTAAGAATCTAAAAAGTTTTCAAGGCTGGGCTTGAAAATTGACCTAAAAATTCTGTCACTTTGCAAAATTTGGCAAAGAAAATCGTTCTTTAAAAATCAACGACCCTGAGCAAAAACTGAATGATAATTTGACCTCGTTTTGTTCAAGTGCTAAATTTCATGAAATTAGTTGGAAAAAATGTATTCAAATAAGAAATACACACACACACAAACACACACACACACACACACACATATATATATATATATATATATATATATTAGCAGCGCCTCCTGTTGGTGGAACTACACACTACTACATTATGAACTCTTATCAAAAGACAATAGTTTTAACCATTTGGAACTTAATTTATGTATGAAATCTAAACCCAGAAACGAATAACTTATATTTCCAATGCTTCTTCACCACCACTTGCATTATAATATTGTCTTATTATCTACATTGCAGCTTATTGTCTACTGGAATCTGGAATAACACACTGAACACTCAATGAGCACAACAGTTTCAAAATTCTATGACAACAAAGCACACACTTATTAAGTTTCTTTATCCATTTTACTGTCATCATCAGGCTAGCAAAAAATTGTTTCTTGAGACAACGTGTGAACACAGTCTCGACACTGAGTCACACAGCTTGGAACATTGCATGCCCGACTTCTAACAAGAGCACATTTTTGTACTACCAGGGTTCGACCAAGGAGTGTAGTAGTACTACTACACTCCTTGGTTCGACACTTAGGTTAACGTCGACCCGTCAAAAATCCCAGGACGTCAAACGAAATTTGAGATGCCAAAATTGAAAATCCCAGGTAGCTTCGATTAAAAAAGGTCGTGCGGCTGTAACGGGCCTCGTTGATCACTGATATGAGTTGAACTACCTCAAATATGCAATATGAACTCAAGGTTTAAATTTATCATTTTCATTCTTTCCTTCATCATTAATAACAATTATAGCAATTTTTCAGCGCGCCATTTGTCGTGTCAAATATGTATGCAAGTTGTTTGAAACTTGACACTAACATGATCTTTTCAACGAGTAGAAGCCGCGGACGACACCGGGAAGAACTAGACTACGTGTAAGAAATGACACTCAAATGTTTGGAAGTGAGGCTTAGGGGAAATTTCTTTGGCACAATGATGTCATATGTACCACTTTACGCTGAATGGTTGAGAATTTCTCTGAGGCGCTCGAATTAAGGGCCAGGCTGCGAAATATGGGCGGTGTAACTAACGTCGCTATTAATTACTTTCTGTGATATGTAAGAAACAAAACTCTTTATTAAAAAATACTTGTATTTCTGATATCAAAGGTTGTTTTGATCGCTGGGGTTTATCTTTAACTGTAGATGGGGAGTCACAGTAGAGCTCAGTGTATACAAAGGACTCAATGTCATCTATGAGTTGATTTTGAAACTCAAATGTCCAGCCGGTGCAACTTTTAAAAACACTCACATACTGCAGGGGTGTCCAACAGCAACTGCAAAGCCTTCATTTGACCTTGCCTGTGAAAATGTGTAGATCAAGCAATGCTTGAGCCTCCTCCTCACGAGACAACATGATTCAACTTAAATCAATTACTCTGGAGTTCTGAGCTGTACCCGTTAGTTTCTTGAGTGACAAATAAATGCTTCCTACGGCACCTGTATACCTCAGACAACATCAGATTAACTTTCAGTCTGTAACTCTAATGCGTTCTGTTGATAAATTACTTCCTAGGGAAACTGGACACCTCGGGTATTAAACTGTGCGCAATATGCTAATGAAGCAGTAATTTACTAACAGCCCCAGCCTGCCGGAAACCATCTGAAAACCAGTTTCCATTACAATCTCGTGAAAGTCTCGCTTTGAGAGACTATTTTATGAGCATGGTAATATTTCATTACGGCATACCAAAACCAGATGCCGGCCACCGACGACTGAGGTCCGGCTACTCGGCCAACGTTCCTCGCGGAGACCTCAACGAAAGTATTGGTTCTGTAATTTCATTGTGCTGTCACCTTGGACAATATTCAACGTCATCCCATTTTGCGTCTCTAGTAGTGCAAATTCTAGGTATTTGCACACACTTGTCGTCTACATTTCTTAAAAGGGCATGCCACCCAAAAAACAACCTAATTTGTATCAATTTAGATCGGATAGTTCTACTCCATATAGGGCACGTACGGTTGCGTTACCTGGCACCTGACGGCAGACAGAGGTGTTAAAATTATCCAATGACGTAATTGGTTTCACACGCAGTCCGTTCAGCAGTTCACAACACGGGTTACTGGTGTCAGCTTATTGCTTGAATTCATCGTTTAATACCAATAAATCATCAAACTTTGATGTAAAACCCTTAATAAACACCGAGTTCTTATACAAACGTGTTGTTTTATTTCGCTGTTACGGATTTATTGATGTTTGGTAGCCTACATAAGTCGGCAGGCCAATAAGGTCCGTAGCAGGAGTTTGGGGTCTGTTCTGAGATAAATTCGACGTATTTTTCCGTGAGATACAGACAGGAGAACCTAGGTCTGTGCTCTTTAGACTTGTGATTTTTTGAGTTCTAAACACACAAAACGCTTGTTATCCTGGCCAGAGGCTCGGAGCCCGATCAGGCCCGACGCAGCCGGACTGACTCGTTGTACCGGCCAGTGGCTCGGAAGCTGAGCCGATCAGACATCATAAACATAAACCAGCCAAAGTTGGAAACTAAACTTCCAGTCAAGAAAATACTAAACTAGTGAGCCAAAGAAGTGAAGTGCACGTGATTATGTTGGTGAATTAGCCCACGAAACTGCAAATCTACTTACTCGGCGTTCCGCTTTGGACACGGCAGAATTTTCAGGGCAGAAGTTGTACATTGACAATCATTTCTGTCAGAAAACACTGAATTAGCATGAGCTCACACGGCCTCGGTGTCCCGTCAATTAGTTTTATTGCACCTCAAGCCGGTAACACACGGAGATTTATTCATTGCTGGCTTCTCAAATCATTTGCTCTCACAAACACTCCAATCCAAAGGCATTACAAATTGTATCTGGTGAGATGGACTTTGTTTCAGTTTTATATAAGTATTGGTGAGGGTGTCTTTTTAATTATGTCGCTAGGTCAGTTACTGTATCTATGTTCAGTAGAGAGTAGAGTTTTGTTCAGAAAGTGTGAACGCAACGGAATAAAGACCGTGAAAAATGAAAAGTGTCGTGTATTCAACAAATTCTGTATAACAGAAAACTTGCTCCCGAAGTACAGTCATTGGTGAGGGTGAGAATAATTCATTTTGAACGCTCAGTAATAAACGTCAACATGGCAACTCACAATCCTGACTTAGACGAGAGCTCATCTCAACGAAGACTTTGCAGGTGGATCGGTAAGTTTCACAGGCTATCAGTTCGAACAGGAATACAATGATGAAGTAATACTAGAGAGGCGCCGTGAACAAGCTCAGACAACGGAACGTATGGATAGTTATTCGGTAAGCCGGCATTCGTCAGACACTGTCCCGCGACGACTGTTGGCCACAGACACAGAGATGCTTCACGGCCTCATACTTGCATTTAACAACGTACTTTTCATTTTTCACTACCGCGAGTCACTTCCTAAGCATTTCGGACTCTCGAGGAAGTCGAAAAAATGATATACCAGCTTTTCTCGCAGCTGCATAGTTTGGACAAGCGGGAACGATGCACCGCAACGTAGCGGCATTTACTCTGCAAATGAACCACTGACGTCGCTGCGTCGTTTCTCACCTTCCTCACAGGTTAACGCGACACCTCTCGGCAAGGTAAGGTCGACCGTATGCGAGGCCATGTGGATATCTATATTAAGACTGCAAAAAAGACTAATTAAATTGGGTGGCATTCTCCTTTAAGACGCCACGGGAATCCTTGGGAAACCCTTGCAGCATTGTCATTATGCTAATGAAACAAGGCACGGTTTTGTTCATTCCACTATCAAATAATGATTGCATAATATTTGGAATTACTATAGTTTTTACCCGTTTTGTTCATACTTGTTTTTAAGTGTATCAGCTGTTTCTTTTCCTAATTATACTTGTGCGCACAGTTCTCCATGAACTCACTAAGTGGCGCTTTCTACAATGATTCAGGGTTTTATGAGACATAACTGTTCTTTAAGTGTAGCTGTTCTCGCATTTGAGATAGCCCGGGCTAGTTTGCTGTTGGAACACATTTTAGACCAGTCAGATAACCTACCGTACCAAATCGTCACCTTTCTCACTAGACCGGACTAACATACCACCTTCCTCAACTTTAGCTACTTTGGCATTAGAGTTAGTCCGGTTTAGTTTGTGGTTGGAACATGATTTAGATCAGGGTGATAACTTACCGTACCAAATTGTCACCTTTTTCACTAGACCGGACTATTCTACCGTCTTAACTTTAAAACCTATCTTCAACGGTAACATCCCTGTAAATTTGGTTCCTACAGTATGTTAGGAGCATCGCTTTGAGCCAACTAGTGCCATAAATTGCCAAATGTATGAACAGATACGAACTAGAAAGACTATTGTCACGGCGTACCTGCACCCAATTTGGAGTTATTAAGCCTCAAAGTTGGTCGGAAGAAGAATAAGAAGAATAAGAATAAGAACTAGAAAGATTATTGTCACGGCGTTACAATAATGGACTCTGCGCGTGCGTATTAAAGGAATTGTTATGGGAAGTTACTGACAGCAACCCGTTTACCAATATGAAAAGGAATTCTTTAAAATTGTAGGAGTAATTACATGTTAATGTTTTTATGACCTTTAAACTAACTGACCTCTTCCGGTGCACTATGAACCCCGATGAGGGAATAATTGTAAAACCAATTTAAAGTGGGGTTAATGCTAATAATCACAGATGTTTTACTTTAAGCACTTCAGAATACAAGATGAATGAAGTGGTCAAACTTTAAGAAGAAAAATGCACCTAATGACCCCATGCTTGCACCAAATGACCTGAAAACTTAGAATTCAAACTCAATCGCATTTAGTAAACAGATACTTAATTCTGAAAATTTTAGTTTGCACTCAATGACCTTTGACTTATTTTTATCTGATTGGTTAGGCCTATTGCGAAGTAAAGTAGGGTATTCAATTGGCATGTTGACTTACACCAGTGTGCTGAAATTGAAAAGAATTCCTTGAAAAACGTAAGACATATAACATTTTGAACGTTACATGACCTTTGCACTAATTGACCTTATCCGGTGCATTTTAAGCATCTTTAGGAGAATTATTGCAAAGCCCATGGAAAATGTGTTTAATGCTGAGAATCACAGTTGTCTAACGGTTGACACATCAGAATACTTGCTGATTGAAAAGGTCAAATTTTAAGGAGAAAAATGCACCTAATGACCCCATGTTTGCACTAAATGACCTGAAACTTTAGATTCCGATTTGATTTACCTGTGGCAATCAGACCTGTCAATTTGAAGTGTCTAGCTCGAAATTTTGGTTTGCACCTAATGACCTTTGACCTATTTCACCTGATTGGATGACCCGATTACTTAGAAAAGTATTTTTTTAAATTGTCATGGTGACTTATACCTGTGCACCGAATTTGAAAAAGATAGCATTAAAACTGAACGAGGAGTAGCATTTTGAAATTTATATGACCTTTGCACCAAATGACATCTTTCGGGGCTATATGGAATATGATTATATAACCAATCAAAATTTATATACTGTCAAAAGTCATATGCTGAACTTAAAGACCGTACCTGCACCCAATTTGGAGTTACTAAACCTCAAAGTTGGTCGGAAGAAGAATAAGAAGAATAAGAATAAGAACTAGAAAGATTATTGTCACGGCATGACAATAATGGACTCTGCGCGTGCGTATTAAAGGAATTGTTATGGAAGTTACTGACAGCAACCCAGTTACCAATATGAAAAGGAATTCTTTAAAATTGTAGGAGAAATTACATGTGAATATTTGATGACCTTTCCACTAACTGACCTCTTCCGGTGCTTTATGAACCCCGATGAGGGAATAATTGTAAAACCAATTTAAAGTGTGGTTAATGCTAAGAATCACAGATGTTTTACTTTAAGCACTTCAGAATACAACATGAATGAATTGGTCAAACTTTCAGAAGAAAAATGCACCTAATGACCCCATGGGTGCACCAAATGACCCAAAAATTTAGAATTCAAACTCAATCGCATTTAGTAAACAGATATGTAATTTTGAAGTCTCTAGCTCAAAATTTTAATTTTGCACTCAATGACCTTTGACTTATTTTTTTCTGATTGGTTAGTCCTATTGCTTAGTTAAGTAGGTTGTTCAATTGGCAAGTTGACTTACACCAGTGTGCTGAAATTGAAAAGAATTCCTTGAAAAACGTAAGAGATATAACATTTTGAACGTTACATGACCTTTGCACTAACTGACCTTATCCGGTGCATTTTAAGCATCTTTAGGAGAATTATTGCAAAGCCCATGGAAAGTGTGTTTAACGCTGAGAATCAAAGTTGTCTAATGGTTGACACATCAGAATACTTGCTGATTGAAAAGGTCAAATTTTGAGAAGAAAAATGCACCTAATGACCCCATATTTGCACTAAATGACCTGAAACTTTGGATTCCGATTTGATTTTACTGTGGCAATCAGACCTGTCAATTTGAAGTGTCTAGCTCAATATTTTAGTTTGCAACTAATGACCTTTGACCTATTTCACCTGATTGGATGACCCGATTACTTAGAAAAGTATTTTTTTAAATTCTCATGTTGATTTATACCTGTGAACCGAATTTGAAAAAGATAGCTTTAAAACTGAAGGAGGAGTAGCATTTTGAAAATTATATGACCTTTGCACCAAACGACCTCTTCCGGTGCAATATGGAATATGATTATATAACCAATCAAAATTTATATACTGTCAAAAGTGATATGCTGAATTTAAAGACCGTACCTGTACCCAATTTGGAGTTAATAAGCCTCAAAGTTGGTCGGAAGAAGAATAAGAAGAACTAGAAAGATTATTGTCACGGCGTGACAATAACGGACTCTGCGCGTGCGTACACTGGAATTATTATGGGAAGTTACTGACAGCAACCCGTTTATCAATATGAAAAGGAATTCTTTAAAATTGTAGTAGAAATTACATGTTAATTTTTGATGACCTTTCCACTAATTGACCTATTCCGGTGCATTATGAGCCCCGATGAGGGAGTAATTGTTAACTCGATTAAAAGTGTGGTGAATGCTAAAAATCACAGATGTTTTACTTTAAGCACTTCAGAATACAAGATGATTGAATTGGTCAAACTTTCAGAAGTAAAGTGCACCTATTGACCCCATGGATGCACCAAATGACCTGAAAATTTAGAATTCAAACTCAATCGCACTTAGTAAACAGATGTGTAATTTTGAAGTCTCTAGCTCAAAATTTTAGTTTGCACTCAATGAACTTTGACCTATTTTTTTCTGAATGGTTAGGCCTATTGCGAAGTAAAGTAGGGTATTTAATTTGCATGTTGACTTACACCAGTGTGCTGAAATTGAAAAGAATTCCTTGAAAATCGTAAGACATGTAACATTTTGAATGTTACATGACCTTTGCACTAATTGACCTTATCCGGTGCATTTTAAGCATCTTTAGGAGAATTATTGCAAAGCCCATGACAAATGTGTTTAACGCTAAGAATCACAGTTTTCTAACGGTTGACACATCAGAATACTTGCTGATTGAAAATGACAAATTTTCAGAAGAAAAATGCACCTGATGACCTCATGTTTGCACTAAATGACCTGAAACTTTGGATTCCGATTTGATTTACCTGTGGCAATCAAACCTGTCAATTTGAAGTGTCTAGCTCAAATTTTTAGTTTGCACCTAATGACCTTTAACCTATTTAATCTGATTGGATGACCCGAATACTTAGAAAAGTAATTTTTTTAATTCTTATGTTGACTGATTCCTGTGCACCGAATTTGAAAAAATAGCTTCAAAACTGAAGGAGAAGTAGCATTTTGAAAATTATATGACCTTTGCACCAAACGACCTCTTCCGGTGCAATATGGAATATTATTATATAACTAATCAATAACTGTCAAAAGTCATATGCTGAATTTAAAGACCGTACCTGCACCCAATTTGGAGTTAATAAGCCTCAAAGTTGGTTGGAAGAAGAATAAGAATAAGAATAAGAATAAAATTGAAGAAAATACGGGGAGGGAATTCATAAAATTGCGCAATTTGTGACAAGTTTTTGCAAATTGGTACAATCTTAGAAATAGGTAAAACATTTCTATAAACCACCGAAAACAAACAATGCTAACCCCCTGGCGGCCGTTACGCACAAAATCCAACATGGCCGCCGCCGAAAACGGAAATTGGCATATCTCGGCTATAATCATCGCTAGAGAATAATGTAAGTCAATGTTTTCAATATTTTTGGATGCGAGGACTTCATTTATGCTGTTAGTTTCATGTTTTTAGGCCATTTACATCTTTGTACACTGTCTCTGGACTGAAAATACCAAACGCTTGGCCCCGCGCATTGTCCCCGGCTAGAAAATGTCAAACGCTTGGTCCCTTATTTTTGTTTGTTGGAATCAGGCTGCATTTTATGTCTGAAAAGGTAAATTAGTGATTAGTTTTACTTATTTTAACTCATAATTTCAGATCTGTCTCCGTCAACATCCATTGCGTTGAAAACTTTACCTCAACATGAGTGACGTCAATCCCTTTGAAATTCCTAAAAGAAAGGTCACCAACTGGTCATTATGTTGCCTTCGCCAAAAACAATCTAACAAAGAATTGCGATCCCCATATAAAAGGAAGTGTTATCACAGTGCCTACCAAACCCTTGAAGACGATTTGAATCGTTTTGTCAACAATGATGTACCTTTACCAGTGGGAGTGAACTTGGATTGCCTGGATGATGGTTCAGGAATAGCTAAAACATTTCTAAAGAATGAAGCTAAATACCACAATGGATGCCGAGGACTCTTTCGCTCATACATTATGCAGCGAAAATTGGACAAAAGGACCAGGGAAGACGCTGAAAGTGAGAAGAAATCGAGTCCTAAAAAACCCGGTAAAGTTTTAATGCCCACATGGATCGTACCAATATGCAGTGTGTCTGCTGTGAGAAGATTCAAAATGAAGATGATGAACAAATATATAGAGCTAGAAGTCACAACTGTCGCAAAAACCTCAACAGACGGGCTACAGAATCCAAGAACTGGGTGGTACTTGCGCGTTTGAACTCTGCTATTGACGCTCAGGCTGGTGATGTCCATTATCACATATCTTGTTATACTCAGCTGAAGAACGAAGCTCGAGCTGCCCAGTCTAAGTCGTCGTGTGTCAAGGAAAATGTTAGTCAGCAATACGATCCCTTGGTAATCGCTCAGCTAGTAACGTTTATGAAGTTCAACCACTGCACCTTGCTGACTTGAGAAAGCTTTATCATCGTCGTCTGAAGCAGCTGGATTGGATTGGTGTGTATGTGCACTCAAAAAGGTTCAAAGAACATATTATAGAGAAGCTAGGGTCCGATTGGTCTGAATACTCAATGGGCCGTGATATTTACATCTCTCATAAGAAGACAGTTAGCGCCGCTGTGGCAGAGACGGCACACCTCCAGGTTACTGAGGACAAGGCTAAGAAGATTGCTGAAGTTGGTGTCCTGCTTCATAAATATATTCTTCTACCACAAGCGCCATTCAATGGGTGATTCAATTCAAACTATTCCAGTGAGCCAGTTCAGAAACCTCTTCTGACCCTTCTAGACGTCTTGCTCCAGGGTTCGAACTCTATTGAGGAGAAAATAGCAGAAAACCAGGGTACCATCAGCGCCAGAATGAGAATCGCCCGCACTATCTTTCAACTGATATGCAGCAATGCCGCAAAACAAGCTAGCAGAGCTGCTACTCTCTACCAACGTAAGGAGAGAGAGACACCTTTTCCACTATATGTGGGACTGAAGCTGCATTTCAATGATCGTCAGAAGGGAATCATTAGAGCTTTTCATGAGTTAGGCATGTCAGTGTCTTACGATCGTGTTCTATCTGTGTCAAAGCGCTTTGCCGAGGATGGAGTCGTTGTGCCTTCAAATAGCAAGCGGGGAGTTTTCACCACTGGCGCAGTTGATAATATTGATGAGTCTGGTCGCACTGAAGTCCATGGTACTGCCATTTCTCTGACCAGTCATCCCACTCAAACAAACCCTGAACTGTCACCTCCAACTCTAACCATGCAGACTGATGATATCGCTTCCTGATGACTTTGCCATTGTCCCATACATTGATGAGATTGCTGGAGATATCACCCTACAACCTATTCCATCTGGGACAGCCAAACCTTCCTTCACTGAAAATCTCCGAGATCCTTGATGAAGCATGGCTCAATCATTTGCACATTGTTTTACTGAATATGACGGACAACCACAAGAGGTTCCAGTGACCTACTCTGGGTTCTTTTCACATGCCCAACCTTCAGAAAACGTCAGACCAAGGGCGACAGTTGGTGTTTTTCCCATTTTCTATGAAATGGCTTCGACAATGGCCATGCAGAAACACGCAATGCTTGTGGTCAAGAAGGCAACAGAGTTTGTAATTCCTGGCCAAGTTCCAGTCATAGAAGGTGACTGTCCTCTCTATGCTCATCAGAAAAAATGTCAATGGGGGTGCCCTGATGAAGTCGGTGAATCAAAAATGGTATGCTTCATGGGTATGCTTCACATCGAAATGGCATCTCAAGAGTGTGGAGGTAAACTGTTGGACGGATCTGGATGGGACCACATGTTCTCCCTAGCCAATGTTTTCACTCCTGGTTTTGCATCATCTCTTCTGGATGGAAAGCATGTCAAGCGTACCAGGTATGCATACCAGCTCACTCTTGCCTGGCTTAATGAGCTAAAGCAACAGGCATATAATGAGTTCTGTCATGAAGGTTATGGACCTCACGAAAGCTTTGATATGTGGGAAAAACTCTTCAGCAATGCCCCAACAGTTTGTTACTGGAAAATTATGATAGACTATCTGCTAATTAACTGTCGCTTCATTCGAGGTCAGAGACTGGGCAATTGGCCATTGACGTTGAACGCCTGTGAAGAAATGTGTCCGTCGTTTTTTGCGTTTGGACATACGAATTACGCACGCTGGATGCCTGTTTTCTTGAGAGATATGGCACAACTTCCACAGACCCACCCTTCAGTGCACGAAGCTTTCATGGAAGGGAAATTTGTTGTTCAACGTAGTGACAGGAAGTTTTCTTTGATGGCTCTTGACCAGAGCCAAGAGCACAGTATCAAGTTCTTGAAAGAGGACAGTGGTTCAAAGGGACTCTATGGCCAACAAGAGGAGAAAGAAGTGATTGAGCTCTCAAGGCCAGAAGTCTTGAGGTTAATTGATGAGTTTGAGGATGCATGCTTCTCTACGACAAGAAGCAAGGACAATTTGGAACATCCTGAGTCTTCCATTGCTGAAACAACAAAGTTTCTGAAGGACCTCAAAGTTCTATGCGACCTTGTGAAGGAGGGTCGAGTTGTCAATCCATTCAAGGAGACTGGCTTAGATCTCATTACTTTGGACACCGGTGAAATCATGGATCCTGAGATCATCAACTGCCTTAGGGAAGCTCCGAACATTGGTCAAGCCAAATTCACACAGAGTTTGTTAAAACCAGAACTGTAATTTCTACCAAACCATTGTCTGACATCATTCCAAGGATCAACTTGTTTACTTTCGCCAACAGGCCACCCACTGATTTGATGAAGGCTAGTGACAAGCTGGGATCTGCCAAAGCGAATACGGCTTTCATCACCAAGATGTTTATGTCACTCCAAGCTCGTCCTGAAGTAGATATCTTAGATTTTTTCAAGCACGAAAACCAGCGTGAACCCCCGTCATTATGCGATAGAGGTAAACTTCGGTCAGGAACAAAGTCTGATATTCTTGCATGTCTGCCTGGCATGCCTGTTTCTGGCCGATCTCTGGCAGTCAAGGAAGCTTCTGTAGTGGTTCTCGATATGGCCGCCGTAATACATATTATCAAACCCCAGCGTGCAAAAGTTTTTGGGGAGTATACACAGATTCAATTGCTGCCATACGTGGAAAGCCAGATGACAGAGAACACAAGAAGAGTGGACACAGTCTGGGACACATACAGAGAGGATAGTCTTAAGTCACAGACTCGTGTGAAGCGTGGTGAGACTGGAATACGACGAACACGTGTCTCGGCTAAGATACCAATGCCCAGGGGAACTCAGTGGCAGACATTCCTCAATGATTGTCAAAACAAGGACGAGCTCTTCCAGTTCATCAGCCAGAACCTTTTGAGTAACACAGCTGATTCACAATACCAACTTGTTACAACAAAGGCCGACCTAGTACTCAGCAACAAACCAACACACGTATCAACATTGTCTCCATGCCTACAGGAAGAAGCTGACACGAGGATGATGCTGCATTTGCAACATGCAGCTGTTCAAGGTCACACCAAGGCTTACCTTAGGACAGTTGACAGTGACGTGGTGGTTCTAGCAGTCAGCTTCTTTCACGAACTAGGTCTTTCAGAGTTGTGGATTGGATTTGGATTTGGATCTGGAAAAAACTATAAATATATTCCTATCCACCAAATCTCGCAAAATTTTGGGCCGCAGAAATGTGAAGCACTCCCACTTTTCCATGCACTGACAAGTTGTGATGTCGTCTCAGCAATGTTCGGGATTGGAAGACGAACTGCATGGAATGCTTGGGCTGTTTTCCCCGAGGTCACAGATACTTTTATTACCATCACTCGTGACCCAACTATCCTCACACTTGACCCGCTTCATATGCGACACCTTTAACGCTGGACAGTACTAATGTACAGTAAGAACTCCGGGACACACTCTGTGAATGAAGCTAGAAAGCTTCTGTTCACCCATGGCCTCAAGACTCTGAAATCACTACCACCAACACAGCATGCTTTATTCCAACATGCTAAGCGTGCCCTGCTCACTGCAGCTTTTGTTTGGAAACAGTCCCTTGCCAAAAAAACCCAGATACCAAACCCAGATCAATGGGGTTGGGAATGGAATGCTAGAATTAAAAAGTGGGTGCCATATTGGACAGATCTGGAAGATGTAAGCCAGGCGTGTTCCCTACTTCTCCATTGTGGCTGTGTTGTTGCCTGCAAAGGCAATTGTAAGTGCCATCGAGCTGGACTCCGGTGTACCACATTGTGCAAATGTGAAGGTGCCTGCACCAGCAATGACTCATAAACTTGACATTTCACCTTTCTCATTATCTAGTTGCTTTATAAGTACATGATACAAATTAGCACCAGCAGTATTTGGGTGACCATTGTGTTCATTCAGTTGCTAATAAAATATCTATGTTTCTATGTCTCAGACTAGAAGTATTATCACACTCAGCTGAACAAGTCCTATTTTGTTCAAATCTGGTTTTGGAAAATGAACATTTTTGGATTTTGTGCTGCGAATCACATCGAAATACCCATTAATTAAACAAAGTAACTTCTATTAGGACAAACATAAATTTGAGTTATTTGTGAATAAAAGTTGCCTTAAAAGTATCATTTTGCATTGGAATCGAACTCAAACAATAAAACCAACACCAGAAATGAACTCCTCAAGCCCCATAATATTGGAAAGATGATATTAGAATTTGTTCTAGTGGTAATAATAGCCGACATATGCCAATTTTCATTTCGGCGGCGGCCATATTGGATTTTGCGCGTAACGACCACCAGGGGGTGAGCACACTTTGTTTGCGGTGTTTTTTGAATTTCCTTTGTTTATACCTAACAGCGTACCAAATTGCAAAAACTTGTCACAAATTGCCCAATTTTTGCAAATCTGCATATATTCCCTCCCCAGGAACAACAGCACTCTGCGCTTGTACGCGCAGAGTAATAACACCCGCAAGCAATGATGTTCTAGTCAGTACAACCTTTTGTTGTTTGTGCCGGGATCTGGCGGTGACGCAACATATGGCACGAAAACGCAGCTTCACCTATTTATTTACCTTAGCATCATTCAACAAAGAATGGACTCACCGGAGACAGCCCAAGAGTTGTTATCTCTGCGGCGAAGGATGTTAAAGTTGAGTCTCCGATGAGTTGCCAGCAGTCACTGGTACGGTGCGCGGCTTTAGACGCTCTGCGGCTGGGTTAAAGATCTTTTATAGGCCTAACTATCCCCAATTCCCGTACCAGGAGGAATTTCAAAAATAACTTGACTTGGCTGCGTCAGATAAAATTTGCGTGCTTGAACTCGAGGCTTTGCTAGGACTGTCTGGTTAGTCTAATACACCTAAAATAACAAAATTCCGTTGAAGTTAGGGTTTAAAGCTTCATCGTACTAAATACAAGATGTCGCTACGCTGTACCGCAAAAGGGATCCGACCACTAATTGCCACTTCTATTGTTCTTGAGACGTGTGTACAGAGCAAGATAATCTGTGTTTAACAGATTATTAACCAGACGGAATTTGAGACCCTGCATGCAGGCGCATTAGACAACGGAGGCCATATGCTGAAGGAGCAAACTAAACACTAATAACTAAAGGTAAACCCCTGGTTATTGATCATTTGTCGTTGGACTACATCATTCTGTCAATGGTAGGTACATTCACATAAATTGGTATGGCAAAAAATCTTTGGAACGCTTTCGGCGTTTCCGCAAAAACTTTTGATTTCATATCACCCGGTTCATTTGGGCATTTTTAAATTGAGGGTTTAACTGCCTTCTACGCTGTTCCAGTAAATAGTTTTTACAGACAGATTACGTGTTTATGGTAGACTTTCTGCTGTTAAATGGCCGGCGTGTTATTTTTATTGTTTTCCAGGTTTACTTTTTCAAAAATGTTCAGTCAGCCGTTGAGTCGTGACACGCCGGCGTGCACATAGGAATGATAGGTGTAGCCTGTCCACGGATGAACAGTCAGTGAATATACGTCAAGATAAAAATTATATGCGAAAATGCAATTTTCTCAAGTAATATGAGAATCAAAATACCTAACTTTTGAAATTATATATCCCTTCATCAGATGAGTTGAAAGACTATTGTCAAAATAGAAATAGCTGTTGTCGTTTGTTAACTTTTGTCTGAATTGCATAAACAGCGAGGTGCTCAGTAAATGTTGACTGAAATGCGACTTACAAAATATATTGTATTGGAAACTAGTGGCGCATTTCTATTCAAGTAGCGGGTTGCACGAAACAGTCCCAAATGGGACTCGACTAAGTTCCATAAACTTTTTGCTTTTGTTTTGTTCTTTACAGATGTAATATTTTTTTCTATCGTTTTATCTTTATTAAGATCACTTCTTTAACTAAATGACAGTTTCTAGTAATATAACAGAGCCCTTAATGCAATCAAAATACTTAGGGACTTAGTCCTTAAATTAGGGGTGTTGCATGAAAAGGTCCCTACTTATTTTCAATAATACTGAGATTTCAATGTAGAATTCACCCTCGATTTGTATCAAAATGACTTAGTGCTGAGACTCAAACAGCGTAAGAAAGGCCAATCAATGTTTTCACAACCCCAAAAACACGCAGAAGATTTAGGGAACTTAGTTGAGTCCCTATTTAGGACTGTTTTACGCAACCGGGCACGGGAATCCCAACTGATATGCTATTTGTCGAAGTTAGAAACATTTGCCACAGCTGATTCTTATCGAAAACGAGCAGTTCAGCGCCAACGTAGACATCAAGGATTTCCATCAAAACTGAATGAACTGCTTCGCTGTTTCTACAATAAAAATTGTGTTCGATTTGAACACAGGATGCAGGATAAATGTAGCTGCCTGAGAATGGTTCGTTCTTTAAATTATTCCCGTATGGAAGTTAGTCAAGTAAAGTCTTTCACAGCGATTAGTCGTCTGAGCCATTTTCCGAACTTCTGGTCCTTACTAAAGAAACGTTGGGTTTTCTGAAAAAGAAAAAACACCATTAGTTCCCAATAAACCGTTTTCTTATTCATATTTCTCAGAATGTCGCAAAAATACATTTTATTTGATTGCGAATCAGTTTAAGGCAAGTTCAAAACGATAAGTGATCTCAAAGTTTCGACGAAAGGCGGTTGCATACCAGCTTTTAACTTGATGTTGCATTTCGCCGTTGAGATGGCTAAAGACAAAAATCGTTTAGGCCGTTTACCCTCATAAATCGGTCTACCAACAAGAACATTGAAACAATAAGTTACCCGAGAAAACGCTAATCAGAATTTATTGGGGTTTTAGTTTTTATTCAGGGCGAAATGCAGCTTTATGTTTAAGCTGGATCTGGAAGATGACCTCTAGAGTGATTTTCCTTGCTTACACACTTCTACTGTATTTCCGTATATGACTTCTCGTATACGGCCAGACAGACTGTTGACCGCTCATTATAATTTCAATTGCAAATTTACGACTTCAGTGTCTGGACCGATCCAGAATTTTTAGTTAGGGGGCCAGGACAGAGGATTAGCCAGTATTTTGTCCGTCAGACATTTGCACCACTTAACTGCCAAATGGAATCTGTTTTGGGGGTCAAGGCCCTCTTGGCCCCCATGTAAATCCGCCGTTGAGTGTGATCCGAGTTATTGGTTTAATCACAGAAGCTAAATTTGAATGTGTTACAGTACAAGGTAGGCTTTAAAGTGAGGAAGGGGTTTGTGCTTGATTTTGTATATTCTTAAGACTTTAAGGAAGGGCGTTTGTGAGTGTTTTTTTTGCATTTTTAATACTTTCTATTTAATAGCGTGCTTCAATTAATTGAATCCATATCAATGTCTTCCATTGTGTAACAAAGAAGTTTCACTCTCATTATATTGCGTAACTTCATTGGTTTTTCTCAAGTGTTTCACATATAAGCGTGTGTACATCATTCCGGATAGAGGTACATCTTCTCATGCAGGTCCACAGATTTAAATAAGCGCATACGGTTACTCCCACGTACCGGAAATTTGCGAAAATAGAACCACCCATGAACATGGGCGTATTTTCGAAAAGTTTTCCAAAAGTACACCCATGTAATGCGTTCTCTGGTGCACATTGTTGTTTATTTTGACAAGGCATTATCGCAATTTCCCTCTAACGCCTATAATATCCGACCCTGGATCTATTTCTGGGAATTCCCGGTACGTATATACATTGTTCGTTCATTGTAAAAGGAAAAGGTGGTAGTCAACACAATTTGGCAGTGTCAGGAGACTGCATGTATGTTGATTATTTTTGCCCATTTTCAAACAAATGGGAAAAGATATGCATCCAGATTCGTCTCTGCCTCAATTTAACTCAGGCTTGTGGATTGTCATTCTTTTCATTTTTACTTCAAATCTACTTTACAGATGACCCGCGTCGGCCTCTTCCTCTTTATTTTCGTCCTTAAACTGAGCTGCTTCGGCGGCTGTTGGTCTACCTACGTGTTCGATCCGAGTCAGCGCCTGTATCAGGATTTTGCGAAAACTTGTCGCAACAAAGACGGTTCTCGCAACTTTTGGTGCGAAACTTTCTGCCCTTATATTCGTCACATGTACATCAATAGCTTCACCAAGTCTTCGTTATGCGTGTACGGGCTGGAAAATCGTCTCAACTGCTCTGAGGTAACGGATGCCTGTAGTCCTAAAAAAACTACGCTGTCCTGGTGTTATGCCTTTCACGTCCAAGTTGACTCTTTTGGGTACATACAAGGCAAATCCGAGGAATTCTCATCCTGTTTCTTCGACGGCAAGCCGACTTCGACGTGTGCAAAACAGCCCGAATGTATGAAGTGGTGCGAACCTTTAATAGAAAATTCAAAGATATTCCGGATACTTCTTGAATCTTCATTACCGGGGGCATAGCATTGTAGCACTATGCACTTGAGAACCTGAGGTGAATTTTGGAGTTGCGGAGGGCAGAGGTGCCTGTTGCGACATATGTTGTCGCATTCGACAACATTGTGATGCCTCATATTATCAACCGGTTGGAGCACCTACCTTTAGGGAAATTTCATGTCCAAGAACCCCTACTGCGTATCATCAAGTTTTTGTGAAGGTATAGTCAAATCCAATGTCGACTAGATACTCTTCCCATAGATGGGTGGGTGATACAGGGGATCGGAATGCTCATTAATTTAGGGTTCAAGTAGGGGGTTAACGGAATTTGGATGGAGTAAAACAACTAGTATGCCAAATTATTTTGTTTTCAAATCATGGTTCCCTGCAAACGTGAGAGATATACTCTCTAGATGTCAATTAAGGCTGTACCAAAGTGCGAAATCTATCACTAGTAAGTAAATATTTTTTATTGTTTTATTCTCTCAAATAACCCGATCATAACACAAGGTTCTTTCCCATGGTGTTTTCTGATTGACCTTTAAGAAAAGTCAAATTCGGGTAATGGAACGTGTGAGAACAAATATTTCCTGAATTGTCAGTGTTGAAAGTTGAAGAAGTGCTTTCTTCGAATGTCCAGTTTCAAGGTAATTATTTTATTGATCATTTACATAATTACTTCTAATACGTGCTAATACGTGCTGCGATTACGATTTCATATTTCGTATGTTTCATGAAAAAGTAGTTCTTCGTTTTGCCTTGGGGGAACTGAAGTGTTCCCACAATTTAGAATCGAATTGGAGAACAGGAAACAAACTTGCGAACAAACAGAGTACAGCTAAGACAAAAAACAGGGGGAACATTGCGTTGAGTCATTCTTTAATTTGGTAATGGTTTTGAAATGGAGTATCAGGGCATGTCAAGCATGGCGAGAATATTCAATGTTGGCTCAAAACAACAGAATTCGAAATCAAACAAATTCCGCTAGTTTGTCTTAACCTGTTGAGTACGGAAACAATGACTGATTGGTTTGATATGCTAAAACTTGGGCAACCAGTTTGATGCCTGTTATTCAGTGGAGAAATCAGGACCTTGCGAGTGGTTACATGTCACTACTTCAAAGGTTCACCACTTCGATGCTTCATTATTCCTGAGTTTACTATAACTTTGAAAATCTGTTTGTGAGGCGGAGTTGACATGCATAAAGTGTTCACCTTTGTGTCCATTTGAAGAAGATAGTAATAGTTTCGACCCTGTCGTGCACGTGGTTTAGGTACGATTGGTAAGGTTGAGGAGCACCTGATAAACTTTCCAGTCGCTGAAAACGGAGGTTTTGACGCCGGCGGCGTTCTTAAACTTTGCAAACATGTGAAGAAAATAAAGTGACAAAAACGTTCAAGTATTATATTTTGAAATGAGTCCATGACCCTAGACAATAACTCGTCACTTTTATTGTAATTCACATTGCTAAACCACCGTCTGGGAGGCCCGGCGTCGTTGCGCTCATTGTGATCATCGATCTTTTTTCTAAAAGTCGGGGAATCGCGCGTTTCCTTAGCACTGGGCGCTAAATCATCATTCTTCAAAAGTCGGGGATGGGCGCTTAACCGAGAGGTGGGAGTTAACTGGAAATCTTCAAAAATCGCAGAGGGGGCGCTTAACTGAGCAGTGGGCGATTAAATCGAAAATCCACCTAAAGTAAGGGGTGGGCGGTTAACTGAGCATGGGCGTTAACCCGAAAGTTTACGGTATATTTAGATAAAACCGAGCTGAGGAGCTAGAAACCTAACTCAAGGGTCTAGCAGTGTGGCCCAGTGGGACTCGAACCCACGACCTCGAGTAAAGAAGGCGGGCACTTATCACACTAGGCCGCACTGCCTCCTTGAGGGTTACAGACCTTTTATCTCTTATGAAGAGTAAGTGAAAAGATGAGTGAAAATAAGCGCCCGTGGCACTGGATTGGAACGGAAAATAACAAAGGCGACATGAAATTCGTTTTTTGTTCAGAAATTAGACAGTGAACCCTGAACGCTCTACAAGACCCCGGCAGCCATGACTGATGACTCGGCGTTCTCTCGACTCAAGTCTAGTTGTGGTGTATTGATACTTTTCCAACTAGAAATTCTCCAGTTTGCTTATCTTCATGTAAGATTAATTTTTCTTATTTACAGAAAGTCCCAGCAAACCTGAAGAACTGCTTCAGCGACGGCACACCTTCCAAGGGCTGCAAGGACAAAGAACTTTGCGAGGAAGTATGTGCCCTCGGACAGACTCACATCAAGAGTACACCGGATTTCATACTGAGATGTGGCTTCTTCGGAAAACCTTGAAACACGAAATTAAGAAAATGCCTTAGTGAGTTAGTGTTCTGATAGTAAATAATTCATTCTGTAACCTGGTTTAAAGACCTTGACATTGCCTCTAACAAGCATCTTAAAAGCACAGGAAGTTCTCACTGGGTTTTTCCTAACACAACACACATCAATGTGCTTGTCAACTTTTCTTCATTGTGTCAAACGCGTTTGCAAAGAATAAGAAGCCCTGCAGATGAGCACAGGAACTTTATTATGTATTTTATTTTAGGCCTTCTCTCTCCTACTGAAAAGCAAGGTGGGCTATAAACAGGGTGCAAAAACATAAAATTGCCACTTTTCCCCCCAAAGCCATCACTCCGTAGCCGATTTGTGAGTTAAGCCAATATTATATTGTGAAAGCAAATTTCTTACAGATTCCAAAATCTGATCCAACCATTTTTTGAAATTCTGTCTTGTTTGAAGGCTAACTGAAATCGCAATCGATTTTTCGTTCGCTACCCAGCAAGGCACAAATGAAACAGGGGCCGCAAATTTGAAGAACACTGCAGCTACAGACGTGCAAGTGGTCTTTTCTCGTTCCCAACAGATTTAAAAACTCAAATACCGGTAAACCAGACTCACTAATCCTACATGCAACACCTATATCAAAACTCCCCCCTTACCTGGCCTATCCCAGTGGCGGATTTTGGGGGGCAAGGGGGCCATGACCCCGCCCCTAAAATTCTACCAGATACCATTTGGGATTTCGGAGTTCGGCTGCGAATTGCTCGGGGCTCGGAGGGGGGGGGCGCGAATAAAAAATGCATAGGCTTGAACAAACCCTGTTTACCGTCTTTTTTTTAGTCAACAGGTCCGCAAATCCCAAGAATCACAAAAATTCGAGACTCCTCCATTAGTCTGGGCGGGCGCATCTGCCAAAATTTTGGTTATTCCTGTGCTCTGCCCCCCCCTCTAACTCAAAATCCTGAATCCGCCCCTGTAACCCTGGAATTTAATTTTTGGTTTGCCGCAGGTGTAGCCTATAGTCAATAACAAATGCAGGCAGCCTAGCACACGTTGGACCAGACGTGCGCAGGGCGCCCACCTGGACCATTTCACTGCTCATCGAGAACCATTTCTGTGCTCTCTTCATATATAACCAATCTGACTTAAGGATCTAACAGTGTGTCCCAGTGGGACTCGAACCCACGACCTTCGCCCTAACTGTTCAGTGACACCTTGAGCACCCCTTCGTCACTCAGATAAACATTAGAGATGCTGTTCTTACAATACACATTCTTAGTGACATGCACGCACCCAGAGGGGGTTCGGGGGGGCTCGAACGAGCACCCCATTTGGCGAAGTGGTCAAAAAGGTCCGCCTCAGAGAAACAGAAACTCCGAAAAAGTAGAAAACAAGACAAAAGTCCACTAAGAACACCGGAACTACCAAATTTTGGGAATACACAATTCATAGCTCTGAACGTACCCGTGAATTTTCGTAAAAGGTCCACATTCTAAAAAATTCGAGCTCCATCATTATTTTAGGCTGGGCGCGCATGAGTGGTACCAGCCCTTGGTTCATTTTCAATATGAGAACAAATAAAAAGATTCAGCGTGGTTATCAACAATAGAATTGGTATGGCCATTATTAAGTAGAATTTGCTTTATGCATTGGATTTCAACATTGAATGTATTCTAATCAGATGCACCAGATATCGTGCCCACCAGTGATGAAGTTGAGAGGACAGCAAACCCGGTTTTGGCCTATTAAAAAATATTTAAAATCACAATTCCATGAAACAAAATAATGATCTATATCGCTTGACAACCCTCAAACGTTTGTAGGAAGATTTGAAAACTCCTTTCGAAGTCTGCAATACGGGCAAGTGTGACTTATGTGTTTAGAGAAATACAAGGCAACTGTGGAGAAATACCAAACACAAAGAATCATAATACGCAATCTGTGACTTAGGGGGTATAACTTTTTAGTTGATTCTTGCTTTTATGTTTCAAGATTTGTACCAATGGTGCATTAACAGGTGACAGATCGAATATTGGTTGCGATCCAAAAAACGGAATTCAATATCCGCCGCGTGAATTGGGTCTATATGTTCACAAAGAAGATATGTTATACGGGACATCCACACATAAGTTATGTTACCATTTATACAAATAATCCAGCAAGTGCATCTACCAGCCGAAGCGCATATTTCAAAGTGAACACGCAATAAAGGCAGTATGGGAATACTGGCATGACCCATCCGAGGAAGTGTAACCAGTGCCATAACAGTTAAGACCATGTACAGAAATATATACGGGGAATAGCAATGTACAAGTAAAACTGGTAATATGAAAGTTAACAATGAAAACTGAGATGAAAGTATTTGACTAGGTATTGAAAAGACTGCAAAATTAACTTTTGGGGCGCAGGCTGCGACGACTGACCTGACCCCAAAGTAGGCAGAAACAAAGATAGGTTGAAACCACAGTCCTGTCGTAGTAGGAGGAGGCTAAAAAGTAAAAAGGGGAGAAATGAGGAGCTGAAAATACAGACAGGAAGGTATTGGGTACCCTAGTTAAGAGGAAAAAGTATACAAGCGGATGTAGTTTTTAGTGCATCAGAGTTCCAGCGACCCATGCGCTGGATCACCGGTTCAGGAATGCCACAACTTGCCGCTGACGAGGCTGCTCCGATGCGAAATCTATGCTAATTAAAAGACTTGGTGTCGAGGAAACTACTGTAGCCAGTGAACATTGATGTGAAGCAGGTGCTGTAACGGGGAGCCCGGAGTGGGCTAAAAAGTAGAAAGGTACAAAGTTAGGGCGGCGGGGAAATTGGGGAGATGGGATGTAAAGGATAGCATAGGGAAACTGGGTCAGAGCTGTGCTTGAAAGTACGGATGGTGATGACTTCGGAGTCGTCAGATGGCTATGGTGGGGCGTTGAGAGGAAAGTGTCGCCGTAAAATTACGCTCGTAATTACGAGAATTGACCTTACAACACGCTATACCGTGATGGGGTTTCATTTCCGGGAGCAACCAAACCCTAACAAAAATGAACTTAAAGGCGAAGGCAACCTTTTTCCATGTCATTTTGAGCTAAAATAAAGTTGGTTGGTTAGCCTAGACATATTTTCCGCTTAATTACAGCTTTTCGTAATTTTATAAATTACTCGTCCGCAACTCCGGAAGTGACGTTTTAGGAGGCAAGCGTTTCCCGTCACTTGGTTTTGCATTGACTTTACCGTGCGAATCTGTTCTATTCTACTTTTGTCTTGTTCTCTTTTTCAACAATTGTCGCCACCACTTTCCATCGGCGAGTATTCTGAGGCAAGATCGGTTAGTAGAGAACTCAACTACGTTGGATTTAGGGATTGTTTAGTGTGTTGTAAGCTGAAAATGGCTGGAATCAGTGACCCGTATCACAGTGACAGTAGTGTGACGAGGATTTTTTTCACGGACATTCAGTGGGTGGGTACATGTTCGAGCCTGAGTATAACGAGGCAGAGTACGCACAGGCACAGGGAGCTATTAAGAGAAACGAGGCGGCTACTGAGGACAGACGTGGTGACACATCTTGGTGCAAATGCACTGTGTGCGTTGTTATGCCTACCTCAATGGAATGCTTGTGCTGTTCAGAGTTCGACGAGGCCAAGCCACTACTGGACATGGTTAAGTGGACCTCCGGCATACCACGGACAGAGGAAAATCTGTCCCACTTGCTAGAGTGTCCCTCGACACACTCCTACTGGATGGTGACCTGAGCACCCAAACTGCTTACACCGTGTCGTGTGACTCCCTCGCCACACACCTGGCACCTTCTAAATAGCTCCAACACTTTAGACAAGTCCACAATAAACATTTCAAAGTTTGGCTCACCGATCTGTTCACTGGACGACGAACTGTCCTCTTCACTGGGTGTCGAACTGAGCCTGTAATCACTCCCACTACTCAATATCGCTGCAGGGCTGCTTAGAGGCTCTGGGCTGGAGAAAACAGCACAGGGCGAATCACTACTGGTTCCAGGAATTGCACGCTCTGGGGTACGTTCGGAGGCACGGGTGACAGTAGATGAAGTGCCTCCACTGGCTCCAGTCACTGTACTGGCCACAGCTCGCGAGGCTTCTCGCTTCAAAAACGCACTTCTCGGGGGTGGCGACGGGGCACTGCCGGGAATCAACACAGACGGAATGGCATCCTTCTTCAGGCGTTGTTTCGCAGGGACCTTCATCAGTTCAGCGTACAAATCCCTTTCGTAATCGGACGGCAGAAAGTGCTTGCCACACACACGGTAATTCTCCACTGCTTTGTACGTTGCGTGGACGGGTAACGCTGCGTTCTTCACACGAACGAGCCAAGTACGGCGAAGTGTGTCATCCATCGGAAAGCGATGCAAAGGCACTCCCAAAGCGCGCGTGAGCCGATAATTACTACATCCCGGTACGCAGCAACAGTGTGGCATGTTGACTGACTAGTAAATGAAAGCAAACGACGACGGAACTTAACACAACCGAGGTAGAACAATGACTGACTCGGCAGCTCTCACAGTCAGACTATATGAAAAGAAATTGGCGCGAAATGCTTGCCTCCCAAAACGTCACTTCCGGAGTAGCGGACGAGTAATTAATAAAATTATGAAAAGCTGTAATTAAGTGGAAAATATGTCTAGGATAACCAACCAACCTTATTTTAGCTCAAAATGACATGGAAAAAGGTTGCCTTCGCCTTTAAGTTTTCATCGAAGAACCTAAGATTTTGGTCTGAAAAACTTAGTTTTCAATCACAAAAATTTAAGTTTTTGGCAAAAACTTAAGTATTTTGGAACAATTTTTTGAACATCGTTTAACAAAAATAGAGGTTAATTGCAGAAAATAAAATGCACTTCCTCAAAATACAATAATTCCTTAGAATAAAACAGCATGTGTGAAATACAAGAACACCAAAAACCAAAGACATTTCAGAAATCAGTTCATCAAGGGTCATAAACACAATGCGGTCTATAACAATTCGTGAGAATTGAGGAATACAAATGGAATGTGCATACAGAGAAATCACTACCAAATCATGAAATACAACCAAAGAAAAAGTGATTTCATGGCCAGGAAGGGTTACAACAAAAGCCTATGCTTTACCAGTACTACTAAAATTACAGCAATGGCGCCAGGAATAACAAATCACTTAACATGCAAATCTAAGAATATTCTCAGAAACAAGAGCATAAAGTAAAACGTAACAGGGAACTGAAAGTTTATCGGCAATGGTCACAGATGTGATTCTGGGAAGTACAATCCTTGTGCTAGAAATAGTGCCTACAATTACATGTACCTATCAGTTTTCAACCGTTCAAAATATCCATTTAAAAGTCAAAGTTTCGTTTTTGTTGACAATCATATTATTAGTAAACCCAATACACCCCATGGTGGGAACAAGTTTCACTAAAAGTAATCCCAAGTACAAACTCATTATAAGAGGTGGAAATCAGAAAACTTAGACATTCAATTACAAAGTTATTCACTTTTCTTTAATTTAAAGCTACTCTACCTCATACATATCTATGTTACACCACAAGCCATTTAATCTTATTTAGATGCATATGCTCGCTTAGCTTCATAAGCAAATAATCCTTGTTTTGTGCCTACAAACGCGCGTTTCTGAGATCAGATAATTGAATTCATGAGCTACACTTCATAAAAGCGTACGTTCTGTTGTCTGGGTAGCTGCTCTTATCCAGCGATTGTCAAAGCCACACTCCGCAATAAAGACACCGAAATTAAATAAGAGACGAGTAAAAGCTACAAGTTAACTTGCTGGATATTTATTGTTTGTTTATATAACACTGATTTGTAAACCTCGTATGCACATACTGACGAACATACAGTACAAGTGTACAAGTTTAATCGAAGCATGCACTGCAAATTGTCACTTTCCAGTTGTTTTGAATGGAATTTTAAACCCGGCCTGGATTCTTTAATAAGACATCCAAAACAACTTTAATCTACGCAACGTGATTACAAAATATGCACATGGTAACCTATGCAATGGCAATCTAGAGCAAACCGTGCATATAACAAAACTTAAAGGAGAATGCCACCCAAAAAACAACTTATTTTGTATCAATTTAGATCGAGTAGTTCTACTCTATAACGGCACGTTCGGTTGCGTTACCTGACACCTGACGGCAGACGGATGTGTTGAAATTATCCAATGACGTCATTGGTTTCACACGCAGTCTGTTCAGCAGTTCACGACACGGGTTACTGGTGTTAGCTTATCGCTTGAATTCATTGTTTAATACCTATAAATCATCAAACTTCAATATAAAACCATTAAAAATACACCGAGTTCTTACAAAAACGTGCTATTTTATTTCGCTGTTACGGATTTATTGGTATTTGGACACACCGACTAGCCTACAAAGTTCGGCAGGCCAAATGAACAAAGTCAGTAGCAGGAGTTTGATGTCTGTTCGGAGATAAATTCGAAGTATTCTTCCGTGAAATACAGACAAGAAAACCTAGATCTGTGTTGTTTAGACTTGTGATTTTTTGAGTTCTAAACACACGAAACGCTTGTTATCCCGGCCAGTGGCTCGGAACCCGATCAAGCCCGTCGCGGCCGGACTGACTCGTTATCCTGGCCAGTGGCTCGGAACCCGATCTGCCCACAGATGGCCCTTGATTAGTAAGTATAAATGAATTACTTGAAATTTATGTCTTGTGTTGAGAACAATGTTTTATCTGACGTCTTTATGTGTGCGTACAGGTAGTTTGAAATATCTGAATTTGCTGGGAACTTAACACTGACGTCTTAAATATCCTTTACCTGTGGATGAAGTCACTATTTCACCTTTCTTTGCCCTTACATGCTTTAGCGCCTCCTACATTCCGTATTTATAAGAGTAAGAGAAAAAGTAACATAGTGGGCGCTGCAATTAGTTGAACTATAGCTTCCTGTTAATCGATTAGAACGTTCCTACCAAAGATTCTGGTAAATTGAGGTTCGAAGCAAGTTTCTCTAGGCAAAGAGAACATGCCCCTCCTGACATGCGGAGGTCATTCCAGTCAGTCCATATTTACTCAACGCACAACTAGGTCAAGCTGCACCCAAATTAACTATCACTTTCGTCACGACACTGAAAGATTTGTTTTTAATTAAACCAGTCGAACTTGTATTGAATATCGCAAACTTCTGCGACATTCTAGTATTCCACAGCCCGGTATAAATTCGAAATCATGTACTCAAGCACCTCAATCAGATCAGGCAGATTTTCCTTATTTGCGTTGAATAATTTGGTTCAATGCAAGTTAACACGTTGACTGGTGTGAGTTCACTTGGGTAGCGGAATGTCCTTTCGTATTCTATAATTTAGATCCTTCCTACAAACCTGAGCAATCGTTTAAAATAGGCAGCCAAAACCAAATGACGAAAAAATTATTCAGATCGATTCAATAGTTACATTGCCATTGATGATTCCTAATTTTGAAAAATGGCAAGTGGTACTTGCAAATTGTTGACTGAGATTTTAAAACCAGGAGCTGCCAAGATTTGCTATGAACACAGAGAAGCACACACAACGATTGACAGTAACCACAGTCTGTTGATAACGGGAGTATTTGTTCAAGTTGGAAGGAATTAAAGGAGCATGCCACCCAAAAAAACAACCTAATTTGTATCAATTTAGATCGAGTAGTTCTACCCAATAACGACACGCACGGTTGCGTTATCTGACACCTGACGTCAGACGGAGGTGTTGAAATTATCCAATGACGTTATTGGTTTCACACGCAGTCTATTCAGCAGTTCACAACACGGGTTACAGGTGTCAGCTTATCGCTTGAAGTCATCGTTTAACACTAATAAATCACCAAACTTCGATGTAAAACTCTTTTAAAAAAAACACACCGAGTTCTTATAAAAACGTGTTGTTTTATTTCGCTGTTACGGATTTATTGGTATTTGGACACACCGTAGCCTACAAAGTTCGGCAGGCCAATAAGGTCCGTAGCATTAGTTTTCTGTTCGGAGATAAGTTCGAAGTATTTTCCATGAGATACAGACAGGAGAACCTAGATCTGTGTTGTTTAAAATTATGATTTTTTGAGTTCTAAACACAAAACGCTCGTCATCCAGGCCAGTGGCTCGGAGCGAGCCGGGTTGACTGGTTATCCCCGGCCGGCCAGTGGCTCGGCGGAAACTGATCAGACATCACGAATATAAACCAGCCAAAGCTCAGTGAAAATTAAACTTCCAGTCAAGAAAATACTATACTAGTGAGCCAAAGCAATGTGCACGTGATTATGTTGGTGAATTAGCCACGAAACTGCAAATCTACTTACTAGTCAGGGGCCGCGAATTCAGGTTCCGCTTTGGCCCGCACAGCACCGTCAGGGCAGAAGTTGTACATTGACAATCATTATTTGAGTAATGTAAATGTAAATAAAGATTCCCCTAACACCCGGCCGTGGGATGGAAATCGAGTTGTTTCACAACAGTTTCTGCCAGCAAACACTAAGTTAGCATGAACTCACACGGCCTCGGTGTCAATTAGTTTTATTGCACCTAAAGCCGTTAACCCAGTGATTTATCAATTGCTGGCTTCTCAAATCATTTGCACTCACGAACACTCCAAAGGCATTACAATTTGCATCTAATGAGACAGACTTTGTTTCAGTTTTATTTAATTATTGGTTAGGGTGAGAATAACTCATTTTGAAACAGAACGCTCAGTAATAAACGTCAACATGGCAACTCACAATCCTGACTTAGAACGAGCTAGAGCTCATCAGTCCCGACTTCGCTGGTGGATCGTTAAGTTTCACAGGCTATCAATTTGAACATGAATACAGTGATTAAGAAATACTAGAGAAGCGCCGTCAACAAGATCAGACAACGGAAAGTATGGAGTTATTTGGTAAGCCGGCATTCGTCAGGCACTGTCGACGTCTGCAGGCCACAGACACGGAGATGTTTCACGGCCTCATACTTGCTATTTACAGCGTACATTTCATTCTTCACTAACGTGAGCCTCTTCTTAAGCTTTTCGGACTCTCGACGAAGTAAAAAAACGATATACCCGCTTTCCTGGCAGCTGCTTAGTTCGGACAAGCGGGAACGATGCACCGCAACATAGCAGCATTCACTCTGCCTATGAACCACTGACATAGCTAGCGTCGTTTCTCACCTTCCTCACAGGTTAACGCGACACCTCTTGGGAAGGTAAGGTCGACCATATGCGAGGCGATGTGGATATAGACCGATTAAGACGGCTAAAAAAAGACTAATTAAATCGGGTGGCATTCTCCTTTAAGGGTTTTACATCGACGTTTGGTGATATATCGGTGTTAAACGATGAATTCAAGCGATAAGCTGACACCAGTAACCCGTGTTGTGAACTGCTGAACAGCCTGCGTGTGAAACCAATGACGTCATTGAATTATTTCAACACCTCCGTCTGCCGTCAGGTGTCAGGTAACGCAATCGAACATTGCGTTATCGAGTAGAACTACTCGATCTAAATTGATACAAAATAGGTAGTTTTTGGGTGGCATTCTACTTTAACTGTCTTGGGCTAGTCGACAAACATCCTTTTCTTCGAAGCTGGCCAGTTATACCGATCGAAATCGGATTCTGTCAATGCGCCACCTGATGTACATGTATGAACTTAAACTCCTCGATCGTGAAGTAGGTGATTTCATGAGGCTATTTTAACAATACCAGCTTTAAGACTTAAACCTGTTTAAATTTAAACCTGATGCAAGATCTTAATACAGGTCAAAAGAATTCAGACTTCAGAGGTGCGGAAATCAAAACCGGCCTATACTGGGCAGGGTTCAAATCAGGTTTTATTAGACCAGTGGTCTTCATGAAATATAGATTGCATTTTAACTTGATCACAGTGTAAGTCCAATTTATACCAGGTCTTACTTGGCTGCAGGATTTTCGACTGTAAGCAGTTGCTGTGAAATCGGTAGTTAAAAAAGAATCGATCCAGATAGGCTACCAATCAAAACAGATTTTCCCAATCCGTAAAAAAGTTAGCAGTTCATACCAAAATTTCCCAACGGAATATCATCATACAACTTGGAAGGAAACCCTACATCCACCGATCTTTGTAACCATTAACGTAACTGTCAACAATTACCCATAGATGAAAGTAAACTTAATTACAGCACTTTTCTTTGCATGCAGGCGAATACAATATAATACACATGCACAGCATCTGTCATGAGAGGTGGAGATTACGCAACCAATGACGAATTACTCCAATAATGGGTTTCTCGATGACGATTTTCGTTAGAATTCATTAAACCTGTGCGGTGAGTGAAGAACACCCTCTGATTAACGCTTGCTCAGTGTCCAACCGATGCCTGGACTGCTTGTACATAGAAGGTAATGTTGTTTACGAGCGTATGCAGGGGGTGAATGTCACATGAGAGTTCTAGAAGGAGAGACAAGTCAGGCTTCACTATAAAAATATCTCAAAATTAAATCAATGATTTTACTTTTGGTTTTGCACGTAAGTACTTGTTTCTTACCTAGGACCAATATCAATGTATAGTCCGGATACCTATCGTCGTCAGGCTCCAAAGGTCGTCCGCCATCTTGTTTCGCGTGCAGCGCAACCACGCGGAACTTAGCGTTCCAATTTGGAGTGCTCGTCTGCACGTTAGGTACTAACCTCTCGGGAGAAACACGCTTGGAAGAACTGCGACTAAAATTAGTGCATTTACCGACTGTTTTTTGAGACCACTTAAAAACTTGTCGATTTTACTAATGCACTGTTTTGTTCATTTTCAGAAGATATTTTCGAAATTAAATTTTCTTCAGACAGAACAAAAAGCAACTCAGGGATTGTCTATGCAATGTATCTATTTGTCCCAGGCACTAACCGACACCTGTTAGGCCAAAGGAAAAACGCAGCAGACAAATGGAACACGCTGGGTGCTTAACTGTTTCGACCCACGCCTTGGTCATCAAAACATTGTCCACTTGTTTTTTATTGCAAAACACAGTACTGAGCTCGACATTTATGTTGACATTTTTAATTAAAGCATTTTGAATTTATTTGAAGAAAATTAAAATACTTGAATTGATAGAGAATGGCCACCAATAAAGTTAAACATTGACTTTATTTCACTATATTGCATTGTAACATACAACACAGCATGACATAATCAAAAATAAAAGAAGAGATTGAGCAATAAAATTCAAATGCGACTTGGGTATTTATTTATTTATTTATGATTGCATAAGCCTGTTAAAGATGAGAAAAAATCAAACAATACGATTATAGGTAATTTATTAGAACAATTGTATTGAGGTTCAATGATCAACTTGCGCCGACAAAGTCTCAAAGGGTTATAGTTCTGTTCTGGCTGACAAGGTGTTAACAGAGAATGAAGAGAAACTGAAAAGAAAAAGTAAGACAGCAAAGATAAGTGGTGTTAAGTACAACAAGAGCAAAAAGTCAAATAAAGAGGTCACAAACAGAAATAAGTAAGGTATATCTGGAATAAAACAATCCAGGGCTCAGTCGTGATTTATTTTCCAGAACTGAAATTCTAAATCAATTTTAATCGATTTAAAAATCGATATCATACTAGTAAAGCAGTTTGTGGTTGAAGTAGAATTGCTGTATACCACTTTCCACTATTTTCTTGGCCTTTTTCTGTGTGGTTTGCTGTTCTTTCAAAAGGCGGCAGCATATGACGACCATAGGTGTCATTATAAAATGGCTGCCGAAAAGCAATGCACAGTTGAACAACTCGGCATAAGTAAAAGAAAACGTTTGAATCAACGAATACTCTATATTTGTGAGAGTTAAATCAAATCCTATTCAGATCATAACTTTGAAGTGGAATGATTGGGTGAGTACGACAACAAGCCGGTTTTATGCTTAGGCGGACGACCATTGGGTTCCCGAGTATATATTACTCCCAGTTTCTTAAGGCCCAGTCATACAGCCGATCACGCATGAATCACTCATACAACAAGCACAAATTCAATTTGTGCGTGTTTTGATCGTCGAAAAATTGACCAAATTTTCCGCAAGCTTCACGCATAAGCGAAAATCTGTGCGTGATTCATGAGTGATTCCTGCGTAATCGGCTGTATGGCTGGGCCTTTACATAGGTTCAGCCTCTGTCGCGTGGGGTACGTCATATCCAATAACTCGTGTACGTGTTTACATGTGGGTAGTCAACATTGTGACGTGCAAGTTACATGTATGTTTGTTAATATTGCCAATTTTCAAATAAATATTGAAAATCTACATTTCAGATGACTCGGATAAGCATTCATTTCTTTTTGTTTGTACTTGTGTGGTGCTACTTCGACAGCTGTTGGTCTACGTACGTCTTCGATCCCAGTCAGCCCTTATATTTGGATTTTGCGGAAACTTGTCGCAACAAAGATGGATCTCGCAACTTTTGGTGCGAAACCTTCTGTCCTTATTTCCGTCACATGTACATAAACACGATCACCAAGACTTCGCTGTGCATGTACGGACTGGAAAATCGTCTCAACTGCTTTGAAGTAGAGGATGCTTGCTACCCTGGAAAAACTGGTCGATCCTGGTGTTACTGTGTCTACGATCTATTGAATTCTGAATCGTACGTCACTGGTAAATCAGAAGAATTCAAATCATGCTACTTCGAAAACAAACCGACATCGATGTGCGCATAGCAACCAGAATGTATGAAGTGGTGCGAACCCTTAATAGAAAATTCAAAGGTAATACGGATACATTTTAAATTTTATTTCCAGGGTGGTAGCAGTGTAGCTTGAGAACCCAAAAAAAACGATTTGTACTCAAATGGGGCAAAACCCAAAACAAATTGCACCGGTAATAAAGTATATGGGAAATGCGAATTCTGGGGCTGCTCAATAACGTTTCAAAAGACAAAGAAAATACATTTAGTGAAGCACCTTTTTCAAGAGCTGGGAACTGTTAGATCTTTCTCATACCCTAATGGCAGACATTATCAGTGACATTTTCTTAGCGTCAACGTAATACAAATGTAATGTAATAAGATGCGTTAATACATGCTATGCAATATACGTGATGATCACGGTGGAATCGGTTATATCGAGATTCGTAATATGCAAGTCGGTTTATACGAGGACCGAAGTCCTCCTCTCGGCCTAAACTCAGTGGAGTTTTGCAAAATTGGTGTGAAGAAATAACGCGTTGTCAATTGTTACCAAGCCCAAGTTAAAGAACAATACGTGCAATTTTTTAACTGTAAGTGGCCTAAATTAATACTGTGTCGACAAGAAGCACGGGTTTGTTGCCGCCTTCAATAAAATGTTGATTTTCCGTTCACAGAAACTCCCCGCAGGCGTAAAGAAGTGCATGACCGACGGCAAGGCTTTGAAAGGCTGCAAGGACAAAGAATTTTGCGAGGAATTGTGCGCTCACGGACAAAGACAGACCAAGGATACTCCGGATTTCATACTGAGGTGTGCTTTCCTAGGAAAACCTTGATCAGGAAAACATGAAATGTAGAATGTGCACGACATATGTTTAATATTAAAAGGTTCTGGTATATGCGAGTTGTGGACGTAAAACAAATCACTAGTAGAATTCGTAGACTATGTTTTTAATATAATACATAGGTAAATTATAAGAGGTGTATTTGCAATTGTATACTCTGCAGATTCAAGGCCCACAGAGTTCTGCTCCTGATTGAGCGAATGAGCAACTTTGTTAGCTAGTGGCCAAAGGCTATTCAATATATAACGTATCTCCCATGTTATTGAAGAGTAGTGTGATTTATCCCATACGCGTCGAATCTGTCGAGGGAAATACGGCCATGTAATAAAGTTTTCCGTATTCACCTCCCGCACTACTTCAACAGTGACTTCTTACACGGAAAGTTCAAAAGGTAGGTCAATGTCGACTCGACGTCGTTAGCCGGTTCGATCAGCAAACTTTCAGAAAATAGTTCAAAGTAATAGCAGTGTAAATAACGCTCAACAGACAGTCAGATCTCAATCGTAACATCTGGAACAGGACTGTTGAATCTATGACAGTTCTGTCTCAGTTTTCATTTGCTACAGTAAATATTTTATCGTCTGCAACTCAGGCGCCGATTCCTCGGTAACTACAATTTCAAATATTATTGTTATTTAACAATTTTCAGGAGATGTCACAAGTTCAATGAAAAGTTACCCTTGTTTTCATCTTTGTTATCTCTTTTCAAGTAATAAATCGTTTCACTTAAAACTGTTTCTTTTACTAGAGAAAACTAGCAGCCTAACGCGCAAGTACATTCATATAGGATGTGATCCGCCACGTGAAGTATTTAGAAAACCTGTGGAAAAATTAAAGAAACTTAGGAATTCGAAGCGTATGGGATTTGGTCTCTGTCGATACACGGAATAATGTCCCGTGAGTTATTACTTCATGTACGCCACTCTCGGTACGTTTTGTGTATTTATAGAATTAGTTCTAATGACTGTCTTGAATTCTACATTGGTCTCACGCAGAAAACATTAGGTGATAGATTAGCAGAACACAGTACCTCTGCTTTCAGGCACTGTCAGTCCACAGGCACTGTCTTGGTTATATATGACGTTTTGCTCACGCTTATTTGGTAGGCAATTGGCCAATACCCATTTGGTACACCCTAGCAACATACCTATTCTTTTGAACCAAGCATACCATACCAAATAAATAAATAAATAAATAAAACATTGATATACATTCTAAGAAATGAGAACATACAGTAGGAACAAACAAGTGAGATGCTGTACCAAATGAAATGAAAAACACATTTACTTGAATTTCATAGGAAATTAATGTTCGTAGTAGAGATTTTAGTTAACTAATCTTGTGATGCGATTTGAATATTCTGTTAAGATATTTTTTCTGTATATTATTGTATCTGAGGATATTCGATTAATATTGAACGTCGTTTTCATGCTGCACTGTAGCATCGTTTATATTTTCCACTTTTTACTTCTCATGTGGCCAAACAAATTCAAAGAGTGAGACATTAGGCAAGTGCAATGTACCTTGCCATCCTTACAACGTGTTGGACTAGATCCTTGTAGAAGATCAACTTTTCGTGTTTTAACTTTATTTCACGAGTATTGGTAAATAATATTTGTAATATTCACTACTAAAATTCAATTAACAGAAAAGTATCTAGGCAAGAAGTAAATAATGCACAAATGAATTATTTTAAAAACAATTGTAAACAATAATAATATTTCCATGCATGTGTACACACAAACTTAGTTACGCAACTGCGAGTGGCTTTTCGGACGTTACTTAAACACACCTGTTAGTAGGGCCTAAATAATTGCAGAACAAATATCCAGAAACCAAATTCCACTTTTTTCAGTAAAATACAGTAAAAATATGATTTTAACTTCCAAAAATGTCTTTCCGAAAAAGTACTAGCATGTAATTTGTTGGGTTGTCAAAAGTAATTCAGACAGGAGCTGAAAACGTATCAGAGTTCAGGTTATTCCCGGCATCCAGCCAGAGCCAAAGGTCGGTTGGTATTCTGGAACCGTAACTCAAGAGTCTATCTTGATGAACAAAAATGACAAAATGAAAACGAAGCAATGAAATTTGGCTTCCTTTGAAACCTACAAAACTAGATCAAAACTCAGTGTAGCGAGCAACCCGAAATTCATAGTGTAAACTGTCGTGGCCTGTCTCCAGGGCTAGAGTACCAGACATGCGCTGGCCGCTCACTTGGGTCCGTTCCACTGATCACCTGGAGCCATTTCTGGTGTTTTTTAATAATAGTCCACAATGTCTCCTCTGTGGGTCAATAGGGAAAAGACACGTCATTATTACAAAAGTATTATTCTATATTGAATAATGAAACGATATGAAAGCCAGACAATTGACAAGGTACTGTAAGCACAAAGTTCCTAGTACGTAACTAAACTATGGTAACAAATAACAAGCGTCATTTTAGTCTACTTATGTCGGTGACTACTGAGTTTGAATTTCCTTTGCGCGTATTTAAAAAAATCGTGAAATTTGTGATTTTTTGTGGAAATTTCCTGACAGGGGAAAGTGAATAACTCTGTAGTAGAGGTTGCGAAGTGGTACCTTTGTCAGAAATTGTTTAAATGACATTTTTGACGAGCTTTCGCGTTCCATGCCTATTTTGATTATGGATCTCCTTACAAAAAATTGCATACAGACTGGTCACTGAGACAGGCAGTATACCGACTTTTTTACAACGACCTCGAACCATTAGTGGTCCAAGCACCGGCATCTTAGACGAGAATCTAAAATTCAGTTAGCAAAACGCTGAAATGTAACAAAATAAATTTATTGGTAATGCTTTTCGTGCTTAAACGTATTGTGCGAAAATCAGGGTACGTCAATTGTTTGTCTGGGCATGAAAAATGTAAAACTGCACTCCAATACAGCATCCTGTCTGTCGTCTTGGACACTTTTTGTGGTCGAAAATATAACTTACACTAGCGACGTAGCAGTGCGCAGAACGATGCAAGAATCACAATTTAACTGAACCACTAGATGGGGTTCCGGCTGATAAGCGCTTGTCGCCAGACACTACTAACTAGAGAAACCAAACGACATGTCGCTAAATCTGTGACATTTCATGCACAGAGAAGTAGTCCCTCGTGTATGTGTTTAAATTTCAAGATTAAAACCCATAAACATGCGGAATATCATATTAGCTTGCAATTTGAGCATCAAATCAGTGCACAAGTAATGTTTTGTGTATGTCAGTGCACACTTCAGTTTTCTAACCTGACCAGTATTGGAAATGGTTTTATGTTTAATTCAAAATACGATTTGAAGTCGATGAATGAAAGCAGTAAAACATGTTGTGCAGTTTTCGTGAATTTAAAACAGCTGCCTCTTTCGTCACTGTATGTATGTAGTTTTTCACTTGCTCTCAATGCGTGGACCTCGACTGTGGAATCCTCGGGAAGCGCATCAGTTGGTTATTGTTGAATTCTGTTGGAAACAGCAATTGTATAATTCTTGCTCAGTAACATAAGAATGTGATAAAAAGTGAACATGCATGGTGAGTTAGAAGTTGCAACATTACATAGAAATTACCGTGACGAGAGCAACGAACGGTCACAATTCGGTAGCACGTGGGAAAATATCGCAGGGAAGATAGCATACCTTGTTGCTCTGCTACAGATGATTACGAAGTGTCTCTTTGGGACTACTTTGATTCTGTTTCAAACGCCCTAACCTGCCAAGGCTGCGGCGACTGTGGCGACGGTATAGGAAACGCCATCAAGTGTTCTGACGTCGTTGGAAAAACAGGCTGCGAAATGACAGAATATGAGTTGAATGATACAGTTCATGGCCCGACAGTGATTCAGATTTTTTGACATTGCTCACAATTGGGAAATTAGGATAGACCGGTAACAGCGGAGAGAGAACAGGAAAAACGACCTTTCGGTAGAGTTTTATCCAAGTGCAATACGATTTTGTTTTTATAACTCTCAATGAGCCAAACAAGGATTCTTTCCGGAGGGATTTCTGATAGAAAAGGCGCAACTTTATAGTTAATCTGACTGTGAAAATTTCTCACTCATTCGAAGGGTACGTTTCGTGTGAGTGTAGGCCTACATGTACCACCAGGGGTACATGCCAGGGATTGTGGGAACGGTTATTCTAACGAAGAAAACGATTGACTGGGCTAACAAAGCAACTTGAACAACGGGAAACCTTCAAACAAATCACCAAATTTCAACCCTTCTTGCCTAGTGAGCATGTTAATTTTATTTTTGCACCTGGATAACTTGACGTGAATTTTTGTCGTTTGGTACAGTTTGAATGAGAATGCATGCACATATGATCATGTTTATTTCTTATTTACGGGAAAGAAATACATCTCTCGCGGTTGTGCTAAGACTACTCCATGGGTGCCGGGATGCTGTCGTTAACTCTGCTGAAATCAAACTAAGCCCCCTGCTTAGGGCCAAAGATGGTCGCCTTTTTCTCAAGAATGTACTCACCTGTGATTGTTTTAAGTCAAAATTTGCACATTTTTGCAAACAGAAGTTCTGATTTAAAGTTATATTTCTGTGTAAAAATGGTGAGATAATGGTATCAATAAATAATTAACATAATGAATTATTCACCTATGGATAAAGCATCTTTATGACTGTCATAAAACAGAATACACACTTTGCACATTCTGTACAACCACCGAACAGTCTGGTCGTCTCCTTTTTGCAAAATGATGAAATATCATAGAAGTAAAAGAAACATATCTGAAATGATCACACTTTTAAATGGTATGACACGGAAAATAAATAAACTCTTTCCTGGGCTTGTTAAGGAATTGAAAGCAACATTTCTCCGGCCACTGCCGACTTTTCCAGGCTTCAACGACAAATGGTGAGTACCTACTATGTCGATCTAGAGGCAAACGGAGGGTAATTTGAAAAATACGTGATCGATTGAATCTCAGTGCACTACTTCGTCAACGTATTACGTCACAATGTACAGGCATGGGACCGGGTATTCTTCACGGTTTCCTACCGTTTGCTTCGAGATGGGCACTCGCAACCAGGTAGAGTTCAGTAACGCTAGAACCTCGTTAAAATCTACTAGCCAAAATCACGTGTTCTCGTAAATACAGGGCAGTATCTCACGTAATCTCGCGAAGTTTTGTGTTTTAGCGATATCCTAGCATTACTGAACTCTACCGAGGTGTCGTTGAAGCTTGAAGAACAAAGCAGCCGATGAAACCTTGCTTTCCATTCTTTTAAGATTTTTAAGTTTTCTGCGGGTATCGCACCACTGGATGTGTGCTTATATCTCCAACGGTACATTTGTAAGTAATATCTTCAAACAATTTTTGAAATAAGCGATTTTAAAAAATGAATTACTTAATTGATTTACTAGAACAGTTAGAGAAGAAGGGGAAGTATTGCTTTTGAACCTCTGAAGAAAATGTAGGCAGCACCGAACTAGTGGTGACGCTTCCTTGATTGAGCAAGGCTTTAACTTGAGTTTAGCGTCGAGGCTATTTCTACACAAGCTTAGAAATCGACCAATAGCCAAAGTATTTGAAGTGATATTACACATTCTCAATACTCAACGATTTATCGTGGCGTGGTGTATTTTGTAGCAAAATGTTTGCGTCCGCAGAAAACCCCAGGATAGGCGTTTTAGACAAATGCTTTCAAGCCTAAGTGCAACGGATTTTATTTTTTTTTTTTTTAGATGCATTGGGCTAACCTGGAAGTCCTAGCAAAGTATTAACAAAATAGGATAACGCGAATTCAATCACGCAAATGAAGACCCGTCAATCGTGCTTAATGCGTCACCACGAGATCCCAGGCAAAACAACAAAAGACCGATAACTGTTGTATTGAATAGGGGTCTGAATATAACACCATCGCGTGAGTGTGTTATTCGCAGCTGCCTTTTGAACTGATCAAAAGGTGATTCTCGCGGTCAATACGCCTAATAGTTCGTTACATTTGACAATTAAAGGAGAATGCCACCCAAAAAACAACCTATTCTGTATCAATTTAGATCGAGTAGCTCCACTCGATAACGGCAGGTTCGGTTGCGTTACCTGACACCTGACGGCAGGCGGAGGTGTTGAAATTATCCAATGACGTAATTGGTTTCACACGCAGTCTGTTCAGCAGTTCACAACACGGATTAGTGGTGACAGCTTATCGCTTGAATTCATCTTTTAACACCAATTAATTGTCAAAAATCGATGTAAAACCGTTAAAAACACACCGAGTTCTTGTAAAAACGTGTTGTTTTATTTCGCTGTCACGGATTTACTGGTATTTGGACACATCGTAGCCTACAAAGTTCGGCAGGCCAATTTAGCAAGGTCCGTAGCAGGATTTTGGGGTCTGTTCGGAGATAAATTCGAAGTATTCTCCGTGAAATACAGACAGGAGAACCTAGATCTGTGTAGTTAATACTTTGTGACTTTTTTAGTTCTAAACACACAAAACGCTTGTTATCCCGGTCAGTGGCTCGGAACCCGATCAGGCCCGTCGCGAAAGCCGGGACTGGCACGAACATAAAGCAGCTTGAGTTGGAAACTAAACCTCCAGTCACAAAAAGACTATAATAGTGAGCCAAAGAAATAATGTGCACGTAATTATATATGTGAATTAGCCATGAAACTGAAAATCTACTTACTTGTCGGGGGCCGCGAAGTAGGGTTCCCCTTCCACAGACCGTCATTGCAAAGGTTGTACAATAACAATGTTTTGAATAATGTATTTATATTTCTAAATAAAGATTCCCCTAACATGTGACCATAGCATATAAAATCGAGTAATTCCTTCACAACAGCTTTCTGTCAGCGAACACTGAATTAGCATGCGCTCACACGGCCTCGGTGCCCGGACAATTAACTTTGCTGCCGGCATCAAAAGCCGGTAACGCAGTGGTTTATTCATTGCTGGCTTTTTAAAACATTTGCACTTATACGAGCACTCCAAGGCAATACTAATACTGTATCTAATGAGACAGACTTTGATTCGAGGTTTCATATAAGCATTGGTTATGAGAATAATTCATTTCGAAACAAAACGCAGAATAGTAAACGTCTACACGGCAACTCGCCCGGCGCCAATCCTGACTTAGTCAAGAGCTCATCCGACGAAGACTACACGGATCGTTACTATAGGTTTCACAGGCTACCGGTTCGAACCGGAATACGAAATACTAGAGAGGCGCCGTGAACATGCACAGGCAACGAAGCGTATGGATAGTTCTTTGGTAAACCGGAATTCGTCAGAGAAATCCCTGTCGACGAAATACCGGCCACAGACACGGAGATGTTTCACGGCCTCACTTGCTATTAACAGCGTACCTTTCATTCTTCACTACCGCGAGCCACTTCCTAAGCATTTCAGGCTCTCTAAGAAGTCCAAAAAGCCATTAATACCCGCTTTCTTGGCAGCTTCATAGTTCGGACAAGCGGAAACCGATGCACCGCAACGTAGCGACATTCACTGTGCAGACGAACCACTGACGTCGCAGCGTCGCTTCTCACCTTCCTCACAGGTTAACGCGACACCCCTCGGCAAGGTGAGGTCGACCGTATAAGAGGCGATGTGGATATAGACGGATTAAGACGGTAAAAAAGACTAACTAAATCGGGTGGCATTCTCCTTTAATGGCACTAGTGGGCTACTGTAGGAAACAAATTTACTGGTGTTACCGTTTAATATGGCTTTCAAGGTTTGTAAACTAGTATGTGCGGAAGTAAATGAAACTTTGAAATGTTTTTCAAAAACATAAAACATCAGGCACACAAAGCATCAACCAGACATTCTTCCGACAGTAACAAAAATGTCAGCATCTCAGTCGGACTACTTGTAGACAATTATTTTTAATGAAGAAAACAATTAGAAAAATACAGTGGATGTTCATATACTGACACAATCAAAATAAGGGACACGTTTGCCCCAAGAATCAAGCAGATGGTAATCAATAGAACGCTATTCATGAAGAGAAATTATTCATGCAACAGTGAGGGTTCAAACTATCGGGCGTGCCATTGTGTGGGGGTTGTAAATATTTGCACGTGGCAGTCTTAACGGAGGGATCTCAAGGCCCTCATTGCACTAGTAGCCGCAAACAATAAATTTTATATTTTTAAGACACCAGTTCAATATCCAAACCAATGGAATGCAACACGAATAAGTTCAGCTCTTCTAAACAAATTTTGGAACACAGCCCACGAACCTCGTAGAACTGAGGAATATCAATGAGCTCCCCTCGGGATGCGCTTCAGGCATATGTGCACATGCTTTCACCAATCGCAACAGAGACCTCAGCACTGATTTCAAAAATGCATGTCTACAACAACCAGCAGAAACTCATTACAAAAAGGTGCGTTGCATTTGTTTTAGGTTTCAAACTGTACATTATGACTAAATAGCTTTCTCATCATCCTGTTGTTAAGTCCTGTCGAGTCATTGGGTTGTCCAAAAATGTGCGATAAATTGATTAGTGTTTTACATAGCGGGGGTTTCGAGCTCCACAAAAGGACTTGTGTGGCGTGATGACTAATGACTTAAGCTATTATTGGCACACTTACATGTAGTATAGATGAGATTTTTCCTACTCCGATTGGACCGATATGTCAGTATTTGACTGTGCAATAGACCTTATTTCACCATGGGAAATCATCAGATCGTGTTTGGCAGGTTTACAAGTGGGGTTTAGGTTCCTAATGCAGTCCTTAAAGTGTTACACTGAATGTATGATCAAGTCTGTAGGCACCGACGGCCGGATTTGAATGGACTAATAAGTTAGTTTTAATCAACATGCATGAATATTTCTTTGCTTTTGCTTCTGCAAAAATTGTAAGATAACCAACCTATATGTGCCAATCAAAAACAAATTTTTAAGAAGTTTGTACGTGTTTCACTGGATTTCGACGCAGGCTGGCACTCTGAAATAAGTGGTCAACGGAACAAATTACTTGCCATTTTGAAGCAGAAGACAAGCATATGCTGATAAAGATGGGGCAAAACTATATTATGTGCCCCCAGGGCTTAGCCTACTCAGCTATATTTTACTAGAATGTGTAGTCGAGGAATTAAGATGATACCAAACCCTTAACATGAATAAAATTGATACATTTGTTGAAGTTTTCAGTGAAAAATCTACTTACAAGTTTTGTCCGAATCATAATCGTTTTGTTTGAATTGCTTACCTATGGAATCTTTTGGGTTGTAGTTTTTTTCAACATAATAGACCAAAAAACAAAAAATACAAATTTCGTAGAATTCCTAATCCATGAAATAAAAATTTGAAGACACACCGGGAAAATAACATTAACGTTGGGTATTTTCAGTTACTTTTCAGTCTGTACCATACACCTAAAGTTTTTGAGACCAAAGTCATGACATTAAAAGCATCCACCTTAACAATTGGTGTTATTTATTAAGTCAGGCAGTTTGAAATCCTCTTTAGCTGCTGATATATTTTTCTACAAATGATCCGATCGTGATTTTGTGAAACACAAAATATCGGTATCTTATTTTGACTTTTAGCCGTTTTATTAGCCAAACTTGAGCACAACAACTTTAAGCAATATCTGCAGTTGCCAGATTTCTCAAGTGATTAGTCGCCGGTATAGCACGCTGACTATTTACAGGCCTCTAGTGATTATTGTATTTATTGACACCATGCGGGTGACCCCCAGTGTATTACATGGGAGGTCCACCATAGGGAGCTGGGGCTATAGAACTCCACTTTTTTCATTGCTGCGCCGCCCATGGTATCATTTATTTTACCAAGGGACTGATCCCATCCGGCGTCAACTACTCTCATGTCTCGTAAACCTAGATGGCGCTTCAATCAATCCGGATGTTGAAACTGCGCCCCCTGGTTCAAAATGTCCGTCGCTGTTCGGGGTAGGAAAGCCAAGTCTGGTAAATTTTAGATAAAATTTGTACTGGTGTCACGTATTCTGTTAGTGAACGTTATCAACCTGACATGATTATAGCATTTTTGGCTACTGTTCATCTTTCTGTACAATTTTTGAACATTTTTAAGATTTCAGCGACCTATGGCGATATCGGACGCTTCGGGCTTCGGCACATTTTGCATTGGAAATCATAGTAATCATACCATACGGTCTGCGCAGTACGTAGGCAATGACCATCGCCTCTGTTGGCCCGAACCAGAGGCGATGCAGAGGCTATAGGCGCTCTGTACGCCGGAAGCTTTTCGGCGAATTATGCCTCGCACCGACAAAACCATCAAAGTCACGTTGTTTTAAATACCTTTTGCGCATAGAGGAACACCCTAGGAGGTTGTCGATGTGTTTAAGTCCTTCCAACTCAAACAAATACTCCCGTTATGAAACTTTTTCTTCGATCAGTCCCTATTTCAGTTCCAAAAATCGTGAAATCAAAATTTTCATTTTTTTAACCAGGCCGAAGGTCAGAAGTTGCGATCCTACCGGCGAACTTTGAAAGCTGAAGTTCCCGCCCTTTGCGTACGTGTTGCCGGGAACCAGCCGTGCACTTGCCGTGTTGTTAAACATTAAAATGTCAAATATGTACACAAAGACTATTAAATGTCATGTCAACAGCATTTATTTTTATCAAATACAAACAATAATTCATTGAAATACAAACACTTTCAAGTAATGCCAATTAAAGACAAGTATAAGTGGTGGCATTTTGGAAACGAACATTTGACTGACAAGACCGCAGTGGCTCACCTTTGGCCTATTTAAAAATTATTGACGTTATGAAGTCACATCACCTAGCGAGCGCGGTAAAAATTGGAGCGTGCGCAGTACAAAAATTTTGATTTCACGATTTTGGGAACTGAAATAGGGACTGCTCGAAGAAAAAGTTTCATAATGGGAGTATTTGTTCGAGTTGGAAGGAATTAAACACATCGACAACCTCCTAAGGTGTTCCTCTATGCGCAAAAGGTATTCATAACAACGTGACTTTGATGGTTTAGTCGGTGCGAGGCATAATTCGCCGAAAAGCTTCCGGCGTACAGAGCGCCTATAGCCTCTGCATCGCCTCTGGTTCAGGCCAACAGAGGCGATGGTCATTGCCTACGCAGTACGTAGCCTCGTAGGCAATGACCATCGCCTCTGTTGGCCCGACCAGAGGCAATGCAGCTCCTATAGGTGCTCCATACACGGGAAGCTTTTCCGCGAATTATGCCTTGCACCGACTAAAACATCAAAGTCACGTTGTTATAAATACCTTTTGCCTTTGCGCATAGAGGAACACCTTCTTAGGAGGTTGTCGATGTGTTTAATTCCTTCCTACTTGAACATATACTCCCGTTATCAAACTTTTTCTTCGAGCAGTCCCTATTTCAGTTTCCAAAATTATGAACTCACCATTTTTATACTGCGCCCGCTCCAATTTTTATCGCACTCGCAACGGAGGAAGATGATTTTCAGATGGACTACTAGTGTGCCCGCTTGTGGCAATTTTAGTTTTCCGTTTACTTCAGTCTTTATCTTCAAGGGTCCTCAACAGATTTTCCTAAAATTTTGAATACGGGCATCTATTGGTGAGATGACGCTATTCTCCCTTTTGCGAATGGAATCAAGGTATTTTGTGCCATCTAGATGCCAGTTTTGCTGTTTTCGAATCTGTTTTTTGGCATCTACCATATATCAACCAAATCATTCTAAGGATGGTTTTGAAAATTGGCGTATATGGTCTCAGTATGAAGAGGACGGTTGACGATGACAACTTCGACAACTGTGGTGCCTCCTGGTGGTTGTTTTGTTTTGTGCCCATAGCTGTATCTCCTAATCCCACTGCAGGATCTTTTATTAAATTTAATTATTACGTGTATCTATATGAAGCTAACAACAGACAATGGAGACTTTCAAGCGGATCCAACGAACAATGTGCCCCCCTACTCTCAATTTCATTTTATTCTGTTTTCCTTATTTGTTTTTCTGACGTTCCGTGACGGATTTCTATGAAATTTGGTGTATAGCTTTCTACTAAAAAAGCATTGACAGGTTCCCGTTTTCGGATGGATTGTACGTTTTTGTGCCATATAGTGACCATTTTTATGACACAAATAAACAACCCTAAAAGCACACCATTTGCGATGCATTCATGCAATGCTCCGCGTTGCTCCTGTTATTCTTCTCATGAATAAAATCTTAAGTTGCATCAAACAAAGATGGAAAGATATTGATGAAAAAAATGTAAAAGCATTTTATTTGAGATTTAATCCTGAACATTGATTGTGTTATTGATTCTTTTGTTTTGCTCAATGTACCTTTCTTTTTTGTTAAATGTTACTGAAAGATATTACCCAATTAATGGTAAACTGTGGTTTTATAGATATTTGTTTAAATGTGCAGGCTTGACATTACCTTAAAATTAAGCTTTTCTAAATGCTTAGTTTAGCTTAAAGTTTGTTTCAATCAAACACTATTTATGAAAGATTGGGACTTCACTGCCATTCTCATCATGACCATAATTGAAGGTATTTAGGTGTACTATTAATTATTGAGAGTTTGCCTTCCTCTACACGTCAAATTTTTTTCTATTCTTCCAGTGGCAAGTGTGCCCCTGAGTGAACAGGCTGTCCGTTACAATGCCAGTGTGCTGGATTACTGCCGAACCTCTATGTCAGCACTGTCGGGGGCAACAGCAGGCATTATTGGAATCACCAGTCTGAATGGGTTCATATTTTACTTTGTCACGTCACTGTTGTTATCGGTGAGTTCCATTGCTTGATGGATTTTCGTTAAAGCCTATTTTCAACGGTAACACATGTAAATGTGGTCCCTACCGTATATGTTAAGAGCATCGCTCTGACCCCACTAGTGCCATAAATTGCCAAATGTAACGAACTGTTAAGCGTATTGGCTTGCTTTTGTCTACGTCGCCGCGAGAATCACCTTTTAATTCAAACAGCTGTGAATAACACCCACACGCATTGGTGTTGTATTCAGACCCCTACTCGATACAACCTTTTGTTGTTTGTGCTGGGATCCCATGTGACGCAACATGACACAAAAAGACAGCTTCATTTATCATTTGACGGGTCTACATTTGCATAATTGAGCTCGCGTTTTCTTATTTTACTAAGGTTGTGGTAGGGCTATCTGGTTAGCAAGTACTTCTAAAATAACGAAATTTTGTTAAGTTAGACTTTAAGCCTCATGAAGTTGTGGTTACAAATCGAGACAACAAAGCGACAGGTTGAAGCAGATGTATTTTCTTTTCCAAAACTAAAAGGCGCACGTCCCAAAACGCTTTGTCATTAAATTGGATTTCGCACGCTGTAAACGTTTCTCAGAGTACAGAACGTCACTACATATTAAGATTGTGTAAGTTGGCTACAGTAAAATCTCTTCAAGTTAGGGTGCAATATGTTGGGCAACTAACATTTCCCTTTCTTATTTTTACATAAACAACAAGAAGTAGTCATCAAAGTAGTGCTTTGTCGTTTTCAAGGTCAGTGTCATAGTTACCAATACACAATATTATAAAGGTCAGTGTCATGGTTACCAATACACAATATTATAAAGGTCAGTGTCATGGTTACCAATACACAATATTATAAAGGTCATTGTCATGGTTACCAATACACAATATTATAAAGGTCAGTGTCATGGTTACCAATACACAATATTATAAAGGTCAGTGTCATGGTTACCAATACACAATATTATAAAAAATGCTATTCATAGCGGCGTTAGAAGTATTTTAAAATTGAAAAATGGTGATTGTTTTTATTCAACAGTGGTGCTTTTACAGTAGTACTTTGTAGATTGCGTAGGCGAAAATAAGACAATTTAAGGTACAATCAGCAATTCAACTCCATTTTGTCCATAATTGTGGAAATCGTCTCAGAATATGAAGCTGGCATGTCGTGCCTGCTCAAAAGGTCAGAAATTCTTACCTTCAAATTAAAGTAAAAAAGTTTATGAATTTGTGAACACCAAACTGTAAACCTCCAGTCAAAACTGTGGAAACTTGTTATTTAGATTTCAGAAGACGCCATGTTGGCCAGGTTTTTCGTCAGTTTTGTTGTAATAGCATATGTGGGGGTGCGGGCACTTCAGTTCAGAGTTTTGGTGGTCGAAAGAGTTTCTCGGTTTTCATTGAATTCCTTATCAAATGTATGTTCCTTAAATTGTTTACACTAGTCCGGTTGTAAGTAACATGAAGGTAACAGTCATGTGGAAGAGTCTGTGTAATGTCCTAGGAAGTGGACACACACTCAAGATTTGCACTTCAGTTCAGAATTTTGGAGGTCCAAACTCCAAAACATTTCTAGCTTTTACCGAATCCTTTGTCAGTTTTTCTTAAAGTTTTGTTCAATAGTCCAATGTTGAGTTTAATGAAAGGGGGCAGACTGAGAGACCTTCATGACTGTGTGCTCTGTGTAGTGTTCATTGGCAGTTTTCGTGAACTTGTTCATGAAGCATTGCTGGCTGCTGTGCAGTGTTGTGGAATTTCTTGGAACTAGCCTTCTTGCAAAGGTTTTGTATGGTTCTGGTTAAAAATGAGCAAAATAAGATCTGACAAGAAAATTGTGTGAATAGAACTACATTCTTCCTTTCAAAAGCTGATTAGTGATGCTAAAACATCGTTTCTGTTTTTCTTCAGCTAAATTGCTTGTGCTTTAATGTCTTTATTGAATTTCAATTCTTCCTTCACAATTATGAATCTTGTCTATTGATTTTCATTGACAGTTGATGCTGTTGGTTAAAGCTGGATCAAACTGGCAAAAATACCTAATATCTCGGACAGGACTCTTCACAAGTGGCCTCCTTGGTGGTTTATTTGTATCCTTTTGTCAAGTTATAGTGTCTTCACTAAATGTGGTTAAATATCTGATTACGCACTCATTGTTGAGTATCTTTTTACATTTNACGAGTAATTAATAAAATTACGAAAAGCTGTAATTAAGTGAAAAATATGTCTAGGATAACCAACCAACCTTATTTTAGCTCAAAATGACATGGAAAAAGGTTGCCTTCGCCTTTAAATTGTTTACACTAGTCCTGTTGTAAGTAAAATGAAGGTAACAGTCATGTGTAAGAGTCTGTGTAATGTCCTAGGAAGTGGACACACACTCAAGATTTGCATTTCAGTTCAGAATTTTGGAGGTCCAAACTCTAAAACATTTCTAGCTTTTACAGAATCCTTTGTCAGTTTTTCTTAAAGTTTTGTTCAATAGTCCACTGTTGAGTTTAAGTAAGGGGGCAGACTGAGAGACCTTCATGACTGTGTGCTCTGTGTAGTGTTCATTGGCAGTTTTCGTGAACTTGTTCATGAAGCATTGCTGGCTGCTGTGCAGTGTTGTGGAATTTCTTGGAACTAGCCTTCTTGCAAAGTTTTCGTATGGTTCTGGTTAAAAATTAGCAAAATAAGATCTGACAAGAAAATTGTGTGTATAGAACTACATTCTTCCTTTCAAAAGCTGATTAGTGATGCTAAAACATCGTTTCTGTTTTTCTTCAGCTAAATTGCTTGTGCTTTGATGTCTTTATTGAATTTCAATTCTTCCTTCACAATTATGAATCTTGTTTATTGATTTTCATCGACAGTTGATGCTGTTGGTTAAAGCTGGATCAAACTGGCAAAAATACCTAATATCTCGGACAGGACTCTTCACAAGTGGCCTCCTTGGTGGTTTATTTGTATCCTTTTGTCAAGTTATAGTGTCTTCACTAAATGTGGTTAAATATCTGATTACGCACTCATTGTTGAGTATCTTTTTACATTTCAGTCAACTGGATGGTTGGGCCCAATTATTTTAAACACTCACTTTATGTTCACAAAAATGCTCACTCCCTACTTTTTTATTTAAGTGCCCACTGCTCATCTGATCTCCCACCCTCAACATACCAAATGTGGTCTACCTCTTTCATGCCATAGTTCCTTCACTAACAAACACAACTCACGGGCCCGAACTCACAAACATGACTCATCTGCCTAACGTAGCTCACTAACAGCTGCCAAACATGGCGCTGGATTCACATGTAAAGCTTAGGCAACCAAAAAACTCTTACCCAGTCTCACAACCACGTCTCACACATTGCCCAACTTGGCACACAGCCATGGATTCAGTGAACTATGTGTGCGAATCCGGTCACAAGTTTTTTGGGTGCTGGTAAGGTGCCTTTTGCGAGTCCAGCACCATATTTAGCAGACATTTAGCTGCATTTTGTGGTCATAAATCCTTGTGCCAGTGAACAGAGTTTGTCAGGTCTGTGAACTTTGTTTATATGCCAAGGAACTTTCTTAAAATGTGTGTGGCACCCATGTACAGGTTCATTTCACGATTGCGCAGACCCCCCTTAGGGAGGGAGGTGTGGAGATCTTGAGGCTTGTTGCTAGTGTATGCTTTTCGGTGTCTTAAAAATGTCAATGCGGAAAGACATATTAAATTGCTTTGTTTTATATTGCTTCATCGTTAAAAATAGGGCAAAACTGCCAACAGCCATGATTCTTTGATGGGAACATCCAGGCACTTTTATAACAGCGGACGTATACATCCTGGTCTATAAAAGTTCGGCATTTTTGTACACTTTCAGTGGAGAAAAGCATATTGCGTTTTGTACACTCATTCCTCGTTACAGATGTGCATATGACTTTGTTGTGGAGAATGCTAGATTTAACGTAAAACAAAGTATTGCATATTTTCTCTTTAACTATTGTTTCAGACATACATTCTATTCTGGACATTCTTATATGGCATGGTTCATGTTTACTGAGGCCTATTTGGGCTGCAGCTACTTCAGGTTGACACTAATGTACTGATGTGCAATAACTTGCAGACAATATATTTTCGTTAGTGAACTGCAGTGAGGCTATATTGTGCCTAACCAAGATGGTTGACAATCCCTGCCTTTGTCTGGCTCTGGGACTGAGAAGATTTTTTGTCTGGTTTTAGAATAGAATTTTTGTACACTGCCTAGCCAGACTCTGCGCACAAATCCAAAAGTAAGGTGGTGTCTCTCCATACCCAGTCTCCACTTTTCAGCTACAAGAGACTTTTCCAGAAGACAATGTGTTATCCAATCAGAACATGGCTTTTTATACACTGCATGACCCTTATTGTGGTGGTCTTCCCAAGTGGTGAATTTGCACGTAAAGAAAAGTGTGATCTGCTCAACACAAGGCGGCGCTGAGACTCAACCTGGTATGGATGCACACGTGTGCTGTAGGAATGGGATTGCAATTATAAATTTATATGTTCTAAACTTCATTCAAATGTTTGAAAGTGCAGCCTATCTTGCACTATAAAGCTAGGTGAAAAACGATTTGTTTGTGTACTTTTGTCACTGACAGGTGATGCTTATCTCTCAAGCATGAGGATGTAGTTTGGATTGGGTTACATTTGATGTTGTGTAACACAATTGTTCACTTAGTTGGTATATCAACCTCGATATTGAAAATAAATTATGAAAATATGAGGTAGAATGTACAGTATTTATTTCATCACTACAGTTTACAATTTTTATGCGCCCACATATTTATATGTGGACGCATTATGCCGTCATCTCCGTCTGTCCGTCCGTCCGGGCGGCGTCCGTCTGGCGTCCGCTGCTTTATCTCCAAAACCCTTTGACATATGTTCATGAAATTTGGCATATATGTTCCATTCATGAATGGGACGGCATGTGCGAACTTTCGGACGGATCCGACTACCGGTGTGCTCCCTAGTGCAATTTTAGTTTGTTACGCTTACCTTTGTATCTTCAAAAGTCCTGAACGGATTTTCATGAAATTTGGTATGTAGGCACCTATTAGTGAGATGACGCTATCCTCCCGTTTTCAGATGGAATCGACATAGTTTGTGCCACCTAGTGGCCATTTTTAGTGTTATCAAGTCTGTTTTTGTGCATCCACCCCTCTATCAACCAAACCGCTCAAAGGATGATTGTGAAAATTGGCATGTATATACTTACTATGTAGAGGACGGTTGACGATGATTTTCCGATGATTTCGACTACTATGGCGCCTCCTAGTGGCAGTTTTGTTTTTTGCGCCTATGGCTGTATCTCCTAAACCGTTTTCAGGATCTTTACGAAATTGTGTAAGTATATTTATATGATGTTAACAACGGAAGGTGATGACTTTTGGACGGATCCGACTACTGGTGTGCCCCCTAGTGGCAATTTTAATTGTTTACGCTTACCTTTGTATCTTCAAAAGTCCTGAACGGATTTTCATGAAATTTGGTATGTAGGCACCTATTAGTGAGATGACGCTATCCTCCCGTTTTCAGATGGATTCGACATAGTTTGTGCCACCTAGAGGCCATTTTTACTGTTTTCGAGTCTGTATTTTTGCGTCCACCCATCTATCAACCAAACCGCTCAAAGGATGATTGTGAAAATTGGCATGTATGTGCTTACTATAAAGAGGACAGCTGACAATGATTTTTTGCGCCTATGGCTGTATCTCCTAAACCGTTCGCAGGGTCGTTACGAAATTTCATAAGTATATTTTTATGATGTTAACAACAGACGATGACGACTTTTGGACGGATCTGCCTACCAGTGTGCCCCCTAGTGGCAATTTTATTTTTTTACGTTTACCTCTGTATCTTCAAAAGTCCTTAACGGATTTTCATGAAATTTGGTATGTAGGCACCTATTAGTGCTATGACGCTATCCTCCCGTTTTCGGATAGATTCGACCTAGTTTGCGACACCCAGTGGCCGAACGTGCCGTTAAATTGATACAAAATAGGTTGTTTTTGGGTTACATTCTCCTTTAATTGACTTACACCGCCTACCACTGACCGTAAAATTTTCCCTAACTTGTTCCTTAATCAGGCAGAAAGTCACACTTTTGGGTTTTCAAAAACGTTTATAGTTCCTGATTCCTTGAGACCATGCTCGACTCTTGCAATTACTCCTTGACAAGCCAACTCCCAGAGCCTGGGTAACGTTTCGTACGCTTAGTCAGCTCCTGCGAAAATGCGAGATCTCGTAAGACTTCTCGCCGCAAGAAGAAAATTAACAGGGAGTGTTTCGCAAGTATGCGCGGGAGCTTATTATCCGATCCTAGCCAAATGGCAACTTCTGAAGTGAGGCTGAGATATTAATTACAGGCTTTCAAGCGTTCCTACTTTTTCCTACTTTTTGGTCTTTTCCTACTTTTCCTACTTTTTTCTGAAATTCCTAATGTTTCCTACTTCATCTTACCTACTTTGTTTGAAAATAGGTCTTACCTTTTTTGCCTAAAACTGCTTAAGCCTGTAATTATGGCGTATACTTTACGAATTATGGGACTGAATTCGTTATCTCTTGTTTCATGAGCGACTGTTCGCTGCAAATGCAAGCTGATTTTCGGCTTGCTTTCCATCTTAGTTTTATGCAATAGCGGTCTGTCAGTTCTTCCTAAGGTCTGAAACCACAAAAAAATCCTAAAGAACAATAGTCCCATCCATACACAGGCTTATCCAAGAACAACTTGCACTCGCGCAAATTGCAACGAGCGCCCACACACGAACTCAGCAGAAAATTACTTCCGCCTTGCCCCAAGTTTGTGGCCACACAGTGATTATAAGTGGTGCAAGTTACCCTTGAACAAGTTATAGACAGACCTCAAACCTAGCGACAACTCGTTCCAGGTATAACTTGCGTGTGGACAACAATATAATGTGAGGCGAAAATCAAAATTTGTTTTGGCCGGAGGAAGCGGGTTTATAGCCACTTGAATTTCCAGAACAGTGGGCATTGGATCTGAATATTATTTCAATTATACAACAGGCTGGCATCTTAAAGTCCGACACTACTCTGAGCCTATTCACCGAATTTCATACCCATACTGAAGATTCAAGATTTTAAATTATACTTGCACGTTGTTTGAGTGACCCCGGTTCACAATTCATCGCTGTTTTTACGAGCGTACAAACCGTACGCTTCAGGAAGAAGGGACCGGGACTTGCTGCTAGCGTACCCTTAGCCTCATAAAAGTGGCGCTATCAAATAGCAGAAGCCAGCCTTTTTGATAGCTTTTTCGCATTGTACAAACATGCCAACGTCATGTCGGCGTTTTCCCGTTGCTCCCAACTTGTTCGATTCTATAGCCCAACAGCAAGTTGGGAAGAACAACCATGTAGCCAATATCTTACACGACTGATTAACTCCTTTCTGTCATTCTTGGTTGGAAGGTAAGCTCTTTTTTGTTCGATAATTGCTCTAATCTCCAGTAAGATCATATCTACCCTGACTGTTCTGTGCTGCTATAAAAAAGTTAATTTATAACATATTTGAACATAAACCAATAGCATCTCTGAAATCCTCGTCAAGTTGTGATCATGTTTAGTTTTTGATTTGCCAAAATTGCCCAACTACAACCGAGGCTAGGACAATCTATTTTTTCCGAATGTACCAATTCGCTCTGGGTTTTGACTGTGTTCACATGTGGTCTGTAATAAGCCTGGTAGATAATTTGGCTTGCCTGTTGTCATACCAGACAAAAGACTGTGCTTGGCAGTTAACAAAGAAGCTAGATGTTATCACACGCTCACAACCCACGTCTGGTAAAGTCACTGAACGGAAAAACGCCGTCATGTAACCGTGACCAATAGCAGAGATATCAGATCCAACTAGGCAAAAACAAAATATACGAAAAATTATTTGAAAATTAATGTTTTTATACCACTTCACTGTATAACACTGGCATTTAACTTTGATGGAAGCACAAAAACAGGCCTAGCCATTTTGTACGTCTTTTTGGGGGGAGCGGAGCGAGGGGGTAGGAAAAAGCCGCTTTACTCTCGTGAAAATGGAAACATATACACAAAACGTACCGAAAGTGGCGTAGATGAAAAGTAATATCCCACGAGACATTATTCCGCGTATCTGTTGTATACGTGAGCTTGGCATATCGCTTGATCTCAAGATTGGGGCGGAAGGGAGTGTTGTGTGAACTTTGAATTCCAAGATCATGCAAGTGATCTTGAGATTGAAGCAACGCTGCCTGATGCCGTACGGCGTGAAATAACAACATCGCTTAATGTCAAGATGAAGTGGAATTAAGTTTTGCGTGAATTTGGAATTAAGCAAGCAGCCTGCATGACAATCAATCACAGATTTTCTGTGTTGTTGTCTGTTCCATTGAATTGTTAAAGAACCAAAGCCCTAACATCTCTATTTTTTGTATTTTCAGTGGTACTAGTAAAAAGTCGGACTTTTAATTTGCAATTCACTAGAGGCCAAAATTCGAAAAATCGCCAGTTTTTGCCCACGACATACCGGTAGCTAGCGTGCATGATTGCCGTGCAGCGGCTAATGCGGTGTTAGTGCTCAACTCTGATGATTAGATCGAACGACTATAGTCCGCCGCGGCGATTAGAGTTTCCGAATCTGATAAACCAGCTGACCTCAATGGCTAATACACTAATCAGGTGTGTTAGACGGGCGCAATTTCTCAGCAACGATACAGTACCGTTTTTGAGAACGCCTGGGGTGGCGCCATGCTGTTAAGAAACCCAATGAAATGACAGTAAGATCTAATTTAGCCCTTGTGTAATAACTGACGCGACCTGATCGGCGAACGGGCACCTGTCTCGACGAAAAGTCATCATTCCGAGCGGCACGTCCAGTATATGTTTTTCGCATGAATTACCCCCGGAATATAAATTATGAAAATACGTCATCTGATCTCCTTCGCACGCTTCACAATACACAACATTGGGCGCTGAGTAGCTTCGGCGGGGGGCAACTCCAGTTGGTTGTTGCTTAGTGACGTCACGTAAACAACATGGAGTCGGGCATGGAGTAAGTTAAGTGAAAGGCTATCACCAGTATGTTTTACCCGATATGCTTTGACTTTGGGAACTGTCGATTTGTTGTTAGAAGCCTCTGAGATCCACTATACGCTGTTTTTACATATTTGGTAAGTGAACAAACGATGAAGCATTCACGAGGAGAAATTGTACTGTGGACTAAATCTTTTAAAACCCCGGGCCGGTCGCCAGCCATGCAGTCCATTGCACTGCAGTCGGACACTCTGGGGAGTGAGCTAGCCCGACGGTAGCCTACCACAGAAGTTAGTGGTTACTGGTAGCAGTATTTGACATCAACAGAACCAGGAGGCTTTGATGAATTAGAAAGCATATAGAATGTAGTAAAAGACTCTGCATTTTTGTGGACATAAATGCAAAGTTTTCATTGTCTTGCTCTACTCTGTTTTAGCCAAGGTATTTAAGTGAACAATCGATTCTCGATTTATAGTCAATACTGCCACGATCTGTATTTTTGCAATTATGTAAGTTATTAACTACTGTTAACTGGTAAATGGCATTTACGCTATGTAAACCAAACTAAACTTTTTAAGTCATTTACTTTGAAAGTGTGGAAGTGTCGTGGTATTAAAGTTTTGGCACATTTATTCCATAATTTATAGCATATATCGCCAAAAGGTAACTGACTCAGTCCAAGAATTGGACCACGGGCCTTAAGATTTACTGGCTTATCTAGGCTACAAACCATTCAGCTAAATGCCAAGCCGTAGCTGACCAGGATCTTGGAACCTGGAAGTTACTACTATCAGTGCTGCTGATTCATGTAAACAAAATGGGCTGCACTTTATGAAGAGAAAGAGCAAGTTATACGCACAAAGGCAGTATGGCATATACTTAACATGCTCAGTAATTTAGTTTTTCATATCATGCTTAACTGTATCCGTCATGAACCTAATTAAATAACTTTTAATAGTATAGGGACTCAAGATTTTACTCTTCAATTAGGGGTCATTTTTGACAATACCTTACACTTTTTTATTTTGAAAGGGTTTAACACTATCACATTTGTAAGGAAATGGTTTGCAGCGCGCACTGACTTAGCAGAAGTCAATTACCCTGGTCTAGGTAACCTGAACATACCTTTACAGATGGTTTCTGACGCTGAGCATGTAATTACAGTTTTTTGCCATAATAGGATCAAAAACGGACAATACCTGCACGAATGAAAAAATTCATATTGATTCAACTGTTCGTCTATTCATTAGACATGATCAGGTTATAAACAATAAGACATAACGTGTCGAAATACATCACTTCAATTGTATGTAACCTGACTCATATGTCAACACTTGATGTCTTATTGTTTATAACCTGATGATGTCTAATGAATAGACAAAACGTTGAATCAATAAGAACTTTTTCATTTGTGCGGTGATTGTCCATTTTCGAGGGTGTATTTGTATCACAGATAATAAGGTGTTTGTATCTTGTCCTGAAATTACCAGCATCCTGGGTAAAGTGACCTGTAACAATGTCTTTCATGGATATGGGTGAGAGGGCTTACTACACTACTGTTATAGGTTGAATGATAAAACAGATAAGCGAGCTCTGAATCGCACAGTCTGATATTCATGTCCGTAGCTGCCATAGCAGTTTTTAAAAATTAAGTTTCATTTTATTTAGGTGAACTTACTAGCACACATCTGAAGTATTGCAGTTGCACTGTGTTCAGTGACATTCATTGTGTAAAATGCACCTTCTTGCAATAAATCGTCTTTATTTTACTTGCTATTCTGGTGTGTTACATTGTTTTCTCTCTTTCGCAAACTCATTCCTTGATTTTTAGTTTATTTGGGCATGCGACTCAGTGGGAGTGACAAAAGTAAAAGATCTCAGGCAATCTGCTCTTCCACATTTTGCTATCAGTATTTTTGTAATTAGGTATCTGATAGAAAATTAGTGTGTTGGTGTGCTTTAAAATGTATTTGACTCTTTATTATCAAGTGTATCTTGTAGCAACATTCAGTCATCATCAGCAAGCTTTCTGTGTGCAACCACAAAATCTAGGCGCCAATCGAGGGTCAATTTTCTTGCTAGAATGCTAAGCATTTTTTCCAGTGAAAGCTTGATGGCTAAATGAAATGTCATCAACCTGAGGGAGGAGAGGATAATAGCTATAAAGGTAATAGTACTAGTCAAAAGTGCCATTGACTATAGAGATAAGCTTCTTTTTTTACACGTACCCCCCTCAATAGTTTTTCCATCCTGTGGGGATACGTTCATGCAAATTACGGTCAGTACACATGTTTTACTTACAGGAAAGATGGTACTGTTTGTGAATGTGAACTTGAATCAAGTGGTCGAAGTGAAGAGAGGCCGAGATATTGTCATAGGTGTGGTTAAGTACAAAGGCCCATTGGCAACACTAGCTGGTGACTGGGTTGGAGTTGCTTTAAATGAGAAAAGTAAGTACATTATTGGCAAGTGTTGAGAACAAAGCTTCCAGTAGTGTATGCAGTGTAAGCAGTGATGTCGACTTGATGGTCTGGAATAACAGTAATGAACAAGCATAGTCCACCTGAGAAAAAAATAATTAACAATGAACTAGTGAACAAAAATGGTCGGTACAGAGTGCACGTATAGATGACCGTACGGTGTTTAAGTCCAACTGACTCGGTCTGACTGAAGCTATATTGATCTTAGGAATCAATACATAGCAATGATGATGGGTCTAATTTAGAATTACCTTTTATATAATACCATCTTTACTTACAAGTACTTGACGTTTCACATCTTCCATTGAGATGTATTATCAAGAGAATGAATACATACAACATGCAAAATATATATGATTTTGAGAACCGGTTTGTTCCTTGTTATTCAGTAGAAAAAACTGGTTCTCAAAAGGTGGGGCCAATGTAAGTGACTGTTACCGAACTTGGTTAAGAGGCAAAAATGGCTGGCATTTGGGAATGATTTATTGAACATTCATATCTTTATAAAAAATGGTACCCTGATTTCTTGGCAGATTACTGTTTATTTGAATTTGAGACCATTCAATTGAATGGCATACATTCTGCGTACAAGGCCAAAGTGTTACATGTGGACTCACTGAAGTCACTTTGTTAAATGCTCTCTGGACTGACATGTGAATATTTTTCGTTGTGTATCTTGCCGTGGTGTTACAGTTGGTACTCATTGTTTTTTTGATAATTTTTGGCATAAATTCTTTTTTCCAGTTGGTAATCACAATGGAATGTACAAAGGAAGACGATACTTCCAGTGTAAGGAAGGACATGGAATTTTCACAAGAGCAAATAACATCAGATTCATATCAAAAACTAGGTGGTAAGTCATTCAATAATATTTTTGCTTGATGAGTTGTTGGTTTACAGAGCTTAGTGAGCCTACAACATTTTGAAGTCAAAACTTTAGGCCTTGAATATTGTCATCATTTCTTATCTCTATTTGGCATGCGTTTGTTGTTTGCATCGTTATCTCCCAAGCCCGTGAATGGATCTTTTCTCTCTCTCTAATCATCCAAGACCCAACAGGGATTCCTGAAATTGGTAAACATGTTTCATTTGTCATGGTTTCTTTGTGAAAATCATTGACTGTATTTGCAAATAGCTTGGGCTTTAGAGTCTGCAAACTTAATTTACCCCTGGGTCGATTTTTACTTGACCTATTGAATTATTGTTGCATCGAGTTTAAAACACAAAGTCTATCATTGCCAGTCAATAGCGTTATATCCCCCATTTTTATGACTGGTGGTTAGCCCTCCAGTCAGAGCTGGCCTTGGTTGTTTTGACCAAAAATTCTTTTCCCTTTCTTATGGCCATCTCATCTTTAGTTCCCAACTATTTAAACTCACTGATAACTCCACCAAATTTTCAAATCATGAAGATGAGTTGATATCATGGAATCCATGCATTTTGAATTTTGGTGAAACTGGCTCAAGGCAACTTCTGAGGTTTGAAAAAGTGACGGTTTATGGCAAGATTGATGCATTTGTCATAATTGATCCAAAGCATCATGACACCTGTTCTAATATGACTTAACTGGGATATATGAGATTAGAAGTACGGATTGAGTGGAGTAGCGAGGGACTTAGTTTCATTTGTATGGCTTTTACAGGTTCATCCATGCATCCTATTAGGATAATTTGCTACTACAGACATTACAGGTTTATGAATTAACAAGTTAAGTTCTTGACTCCTCTCGTTGGTTCTTGTTAATTTGTGGAGATACAAAATAAATGATACTCCCCACGTACTAGCATGGTCACTTGACAGGTTGATTTCTTCTCGCAAACTATTGCCTTACGAGTTATTAACCAACCTCTCTGTTGTCAGTTTTGTTTTGTGGCTAATGAAATCTGTAGAAGTCTGGATTTTGAAGGGAGTGACATGTATAGTCAAAAGTTTGAAGGGCAACATGGAAAATAAACTGACAGAAAATTGAAATGGTTCATTTTTGTTTCAGCTTGTATGACAAATATCATACAGTAAGCAGAGCATCGTACGTGGATGAGACATTATTTGGACGGTCATCTAGTAAGTAGGAAGCATAAATTGCCATTTTGAATTACTGTAAAAAATGTACAGCATCCTTTGCCCAAACGACTTAACCTTAATTAACTACATTATTTTCATGAATCCTGACCTTCGAGGTGTAGTTCTACTGACACCCCTGATTGTGGAACATTAAATTTTTTTGTGTTTTATTAAACACAAACATTCAGTGTTATGATGGTGATAGTCACTTAAAGGGCCTTTCCTAAAACCGCTTTGAAGTGGTGGTAGTGGTAACATTTATTTCTAAAATCTGTTACACCAACCTCTAGCCTTTTTACATTGGCACGACATTTTAGTCGGTCAATTCTCTGGCCATCTTACCATAAAGCCATGCTTGTTCTTCTAAGAATGCTGTAACGCCTGAAGATGGACGGAGAAATGGCCGGCCGAAACCTCGTGGCAATGTAAATAGGCTAGAAGTTGATGCAAATAGACCAACAGATTTTATAAATGTCGTCGCTTACGTTTTGAGAACAAGTTTTCTCCACTGAGCAACCAGCATTAAGCTGGTTCTCAAAATCTTGGGACTCCTGAAAGTGACTATTGCCTTAAAGTCACATGCAATGTTGAATTCTTATAAATTTGTTTTGGTTCACAAGTGGGCTGAAGAATATTAATATAAGTACAGTCCATTTTAATGTTATGCACATTATGAACCGAGTGATTCACTGATTGTTTATACCACAAAATTCCTCACCATTAACTTTCTGTTGAGGTCCTCACAATTGACATGGCTTAAATAAGGGTGCACAGGTTTCTACTCCAGTTTGTGTGTGTATACCGGTACCTACTAGTCTATGTTAATGTAAGAGCTGTGGAAAGATTTTTCAGTTCTCAACCAGCAGTACCTTCATGGCCAATTGTTTACTGTTACAGTCCAAAAGTAATTGCCAGAGTTGTCATTTATTCTATTTTTCGAGGTCAGAATATGATTTTCTGCTGATAATCACATTTTCATCAGAGTTAATTTCTGAAAGTGCATGCAATGTTAACAGTAGACCAATAACTTGATGTTCTGAAAAGTTAAAATATCACTTGACCACCATTACTGTGTGCTTAGTAGGTGTACTAAAGAATTGCCGCACATGAGTTTATCGTTTGTGCCTCAGTCACGATTTGAATTTCTGCACCCTAACAGCTTCAAATGTATTTTATCATGTCATTTACTAACAGTCTATAAATGAGCATTTGTGGGTTGATTTCAGCTCCTGAAGTGGCAAGCCCCTATGGTCCTGTGAGTGTGAGCGACAGGTACAGAAATACTGCTCAGAATCTGTTCTCAGGTAAATAATTGGTGCGTTCTTACATTGATGATGCCTTAAGCCCACTTCATGGATGTGTACTGCCATCATCTCTGTCCAGAATCTGGATATACTACAGCTTTGCCTCTCATGACAATTTTATTTTTGTGCATTCCTCAAAATGTGGCAACTGAAGAGAGGAGGACACCTGCACGTTTTTAGACAGTTTTGTGGTGTGTCTCCGACCTGGTGGCAGTTTTAGTATTTCAGGGTCCACATTTTAGTGCTTGCCTTAATTCTTTCAGGGAAATTTCTTAAGGCGCATCATAAAATATTGCTCAGGAGTTTCTCAAAGAAGAGCATGGGTGGCATTGATTTTAAGATGGAGGCAACTTATGGTGTGCCCCTTAGCGTCAATTTTCATTTTCTTTGCATCTGTCCTGGCTTATATTTTCATGAAATAACAGTTGGGTAATTCTCTAGGAAGGTGTGATTGATGTTAATTATCGGATGGATTTGGGTACTGCTGCACCTCCACTGATGGCCTTGTTAGTTCTTGACCATTTGCCTATTGAGTCAAACCACTTGCAAGTAATCTGAGTGAAGCTATTTTATGTAATATATCTTACTGGTGTTATTCCTCATACTGTCGATTTCATTCTTAGCATACACCTTTTTCTTGCCATTTGGCTTTATTTGATGTTTGTGAAATTCAACCACTGAATTTTCGTTAATGAGGAGATTGCCCTCGGCTATCCATTTTTGGACAAGGTGGGCTGCAATTTTATTTTTTCAGAAAAATTTAAAATGATGAGCACCACAAGTATCTTAATTGCTGTTTGCGATGTTCACGGTAGGCGCATGCAGTTTATCTATGCTCTGGGTTGCTGTCTCATATTTTTTGGTCTTGGATGTGTCAGGTTTTGTGGTAAACTTCCAAGGATCTTGATGTCTTGAAAAATTTAAGGAGTTATGATATTAGCTTTGTTCTGGTATGGAAGTGCGTAGACCTAAGGGCCCACAATCTAATCTTTGTACTCGAAACAAACTCAAAATTATTTTTTGGCAATTTCTCTGCTACTTTTGTGCGAACTCAAGATAAGTGGTTATTAGACTGTGCTCGAATACTTTATAGTTTCCGCATGTGAGTTTCTAGTCCAAGTTTGCTCTTGATGACCCTTATATTTGTGCTACAAACTCGAGTAAAAACTCGAAATTTTAGCCTTATTGTTGAGTTTATCAACTGCACATTAGGACTAAAAAATTATCCAAGTCATTATGTACTCGAGCATAGAATAATAGGAACTTATCTTGAGCTCGCACAAAAGTAGAGTACAAAATGCCAAACATAATTTCGAGTTCCATTTCGAGTAAAAAGATTAGAATCCGGGCCCAGATGTAGTCGGTCTCCCAGAGCAACGTCGACTCGTCACCTTATCCTTTCTTTGAATTGAAAATGGTTGCAAAATATGCCTGCATTTCCCCTGACGGCCATTATATTGCTTCCACAGCTCAAACTAGCCCATCCTGACTATCCACTTAATGGGCCTGGTCTGATAACAATCTGCCAGTTTTGCTCATCAAGCTTAGAAATCATTGCTTATCTTAGTAAAGAACATGATGATACTAATTTTATAACTGTTACAGTAAGTCTAACTTTGACAAAGTTGGCTAATTACAAGAGTTTGCATAACACGATGTTTGATTAATTTTCTTAGATTGCATGATACAGATAAAGAGATAAAGAGATTTTCTGAATCCCAGAAAAAAAGAAATGGTTAATTTGCTATATGAAACGTGTATTTTTTAGATAAAAAGTCTATGTTCGAAAAGCCCAAGGCATTCCATCTGAGTCACTCAATTGGTAGAAGCATTCCAGCATCAACGATGAGGCCGCAGTCAGCGATGGCAGCATTTTGTTACACAAGCACGCCTGTGCATGATTGTTACTACGACGATGAAGAGGCCTTCATTCGATCACCCACCATACCCAAAACTCATATGCCGTACATGGCACTAAAGAGACAAGTGAAACGAGGCTGGGAAAACACCCATTATGTGCGAGAAATGTCTGTTCCTTCGGGACGTGATTCGATCAAACAATCTCAGTGGAATGACGTGTCGTTGTGATCACATTAGTCATTGTTGAGCTTTAAGTCACCAGTGAAGATCTGTTGTATAGTGGTCTAGAAGAAAGTGACTCATTAGATTCCTGTCATTTTCAGAGCAAAATTTGACTGAGGTGGGCATGTTTCATGTGTCAGTAGTGTCCATCAACCAGTCCGTAGACCAAACACTTTCTTTCAGACACTAGAATGGGCCCTTGATCCATCGCTTTTGGGGCCAAAGACATCCCCATTTGACTAGGAATATTAAAAATTAATGTGAAATTACTCCTTATGAGGCCCAAACATTCCCTTTCAGTGGTTAAAAGATGTCCCCTCAGGTTAGAATCACTTAGTTTCCGCTGCTTGAGGCATTGCCTATAGGGGTGGCAATGGACGAATGAATTGGTGTTCCAGGGGATTTCCCCTCAACTCCACTAAAAAATTCCCCACTTGGAAAGGTACATGCATCTTTCCCTAAGGTGAGGGCCCTGCTTATGATTGGAGCTTAACGTTAAGTTATGATTCTCAAATTTGGTAGTTGAGCCTACTTTTTGATAACCCCTTTTGATTTAGAGTTTGGCAGGTCTAAAGTTCAGGGTCACCCTGTCTTGTCCCATTTTATTATTACATTTCCATGGCAACAGTCCTGGTATAGAGGAGGATAATGTGTTGACTTGTATTGTCAGAAATCATGTGCAACAATTGTTCATATTTATTGTAATGGGTGGAGATACAAAAAAGGCCCTCTTTACTCAGTGTCTCAGGTTTCGAGTAACAGGGGAAAACTCGTCATTTATGCACACGTACAGAACCTCATAGTCGTGGCTATTTTATTAGTGTGGACTGAAACGGGGGAAATAAATTGTTTACACACGTCTGTTTAACAGGGCCGTCATTTAAGTACTGACGCTAGTCGTTTTACTTTATTTTATTTTACTCTTCTTAATGGTTGGTAAGTGCACAGCATTCCAACACCTATTTTATTTATCTGTGAAAATACTTATTGGAAGACCCGAAATTAGTAACAATGAAATGGAAACGATACCATCAATGGAAAAAGTAAACAGTTTAAGTAAATAAATGCTTATCTATAAAAATGTAAACATTTTTAATACTTTCAGGGTACAGAGCAGTTATTTTTGTGTCTCGTGAAAATGACAGCAATTGTGAACTCTGACCCTTGATATGGTCACATGTAGGATAAACTTGGGGGGCACCAAGTCACGCACAGGTTGCATATATATGTATGTATGTATGTATAAGTGTGTTATATACAACCATCACTTATCAAACGAAGCCATTAGCGATAGTGCAAGTAGAGCCAGTTTATTCTACCATGATTTTACATGCAATCAAGTGAATCTGTATTTTAGTCATAACTTATAATATGTACATTACAACTTCATTCTACAGACTCTACATTAAAAAAATTCCATTCACTTCAACTTAAAAGGAAGCATAGCGCAAAACAGTTAACAAGTACAACATGTACAATACAAATGCACAAACAAATGACAGTCTTCTATAGTAACGATTTAAAATCAATTCCCTCCAACAAGGCTTAAGGTGCGCATCAGCACGAGTGAACTGAACAATTTAGTGTAACTAGATTACAATTTAGTGAAGTACTAAATGTTAGTACACAAATCGGGAGACAAAAGTCTTGTTTTCTAACTAATGATGCACTACTCAAAACTAATGCAATGTGTTCCACCTAGCCTCCATATTGTATGGAGGACACACTGGTGTTGTTTTTATAGCGTTAAGTACAACGGACATGCACAGCAGTTTACGAAATAAACTAGATACAACTCTGTCGGACTCTGCAAAATGTGGATGAACCTCTTGCCAGACTTCTTTGGCAATGAAGTCAAACATTTGTCGCAACAAAATAGCATTTTTGTCAAACTTTAGTCAGAGTTTGATTGACGCCACAGTGCCTAGCTGCTAACTGTTTGTTTGCAAATGGACTTGCAAAGCAAGCTGCCGCAATTTCGAAAACGTACTTCAAGCTACAACTGTCGAAAATTTGCCAGAATTGAAAAGCGGTCTAGTCGAAAAGAAATGAATATTTCGTCACGGGTTTTGTGTATCATGAAACACTGCTCTGCAGCTATGACTGATGCAACAAATTAGGCGTGGCAAATTGAAACATCTACAGCTTAATAACATCTTTTTATTGGCAGTGGTAAGACGGCAGGCTACTAAGTTAGCAACTATAACTAAACTCCCGATATGAAAACAATAAAAAGCTACCCTGAAAAATAACAGATCAATATGTCAAAAAGCAACATTTTCGAATAGCAATTAATTATTAGCTCTGCAATGTCATACATCCTAAATCTTAATCATGCTGATTATTTTTTTAATCACTGCGCATTTTGAAGACATGAAAACAAAATTACTCTGTGGAACCAAATCAATTAACGCCTGAACTCTGATGGTTCATTCCAGGCTGAGTATTCTAGCATGATTACTAAAGGCCTCTCGCAGCACCATCTTTAAGAAGTGCTTTTTTCTGGGAACAAAATTTGGAACTTATTCCATTAAACGAGACAAATTAACATTACTGATAGTGCTTGAGTCTAGATTTGCCATAATAACCTAATTTATTCTAGTCTGAAAAGTCATTTAAACTTGGCATAATTACAGCAAGGTGCCTGAATAGCGGCACCGCAACGATGTTGTGATATTAAGTGAAGCAGTACTAGTGCTTGGAGGCTTGTCTCGCAGCTAGTATCAGAGGGTGTAGACTTGCTAGTGGCTTGGCCAGTCGTAGGAATGGATGCTGAAAGATACAAAGTAAATTGAACAACTTGGTGCCTATTTGAACTGCTTGGTAGTTCATGAAGTATACTATCAAGAACCCGCAGAGGTAGACACTCAACGCCTTTTGAAATATCATAGCAGAAGCACCATAAAGCCTTCACGTGCTCCCAGTTGGCATATTGCAAACAGTAATCTATAAGGAATGTTATGAAATTTATGTTATACCACAATATTAGCGTCAAATGGCAGATACAACCATGTAATAACCCATAAAGTTATCTCACTAGTGAGATAACGATTTGGCGGGAAACCGAGGACGGAGTCGAACCCGGGACCTTGAAATTGCTGATGGCCGACTTTACCACTACACCATGCAGCGACTGACGTCATCAAGAGTGAAAATAGAATACTTAAATGAGCACGCGCAATAATCGCATGTTCAACACACCGCATTGTACTGTACTTATACGCTACAAAAAATAAGACACGTAATTTCCATTAAAATGATATCTTAATTCAGTGAAAATTTTCTCTCATGTCCTCTTACTTGTAAATCACTGATCTACAGTTTGAATGCGGGTATCGTGTCGTCAGGATCTTTGACTTGAGAATTATATTCAGTTACCAGTGGTAACCTATTTTAGCAGACGATAATTTCCCGGTCGAAGCTTAGCGTGAAAAAACGTGTTTTAAGCTATAATAGATGGTAAACCTTAATTTATAAATTCAATTTATTTCTATTATATTTAAGTTTTCAATTGGTTTTGAGTAAAAGCATTATTTGACAAAAATAGCCCTGGCCTCTGACATAGAAAGTAGTTACAAAGCCGTGGAGAGTCAGAAAAGGTAAATCGATTCATTGCAATGTTTCTCATTTAGTATGTGGATTTTGGAGAATTATCACCCTCGGGGCTAACGCCCCTCGGGTGATAATTCTCCAAAATCCACTCGGGCTCTAGATAACGGGGTATAATGACTTCGCCATGTAATAATCCATATTTATCGATGACATTCTAATTAATTTTGTAACATATAAACTGATGACAAGGGGAGACTTAGAACTCAGAGGTGTTAAAGTTTGGGCACTGCACAAGTCAAGACTGCTACAGCTCCGTTTTTTTTCAACCGACTTCAAATCGGAAGTTTGATTTCAAATTACAAAATTGTTTTCACAAATATTCAAGCTTAAGAAACAAAAACTGGATTGCTAATTCACTAGGGGCAAAAAAGGGTGGAGACTGTTGTCTTGGTAACAAGAACATGCCTGTACATCAGCTTTTTCCAGCAGCCCCTGAAGTTACTTTGCATAATTATGCAGAAAAAGACTAATGAGACATGATTTCTGTTTATGTACCTGCGTGCAGCCATCATTTAGTTGCATATCATACGAGGCTTGCCGTGTTCAACTCCACGTGCCCAGTCGGCAAGTTTACATATGCCCCCTTTATTCCTTGGCTATGAAATGACCTTCTAGTGGCCATCGGAACCCAAGATATGGAGAGTTTCAGGATGCCACATTTCACCATGTCTTACCTTGAGTAGCTCACTCGCAGAGCACCTCTTTTCAACGTCGACAGCTAAACACTTGTCTAAGAAGTCGATGAAGATGGAAGAAAGGTTATTTTTCTGTTTGATCTCTGGCTTGCCATTTGTTGCGATAAGGTAGAGGGCCTGAAATAGAATGACCATAATCAACATAAGGTACAGGGCCTGAAATAGAATGACAATAATCAACATAAGGTACAGGGCCTGAAATAGAATGACAATAATCAACATAAGGTACAGGGCCTGAAATAGAATGACAATAATCAACATAAGGTACAGGGCCTGAAATAGAATGACAATAATCAACATAAGGTACAGGGCCTGAAATTGAATGACAATAATCAACATAAGGTACAGGGCCTGAAATTGAATGACCGTAATCAACACGAGAGATCCGGCAAATATTGCTGTTGCTTATGGTAAAATCCGACCTATTTCAAAAAAAATTAATTACCAAATTTTTTCATTTTTAATGGCTTTTAACATTGTCACGAATGTTTACAACTTTTTAAAATATTTGTCTAGTCACAGCTACGGTACTTAACTTGAACATGGGACTACGGCTCTTTTATGGAAAAATGAGAAAATTTCATTTGCCCACTACATTGTGTCCTAAATTAGTGTGATTTTACCGTACTTGATTTAAAGTAGCGTTATATTTCCAATTGTGAGACGCATGCAAAAAAAAAGGCCAAAGTAAACATCAAGGGAGACTTCAAACTTTGCTACATCACACCAGTCATGACAACACTAGCAATAGGAGCCATCAGTGACTCGACACCAACCATGTTCAATTAGAACAAAATCTCTATGTGACTGTAATCTAAGCACAATACACAGTGCACAAAAGAACCAAAGCAACGTTAATATATCATGTTATTCCTTTATTTTTTGTGTTTTTGAACTCATTACTATAGAATGCTAGTTTGCTTTGCAATTTCAACCCCTTTTTCAGCAGTCCAGACTAGTAGACATAACCTTTTTTCAACAGCTCAGAACTAACAGTAGAAATCTCAACGCTTTTTTCAGCAGTCCAGAACAGTAGAAATCTCAACACGTTTCTCAGCAGTCTAGAACTGCAGAAATCTCAACCCTTTTTCCAACAGTGTAGAACAGTAGACTAATAACAACTCACCCTCAGGGGGTTCTCATTAAGGTATGGTGGTTCTCCCTCTATCATTTCTATTGCCATAATACCAAGAGACCAGATGTCCACTTTAGGCCCATATTGCTTCCTAGAAAGAACGATATGATGGTTGGTATACATGTTATGATGGAACGATACAACAATGACAGCTACTGTACACAACTATCCAAGATTGACAGTGAGCTGTGGAGACCAGAGGCCTTTCTATAAATTTTAATCTGCCAGTAGAGTAAAATTTCACCAATTTTGGACAAAAATAATTGCCAAAATTGCATTTTTCATTTTTCAACATTGCTATGTAAACCATAATTTTTTAAAATGTTGTCTGGTATAGAGTTTGAACATTCATTTGGTGCTACATATCTTTTATGAAAAACTGAGAAAATGAAATTTCACTTGTCCGCTACATTGAATCCTAAATTGGTGAGATTTTACAGTTTAGGCGGCGACACCTTCTGCCATGTTCATTTCCCACCAACTTTAGCAGTTAATCAATGGCGGAGAAAAAAATCGGGCACCAAGTCTCTATGAGACCGAAAAATACACGACTCGCAAGTAATACGAGACTAGCATGAGGAGGAGATGAGTTGGGGACCGCAGGAAAGGCAATTTCTTCACAAGAAATGGGAGAAGCCTCAACAATTGTGTGTGGCCGATGGGCCAGGAAGTACTGTAAAAGTTACCTCTGCAGTGATTTAAGTGCACCTCTGCTGCAGCTCATTTGGTGACACTATGGTCGTCAAAGTTGTTGAAAGCGCCCCCTACCAATGACTTCAAATGTGCCAAAGTTAGGCATTGCCAATGCTATTATGTGCCAACATTTCACAATTAAATCCACCAGTTTCTAAGAAGACATGGCGCAATTTTAACTTTAACGCGGAAGAAGATTTTTTCTAAATTTAATATCAGACACAATTCCCTTATCCATGTGCCGTTGTTAGTGGAAAAAGGTTTTTGATAAAATATGCCAAGGCTTTTTAAAAATTAGCTCACTATAGTTGCATGCTTCGTGTGGTCTTCCAGCAGCGGTGTTATTACCAAAATTACAAGACATTGTCTTGGCTAATGCTTACAATAGCAACTATATGATCAACGAATCCAGAGCAATCCATAAAACCACAAAGATTTACTGTTCATGCTGTCACTGGATTCCTCAAACGACTCGACAATTTTTTGGGTTGATATCTTAATTTTATTCAGGGCGTGTCAAATTTGATTCCACTGTAACCGTCTTGAAATAAATACGGTAATTTCTCACACATTTCGCGCAAAAATATAATTGACAATATTTATATTTTTCGAAGGTCGATTACTACTCTGCTGCAAATAACAGAAATTTAAATAAATGTTGCTCCTAGAAATATCAACAGTGCAAGCCAAACAGACTAGGATATTCTATTATTTTTGTAAAAAAATTAGAAAAATTAAAATATCACCAGTCTGCCATATCGTGTGCAAAGTGAAAAATGACTGTAGCCCAACGCCGCACAAAAACAAGAGAGCAGACGAGTCGACTACCCACACTTCTCAGAAAACTTGAATAAAAACCGCAAAAGTATCGTATGCACCTTGAAAGATCCGAGGTGAAAAGTTCGCCTCGTTATCATCTCATTACTGACCTTGTGACGACCTCTGGTGCCATCCAGTAAGGTGTTCCTACCATAGTAGATCGCTTGTTCTGTTCGGGCGACAGCTGAGCGCAGAAGCCAAAGTCAGCTAAAAGAGACATTCATAAATTAGATGTCACTGCTTCGTAGACTGATTGTTTTGTGAACAAATGATATTTTTGAGAGTGAATTCTTATCTTGTGATCACAACTCTTATTATGCGCTAGACTTGAGCTAATAAAATTTATGAAGAAAAGTCTGTTTTGAACTGGCAGAACGTGAATGATATAATGCCCTGATGCCTAGCAACACACTGCTGAGTGACAACGAACAGAACACACATGACCAAATACTTTCCGTTCCTTAGTCAAAAAAGTGGCGTCAAAATTCGTAAAGTTTCTTTTAACATTAGTCAGCAAGAGAGGATGGCGCCCCAATGGTCTACAACAAATTTAACCAGGAGGTGCGGAATAGAAACTGAGGTGTAAACAAACGGGATGCAAACTAAAGGATGAAATAAGTTAGAGTTGTAGAAAAATATTCTACTGATAAGATTTATGATTATTCAACAATTGCTTGAACAACCTCAGTTCATTTAACAATCACCAACAGGGCTTGAAATTCAAACGACAAAAAAGAGGAAAACAGGAAAATTTTCAAGCTGATGTATTGGTCCACAAATAAAGAGGCTTGTGTGATAGAAATATTTTCGTGTAGTAAAATTTAACTGAAATAAACATTTTTGCAAAATAAAAATAATGATGAAAAGAGACAGAGAAAACTGGAAATCAAAAAAGAGGAAATCGAGACCAAAAAAGAGGAAATCGAGACCAAAAAAGAGGAAATCCTCTTAAAAGAGGCAAATTCCATGCCCTGCACCAAACACCGCTTCACTCCACACAAGTTTCGGAAAAACACATTTGCAAGGTTTAGTTTCAGTTAGTATTTCATCAACTCACTCAGTTTGACACTTCCATCCATTCCCAGCAGGATGTTGTCACTCTTGATATCACGGTGAATCACATTGTTCTCGTGCAGAAACTCAAGGGCTTGAAGACACTACATCAAATACAAACAAACATTTCCAGCCATCATCAGTAACACATAAGCAGACTATACGCAATCCTTGTACCGGGAATTTCCGAAAATAGGCCCACCAAAAGTACGCCACCGAGCGTATGTTTTGAAAATATGATGGATTGTTGTAAAATACGTATGTAATATGTTGTGATGTAAAAATTTTCTTTATTTTGGCAAGACATTACATTTTGGGATCGCAATTCCATTCAAATAACTATCATTTAATGAGATATTGGTTGACAGTTGGCAACTAGCTGTATTAGCACAATGTGAAGGACAGTTTTAACACACTGCCAGCTGAATGCAAAATATGTATAGATGAATAAAGTATTTGTCTTTAATGTATTTCAGTTTCTGAAAATATAACCTCCTTGTGAAAATATACCCCCCCNACACCCTGTCATATATTTCGTTTCAATTGATGCTTTTGAAAGGTCTATTTGCGAATATCTGCCAGTAGGCCTATTTTTGAAAATTCCTGATACAACTGCCATGCAACTAACCAACAAACTACAAAACATTCGTGTTGTGATATTCGAAAAATGTCAATCATCTTCCATAGGGTACTGTTAACTTAACCCAATGTCTAATAGGACAGCCCCAGATAGAAATCTTTTGTCCTGGAGGTAGGAAAACGCATTGTTACATTACCTTCATTTTAGAAATGTCGGGCTGATAATAGGAATCATGCCGGAAAATATCATAGCCATGGATACTTCTCAAGTTTATCCAACTTTGAAGTTGCAGCCCACAACACAGAGCTAAAACTCAGCTGGCATTCGAAGGTCAAAAACAGTTAATGCAGTCGTCGAGAAAAACTTGAAAATAGCAAGGCATCAACAAATAACATGAGGCTAGAGAATTGCTCAACGGATGTTGTGGCATTGTGGGTAAATACTTGGAAATTCAAGTGTCGCCGTGTTATTCGGGTCTATCCAATTAAGACGGACAATCTTGATGTCTTAATTGTGAGGACACCAGATGTGATCATATCGACATCCACGAGGCATCTACATTACACAGCAACAAACTTGGCATTTATCATTAATTCCAATACAATCGTAAAAGACTCATGTCCATCGAAACCACGTGAACAAATTTAACAAGAAAAATAAGAAGCAAAGGACAGCAGTAATATTTGCACACAGACCAGTGAGTTTCCTATCTTGACTCAAATCATTTAATACACTCGTCAATACTAACATACCTCTCTACTGACAGCAGCTATTTGTCCTTCGTCCATGCAGGTCTCTGTAACGACATCTGTTAGGGACCCTCCGGCTAAGTACTCCATCACAACCTGAGTTACAGTTACTTACAGTTATCAACAAAACACGCATTGATGGTATTTTTCTATCAGATCTGTGTCAAATCTATTTAACACAGTATGTACAGTGACAACATGCAATTTGGACAGTTAAAGCTGTATTTCATCTCATGGTAATGTAGGACCCTAAAAATGTCCAACTTTGGAACTAAGATATCATAGACGGGAAAATTTTGAAAAGTAGCATAAAATGGAAATGAAGTTAAAGTTTTGAAAACTTTAACTCAGACTGTATTTTGATATTTTATCTTGAACATTAAATCAAACAAAATTTGATTATGTTATTTATACAATTGTTTTGCTTTCAATGTACATTTTTTATGCTAACTTTTAATAAAAAGACATGGTCACATGACCCAAATAATGGCAGATTGCTAAGAAGTCAAAAAATCATCTACAAGCTTTCTACTTTCAGAACATATATACTTTTACTACATCAAAGTCTATAGTTTTGTAGATTCCCGTCTAAATACAAAGACTAGTTGATAAGGTCTTACATAACCTTAAACTGTCCAAAACTAAAAATCGGTTTTGAAAATGGCCCATGTACACATGACCCAACTCAACTTTCTAAATGGGCAAAATGCCACTTTAACTTCAAACAGCACAGCAAGACTACTTCAAGTCACATTTTCAGCTAAGTGCATACTAAACATTCCCAAACCTTACCTACCCCTCCCCCACTAGATTTCCAGTACCTCACCTCATTTATGATCTCATCACCAAAATTTCATCAATGACCCCTCAGCTGGCACCCTCCACCGGTCTTACCCACAACTTCTAAACAACCAGGTGCTAGAGTTTTGAAAGCAAATAGGTGTTCTTCTATGCACTTGTGTTCCAATACCATTCACAAATAAACAATAAGCGGCTACGCAGAATAGCACCATACTGAACTCAGACTAAAATTCAACAAAACTGCTATTTTGTTGAGACAAAGGCTCAACTAAACAGCCAAATATATTTGGAAAGACGTTCGTCACGTTTGGCTGATTCTGACAGAGTTCTGGCAATGTCCGTGCAGTTTAATTTCAAAATTACTGTAACTGTCCACTAGTTCAGTGTTGGAGCCCCAGTTCTTCTCACCCCTAACATCTCATGAATGACCCTCATCAGTTGACTCCCCCCCTTACCCATAACTCCTCTTCCACCAGGTAACTGTCCAGGTAGTTCACTATGTTGGGGTTCTGATTCTCCCTCATCACCAAAATCTCGTTGATAATGAGTTCCTTCTTAGGCTGCTTTGATAGGTTCATCTGCTTCACCGCCACCTCGCGACCCGTGGCCATCTCTATGGCGATAAAGACTGTACCGGAAGCACTGGCAGGGAGAATGAGAGAAGGTTCAGCAGTCATTGAAACATGGCAGAAATGTGTAACATTCACAAGCAATAGTCACGCCGCTGAGTCAACGCTGTGTTAATTTTCAGGCAAACTAGAAATATGAGTATTACAGAGGGATGGCAAATTCACTAAACAAGACCAACAACTTTGCAAACATCTCCACATAGATGTCAGTCTAAGCGAGGGGTCGTGACATCATTGGTTCTCATCGTGCTTTAGACTATTATATGTAAATAATTGCTTTGAAGTATAGGTTTTCAATCTAACTAACCACTTGTCTTGTTGATTGCGAAACACTAAGTCAGAATTTTTCAAGCAGAAATGCAAAAATATCTATGTGTGATAATTTTCTGGTCTACAGAAGGTTAATCCTGACACAAATTGGAAACATCACATTCTGGTTTACTCATTGATTGACAGGTACAGGTGGCTAGCAGGTGTTAACATGCCGGGAAAGACAACAAATGTTCCACAAAAGCAGATGATGTGATCCAAGATGGGTAATTACTTTCAAATAATATAATTAAACGACTTAACCAATTTGTCAACAATGAGGTGCTACAGAATCAGCCAAATAATGGTATCACATCAAGTCCAAAGTTAACGTTTTTGCTTTAAATCCGTTTACTAACAACTTGGCAGGGGTAAAAACAGCCACAAGGGGGTGCTGCATTACTTCTACTGATTAAAAATTGATGAATGCCATCATCTCCATGATACCAAAACAAGTACCAGGCCCCATCAATACCTCACGTGTGTTTCAATACATAGAGATTTTGACAAAAAACAGCATATTGAGATAACAAATATATGTTGGTGCATAAAAACTATCATAGTTTCTACCTAATCTTCCTGAAAATGCTCTCAAATAAATAACAGACAATTGGAACATACCCCTGACCAATTTTCTCCATCTGTGTATACTTTCTCTTGGGGTCACCAACTGAGACAATAGTCCGAAGTTTTTCTAAGATTTCTTCATCTGTCATTTTCTTCTTCTTCTGTTTATCACTTTTATTGAGAACACCTTTGTCTTCTGGTTCGATGGGTTTGGTGTACTAGAGAATATGTTGATTGAATTTAGCTTAACTATGCCATTTGTTAACAGTTAACAAAATATCAGTCTTCCTCCTTGGCCAATGTGAGGCTTTTGGAGTTTCAATTCCAAAATTCTACTACAGTAAACATTCTTCAGTTTGTACAGTCTTTGGAATTTGGTGCACAGAAATTCTTGAAAAATTTGAATTTTTTTTATTATGAAAATTGAGACAAGGTAATCTTGGCATTCACCATAATTCTCAAATTCCATACAATAGGTTTTCAATCTGTGGAATGGATAATTTTGCTGTCTTTTTGATGATTCCTGAATTAGGGACCACAACTATTACCTATTTTTAGAATTTGGGACAAGCTTTGACCTTAGCAAAATAAGTAATTTGTCATTGTTTTAAGAAACTTACGATAGATTTTGTTTTGTCTGGTCGTGCAGCAATAGGGGGCGGTGGTGCTTCCTCGTCCTCCTCTTCTAATAACGGAGATGTGCTCCCCGGCTTAGGATATTTCTGTAATGTCCAACAGGGAGAAATGAACTCAACGTTGAATCGCAACAAACATTACGACAACGACTGGAGAACCACCACAATAGAAATGGCAGCAACAATGCATAATTACTTTAAATCAAAATGGTTGCAAATTCTCAAAAATGTGATTTAAGGGACATTATCGGTAAAACGCATTTTGCTCTGGATGGTACAGACTTCTTGAAGTTACTGGCTCTGACCAGAGTTATAAAACGACAAAATTTGCATTTTTTATTTTAAATCGCCAATCAAGGTCAATCACTTTACAAGTTAAATATGCATTAAATACTCTGTCATTTACGGCGCGGAATGTAGCTCCGTCAGCAGAGCAGCAAAAGTTGCGGGTTCGAATTTACACCGACGCTCATCTCAAAAAATAATTTTTCTCCCACATAATGACCCTTTAACCATTGCTCTATGGTGAGCGTGAACAACATGTCTCTAAACACGCTTGAACAAGATCTGTAACCATATCAGTACTCTTTATTACAAAAAGTACCCTAGGCAAAAGAGACAGAGTTCTTAATACATTAGTGAGAACATCCAGCACAGGTGCTTTAAATACTAGAAGTCAAATATGACACCAAATATTCGCATAAAATATTAAAATAAACCTCGGATAAAATCAATGATGGAGACAATTGATCAAGGTATATGTCAATACATGTTAATACACTTTAAGATGAAGAGGATTTAGCCAACACCAACCAACAATGAAGCCATTTGTCACAGGTTTTAATAAATCAATAGCAACGCTAATTAACCTGTGAAACTTGACGCAATTATGCACAGTCTAGTATGAGACATTGTTTTATCAAGACAACAAAATAACATTAAAATCATGAACACTGATATTATAGGCTCTCCATATCAGCAAAAGCAAGACTTGGTATTTATTGCCAATACGTCACACTAAATAATCTAGACATGCAATTACCATTTTATAACTGCCAGATATTACCTCCCAGTCTGTCAAAACCCTACTTCAAAGAACATACTTTGTGACAATTTCTAAATGATATTTTCCAATTGAGCACATAATACTTCAAAAATAGGCTAAGACTGTTTACTCACAGATCATATTTATTTGTGCGGCAGTGAATTTTCTTCACTGCTAGAATTTGCAGACGCCGGTGTTTTGCCTTATACCACCTGTACCTCAGACCATAAAGACTGAACAGGTCTTGTGATGTCAATGATTGTTGTGATGACTGAATGCAAGCAGAGTTCATTATCACCATGGCCGAGTCTGAGTGGAATTCAATGTCAAAGTAAAGTTTCCTCAAATTAAAACACAATTTGGCAGAAGTTTTATTTAATCAAAATTTTCAACAAGAGCACACAGGAAGAAAACTTTGCATGATTATTTGAAAATTTTATATGGTAGCCTGTCATCAACATTTTTGGCAATACAATGAGCACTAGAAAAATAAAATTACTTTTGTTGAATTTAAGGAAACTCAACTGTAATATGAATAACAGCCATGAGGAATCACTACCTATCACGATGAAAAAGTGGAACTTTGTCCTGATATTTTGATGTGTACTGTAAGTGCTCCCAATATCCATACTTGACATATATATTCAGGTGATTACAAGCTCTTCAATACTGAAGAGCACCGTCCACAAACTGCTTGTACCCAGACACACACCACTTATGGACTGATAAAAAACTAACAAGAATTTGAAAGCCCAGTTAGTGCCTGTTTACAAGATAACGTCAAGCTGCCGATCTCGTGAGGGCTGAAAAGACTGCTGGTGGTATGTTACCTTTCGATGTGTTTTATCACGTAGACAAGAGACTTTAGAATCTATGACAGCTGCTCCTTAACTTAGGGCCAAGGACTCTACCAGACATTTGGGCATCTTGACCTTAGAATCACAGTAAGGGTGGAGTGACCTTCACATCTTCCTGATGGTACGTCTGTGTTGAACAAAGACTAAGTGAACTGTTGCACTTTGGACCCCATGCCTAACCACAGTCTACCAAGATACGGGTTTCGATAATTTTGAAGGTTCTCATTCTTGAACAACAACTTAGCATAATGTTTCTACTTACCGGTGTGATGACAGCACCAGAGTTGAATCTGTCAGTCAGTTTAGTGTGGTAGTCTGCAAACACAATGGCCAATTGAACAATGTGCTCAAAAAGACAAAATAATGACACAATTACCTCCGCTCATCCATTCTCAGTTGAACAGAAGTAATGTCAACCTATACCACCATATCCTGTCGATGGCGCAACCTGTATGTGAAACAATTTGCCATCTTAATGTGAGAACCCGAGAACGATGCATGAATTTTTAGGTTAGTTTCATTTGCATTATCTAAGTCAACTTTTTCTGTGCAAGTGATATGAATAGCCTAGGGTGTATGAGAGGACTTATTTTACAATTGTTACCAAGCCAACCAAATAAAAAGTGACTGAAAATAACTCATCACTATTCGGTAAAACAACAGCCTGCGACTAGTGTAAATATTTCTTGGAAGAACAATTTCATATAGAAACTGAACACGGGTTATCCCCAAAACTAAGACGCGCCAAAAGAATTAACTACTGTATTAAGATTTTATCGGTTTTATCATCAAGGTTTGGAGATCATGGCTTCAAGACTGACACCCATGGGAAGATAATAATACGCTTAACCTAGAGGGTGTTTCTTCAAAAACAAGGATTTCTTAAATTAACTTTTCTGGAATGAGCTGTTTTTCTGAAACTTAATTCTGCTATCCTGTTGACCCGGCCCGATATCTCTTAATAGACCTGATAACACAGTGATGAGTATATGGCGGTTAATTACCGTGGTAACTGCAAAATGCAGAAACACTGGCCACAGGCAAGAACTACCACCTGGGTTTAATTTTATTGGTTGATTGTGTACCATTAAACAAATTAGGGGCCATTTGTCAACCTAAAATGACCAACTCATGCACAATACGGTCATTTACCGACTTTCAAATGAAAGAAAGGTCGCCGTGATAAACGTTTTGGGGGAAGGTGTTTTAAAACATCGCTGTTTGTTCCCAAAAGTGATTAAAAGCAGCTTTTCTTCCTTCTTTCCAAGAAACTGCCAGTGGCTGCTTTTTGATGATGGGCTCTTCATCATAAATTCTTGGTAGTAGGAAAACATGAGCACATTATACATCTGCCATGGGTCCAAACACAGTGAACAGAACGGCACCAGTCGCATTGATGAGGAAGTTGGCTGTTGCCTCAATTGACCTATCACACGCTCCACCCCCTTGCGAAAAGTCGACAAAAAAATGATAAGTTTTGCCCAACAAAGTGTTGTTTGTTGGGTAAAATGGCAGCTTGGAAACGAAGGTGTGTCAAGAATTGTGTGTTGTGATTGGACAGTGAAGCCGTCACTCAAAATCTTGGTGAGAGGTCAATCTCAACAGAGGATGAAAACAATAACAGTGATAGAATCGTAATAAAGGGAGCCGGCAGTCCAGACTGACCCAAAAACTAAATATGTTTCAACACATTTCACACTGAAGGAGCGGCACAGAATTCGGAGCTTTGCAGGCAAAAGTACATACTCATTGGCTTGGAGATATTGGTCATGTACTTGGTGTTCTCTGACGATGACTTGTCGTAGTAGTTCAAAACATCTAGGACAGCCTGGGGGTTCTCCTTCTGCTCCTTCTTAGAGATGTTGGAACTTTGTAGCATCAGTGCCCACTTCTCTGGCATACCCTGGTCAAGGGGGGAGATAGAATACGTCAGTCAATGTACAGTCCAAACCTGCTTTGGCAGTGGACTAGTTAAAAGGTGTCGCAATTTAATCCTCTAGAGTTTTGTTGATGCTACATGGTACGGCAAAATCCAATGATATCGTAGAAAGTCATATATTGTCAAAGAACACGATGGACAGAAAACTATAGAAAGCGCAAGTTGATGATCAGCATAAGGTAGAAGGAAACAGACAGAAGCATAAATTTTCCTATGAACATTTTATTCCAAAATTAATTTTTGGACAAACCAGAGAATGAATATTCTAAAAACTAATATAATTATCAAACTAACAAAAGTTGTTGATAATACCAAACTAGACCCTAAAGAAAGAAAACACAAGCAGCAGTAAACACGGTGTCAAAATGCTTTGTACGAAACAACAGCAAGCTAATAAAGTCTTCAAGGAAGAATTAATCAGTTGCCTGTAACGTTAGACCTACCGACAGACTTATAACCCATGCTTGCACACGCTCAATGTATACGCTCACTACACACAGACTTGCTGCCCATGCTTGCTACCCGCAGTCGCTGCACACGCTCCCTGAACATGATCATTGAACATGATCCCTGAACATGATCACCGCACACGCTCACACAATTGCTGCAAACGATCACTACACACGATAACTGCACAAGCTTGTTGCAGACGCTCGCTGCACACGCTCGCTGAACATGGCCACTGCACACGCTTGCACAATCACTGTACACAATCACTGTACACAATCACTGTACACAATCACTGTACACAATCACTGCACTTAATCACTGGTGAGCCTTTTAAATCAGGCAATACTGATCTGTTTACTTCACAGGAATTGTCATGTGCAACAAAATTCTGTCTCTGGATGGCATGACTAAACAGTGTCAACTAAAGGCTTTTATTGTATACACAGAACAAGACAACAATTGTAGTAGGACAGGTTTCATGCACTTGAAAAAAATGCATAGAGCATTTTAAATGTTTAATCCGAATTTTAGTCACAAAGGCCATATTCTTAACATTTCTTACCTCTCCTAACTTTGCAAGTATTAAAAAACAAAAGACAGTCTGAATTACTAAGCTTAATCTGTCACACTTTATATGGACGGCAATCTGTGACACACGTTTAAACATGTTCTCATTTTCTTAATTTTGAGCATTTCTATTGATATTCAGTTGTATTTAAGCTTCGGTTGGCTGAGTTATGCTCAGTTATTTCATGATAAATACAATGCTTTTTGCATGACAAAAATACAAGCACTTCGGACCATGGTATTAAACTAGCCTGGCGTGCATGAAAACAAACTTAAAGTTACATTTTGGGTTTCGAACAAAGAAAGCAGAACGTTATAAGAAAATAACTTAAATTCCAAACCTTGTTTTCAGAAAATAAAAAGTAGAAATAAAAAATATACACAGAATCATTCTTAAGTCAATCTTTCTAGTTCCAAGCCAAGAAAAACAGGCAGAGAACTGGCTACTTTCAAAAGGTAAGAGGGTGCAAACACGTTAACACCAAAACTTTGCCAGGTAGCAACATATCGTCTAACTAAACAATAATACACCCAAAAACATTAGTGAACTTCAGCCACACTGTAAGAAGGCACGTGCCTTTGTCACAGGTTGAAGGCAGGCTATACTTACTGTGAACTCGCCTGTGATGGGGTCGAAGCCAACATGTATAGTGTGCTCGAAATTTGACGGGTTTGAGATGACAGGCTTGTCATTAGCTTTGTACATCTTTCCTACAAACAGCACAAAACGCTCAATGACTTCACGAGGCAAGCACAGAAATTATTGAAAGAATCAGAACCTGTTGTATGTCTAAAACGGAGTTATCAGAGAATTCTGTCATCCATCAGAGATGGGTCCTTTGAGACATTGCTGGAAAATGTGTGATATTTCATGTAGCACAGACACAGCACACAATGTGATATGATGGGCACTGTACAACTGTACCCTTGGTGTGTTCAAAAGAAGATTATTGAAGACAGGATCCATTCATTCAAGGCACTCAATTATACGAACTAATGACTCTTCTAGTTAAGATGTATAGGAATCACAAAATAATTTGATTGCATAGTTATCTCATTCCGAACAACCACTTGAAATCAATCTGAGACAACTAAAAAGCAAGCATCCAGTTGGTTTAACGCATCCATTTTGATTAAACCTTTCTTTGAACAGTGAAAATAAGGGCCAGGGTACTAAGACTTTCTAAATAAATCACAACCAACACGAACACTTGGATAGAGTTCGATAATGCTAGTACCTCATTAGAAAAGTAAGATCTCATGTCATTCCGCAAGATATCATCATCTACTTTCAGTGAGCACATGATTTTGGCTAGAATTTTCTCGCCACTAGACAGCTACTTTACTCCACCCAGATGTGAGAAAGCTGTCCAACAACTATATTATCGGAGATAGACTCTACCTTTCTTAGCCGTCACTTTCTTCTTCTTCTCATCGCCGTCAGGTTCCTTGGGGAGAGGTTTCAGGTCCACCGGCATGCTGGCCTCCCTATAACAAACAGATTGGTTAGTGTTCTCACAAAACACCAATGACGAAACCAATGCAAGATTTAAAAACACATTGACAATCACATGCTCTTAATGTCACAGAGCACAGAACTAACAGTATTTTGTCGAATGGAGGATGCTTGGGCCTCTAGCAGACGGCGAGGGGACTGGAAAAGGGGACAACTGATATAAAGATATCGTGTACGCCATCTGACGTGCTTCTGTGAATAATCTTCTGTAGCCATACAAGTACAAGTCATTGTGTTACTCTACACAAGCAATAGCAGACAGCCATCCTCCAGCTGCCACCAGCACCACCTGTTGGCTGAAGAACATGCCGTCTTGGGAAGCATCGAACAGAGGTCCAAAAGCTCCCCGACCTTTCACTAGGTGGCTGGGACCCCTAGTCATTCTCGCCACTAGTTCGACAAATACTTCACAGAACACTGTACTTGTCGCAATAAATATTGATTAAGTAATTAGTGCAGATAGATCCATTTTAAGTTGCCCAAAATTTGTGCATATGTACTTTTAAATCATGGGGTCAAACATGTTGACATGTATTTTAACGTCAAAATCCATTTTTAGATGGTGTTTACAACTTTGGTTCTGAGGACAAAGCACTCTAAAGATTCTAGAAATTTCTGAGAGCAAATTGCAACAGCCAATGATATGACTGGATAAGGTCATGTGGTTTTTATTAGCCAATCCCTAAATAAGTACATTATTATGATTTGGGTTGAAATTTTCAAAATACTCAGATGAGTAGTTGAAGTTAGAAAACTTGCTACAGTGTGCAAAAGAAATTGTACAACAGAGCCATCTGGTGGAAGATTCTATAGAGGATCTTGGCAAAGGCAAAGGTTAACTAACAGGAATTTGACTATGAGCTTGTCACTTGCATCGTTGGTCGTCTGATACTGCCTATACATAGTGTTGCATCACCAGAGACTGTGACCAGCAAGAGGAATCGTAGGTAGAAGACGCTGCCTGCAAGGGTTGCGTCATGACAGACTGAGACTAGCAACAGGAATCGTGGGTAGAAGATACTGCCTGCAAGTGTTGTCACAACAGACTGTGACCAGCAAGAGGAATCATGGAAAGAAGACAGTGCCTCCAACTGTTGCATCACGAAAGACTGTGACCAGCAAGTATACTGTCGCAGTACAGTGTGTGATAGCTTGAAGATTCACCAATAGGACTGTCATCCAACATGTGTCATGTCCAACAGCTTGGATAGCAGATAAGGTCGGGAGGGGGGTTTCCCCCCTCCCGACCTTTCTTCCGCTCAGCGCTATGCGCCTCGGATTCGTTCGAGTCCTAAACCCCCCTTACTAAAAACGTAGATCTGCCACTGATAGTTAATTGATTGAAGTAATCCCTACAGAGGGCACTAGCGTAGTTACTCTTCTTCATTGTCAGTGTACTTAATTAACAACAAGTTTCGCTTGTTTTAATTAGTAGTTACCATATAATAAACATATTATTGGATTCAACCATTCTCTCTTCATCTACGCACAACCTCAAAGCATAGCTACCTTTTAAACAAACCCAGTCAACTTCTGACAGTTTTCTGTGAGCTTATCTACTTTAATAAATTTACATTTTTTAAATATTATCTCTGAAAAATTATAAAACTTGAGTCTAAAAATATAAAAATTCAAGCATTTGCTCCAAATGTGTACTTACACTACAAATGAACAGGCAGCAGTAGTAGTAGATGTTATAAACAAACTGCCTGAAAATGCACCAGCTTGAATGATGAATAATACTTTGTCTTACTTCATCGAAACTTCACAATGCTAGGAAGTGGCCTCCCATTGCTTCCTGAACATGACACAGTGAGGACAGAAACAATTCAGCCATCAATCAAACAGTGTAAAATCTCCAATACGTACTTAATTATATCTCCTGTACAGTTACTGGGGTTGATGAATAAAAATCACGATCTAATCATTAATCCCGATACGCTAACTTCCTGAGAAAGAAGAACTGAAAGTATCCTATTTAGAAAAACAAACGAGTTTCAATTTCCCAATGAATTGTGATTCAATATACACCGCAATCTACCATGTCTCAATCTTCAGAATCAAGAAAATTCAATTTCTGCTTGACTTCCGACATCCCAAATTTTACATATTGTAGTAGCTATGCATGGTTTGATACTGAGCTCAAGCATCTTGGATTACTGTTGCTTGGCAACAGTTATCCCAGTCACTTTGTTGACTCATGTAGCCACAAGTACTTTTTGCATGAGTTAGACAGAGCTCGTAGCACCGTATGTATCAACAGTGCCTTGTGAACTCATTCCATCCACACTAGACACACAGTAGGGTTTCCTGAGCTCAAGGTTCTTGATGATGACAGTACATTGTACACTTGAGTCTAACTCTGTGAGCTTACAGCCATTTCTCTTACAGTTTGCACACTACATACACACCACCCTTTAAACATGGAGTTCTCCGAAATAGTTTGTAATTCACATACAGGCCCTCCGCGCTGAGAGGTCGCCTCAATAGGAACATTGGAGAATATAGGCTGGAGCTGTAGTAAATAGCTTTAAGTCCACAGATCTTGTTAAACGCACAGTGATGTGAAGTGAACCTTCTGTTACCGTATCCTGTTCTATTCTGTTTGACTTTTGTACCTGAGGATGATATTTGCCAAATATCGAAACATCGTACATGCTGCTCTCTAGCAGTGCTTTTGTTTTCAATTTCCTACCTATAATTTAGCCAAAGACTTACATTACACTCTCCCACACTAGAGATTACTGTAAACATATTTGACTTTTTAATAAACAAATGCTCGTGAAGCAATGGAAATCTGCAAGCACGTTCCATCACCAAACAGAGACAAGGGCTAAGATCTTCCTGCCATCTACCAGAACTTATTCCCGACGATTCGACAGAGGTATTATCTCATGAGACACATGACTATGATGATGTAACAGATATAGGCCAGGCTCCAGTCACCCACCATTCCACCCAACGAAGGTCTTGATATGAGACCGAAAGCCAGAGATTTCAAAAAACTTCACAACTCCCACTGGTAACTTTCCATTATTCTAATGGAGTCAGTGACATAAACATTCATTCTACTGCTCATGAAACTTTATCAACCTTAGAGGAAGCTGGGGAAGCCATGACACCAGCCATCAGTTACCAGTAAGTCATTCATAATCCACCCACCCATGGCCCCTTCTTGACGTGTCGACAACAGCAGATGATAAATGAGATAATTAGACCAAGATTATAACATCTCCAACTGAAATGGTTCAATGACTCACACATTAGTTGTTGTCTGGACTCAGTAGTTCACGCTGATTATTCTTCTGGCAAATTGCAACTTGGGTTTCCAAATCAGCTTGATTAATTCCTAGCTGATCCAATTATCTCAATCTTAATTTTATTTCCTGTAAAAATTATATACCGTACTCAATACGCAGTGTAATACACCTAATCGTAAAAGTTCACAGATAATAGAAGTTAGAATTGTTAGCCTTCATACACGCCATATGTTGGTCACATCACGTGACTTGTGGTTAAGTATGAAACTATCTGTGCCAATACTGATAATTCCCGGTATAAATGGTCACTAAAGCCTGAGCAACACAGTTGCAAATAAGCAGCAAAAATAGCGCAGTAACTTGAAGCATTCGGCACGAGTCACTCACGGTTGAAAGTTAAGAATGCTCACGAGCTCTTCTTGAAATACACGACAATATCTCAAGGATACAAGCAAGATCTCACCAAGTAAACAAGCCTATAACCAGCCCCTAGTAACGGTACACTCCACTGGCAAGAGTGTGTGTGTTGGCAATTATTTCTCTCCAGCCTGTCACTATTTAGTTCAGGTCAAATGCTGCAATTTGATGTTGCAGTCAGTGAGAACAAGCTGTTAGTACAACTGCAAATGTGGAAGCCCAACTGGTGCTCAAGACAAGCTGAATACCAACTGTAGCGCACTGGCAACATACTTTAATCACTGACTGCATTCCCTAGAGCAAGTTTGTGGCCAGAAGTTCATGCAAGTCCTCGCAAGATATGATATCGCTTGGCATTACTCACTTGTGTCTTCTGTCTATAGAACGCAGCCCAGTGTCAGTTCGCAGTTAGTGGTGTTAAAAACCAACCATTAGGTTCAAATGAGCGGCGAAAACGTCAACAGTTTTTCAGCGGCGAAAATGCTAGTTGGCAAAACAGATTTGCTGTCCGTGAGGAGATAATTTTCACCAGCAGTTGCATTGTTTGTTCACCGCCTAGAATCTCTTTGAGAACATGTAGGACCTTATGGGCCAGTCTGTGTACAAGTACACTTAGTCAAATAGCAACAAAACTATGCATTTTAACCCAGCAAAAGTACATATTTTCTGAAAGTAAAAAGTCTGATTTTTTATTTCTGACTTTCTATCAATCTCCTTTTAATAGAGTAACGTGACATGTCTTTTGAGTAAAATGAAGCAAGAAGGTACATGAGCTGAATTTTTATTCAACAATTTTAAAATTGAGAAGACTATTAAATCTAACCCTTTTGTTATTATTAAAGCTTATGACAATGTTTCATACAGATAGCGGCAACAGGCGCAGTGTGTACTTGTAATAATTTTTGTATCTATATTTAAATTGCTAGAAATGCTTTGCACTACTTTGGTAGCTCCTTTTCACATGACTTGCTCATGACATCATATAAAATCCATAATCTTGTACAACTCATGCGAATAACTACGTCAAATTAACACTGAAACATCATTAAACACAAATATTAACACATTTAGAGCAGATTCAATACTACAGCTAATTTATTGCACCAATAGTTAGAAGACTCAGGCTGGACACAAAGCGCACAACGTCTCAGACACAAAGCGCACATGCCAAAACACAACGTCTCAGACACAAAGCGCACATGCCAAAACACAACGTCTCAGACACAAAGCGCACATGCCAAAACACAACGTCTCAGACACAAAGCGCACATGCCAAAACACAACGTCTCAGACAAGTGCAAATTTACAAGAGCCGATACTTAACTTCCAACTTCACTGGAAATAAAGAAGTCACGCTCACAATACATTCAATTTGGTACAAAAATAGTAATTAAAATAGCCATAAGGCCCTTTCATATTGACTTAACTCCGGTCTGAGCGGAGTGTCGACGTAAACAGCGCAGTTAACTGGACCGTTCATACTGGCTTCGGTAGTTAATGAACACCTAAGTAAGCGGTTGTGTGCCGCTGTCGTCATCGAAGTTATCGCCAGATAGCGTTGCAAGCTAAGATTTTTTTCAATGTTTCAATTTGGAAAAATTTACATGTGCTAAGTAACATTAAACTGATTTTTAAATCGATTGGTCATTATTAAAGCAAAGTATAAGCAGCTATTAGTGACGACACTGCCTTGTAACTGTTGACGGTAACAGTGGCACCTGGCGATAACTTCGATTGGACCGGAGTTGAGCGTTCATACTGCACCGCAGCGTCGACGCTGCGGTCTTAAATCCACCTCTTAACTGCGATGTTAATTGGAGCTGTTAACTGCAATCCAGGACCGGAGTTAAGCGTTCATACTGACCGCAACTCCCCAAACCATCGACGCGTCGACGTTAGTATGAAAGGCCCTATATTTCTTTTTTTCAGAGGCTTACCAGGTTACTACAAATCTTGACAATTTTACCACGTTTGGTAATAGCTATGCCAAACAAAGTAAATTTTCCTGAAAGAAAAGTTATTTTTGTTGATCAATTTGACAAAATGATGTTTCACCTGTCAACTACAATGAGTCTAAAAATGAAAAAGTTTTACAGTAATTGGATGCAGGATGAAAGTCTGCTGAAAGACAATTTAGCAAAACGCAAACTCACCCACCAAAGTAACAAACCAGTGGACAAAGCTTAACTACAACTTAATTGGCATGCCACTTAGAGGGATGATGATTAAAATGGTGCTTAGGGCTAAACAGGGCTATGTAGCAAAGATAGATATCTGGCTGTTATCAGCTGTCACTAATACTAAGTTCATATGAGTAGCGGATTTACTTGCTTAAACGCTCGAAACCGCTAGCATTTCAGACAAACAGCCTGTCCTGTCCGTGAAAGTTAGCAGTTAGCTTGTTTCCTCACCACCCAAATCGCTTTTAATCAATACTGATGTCAGAACATTTTCACTCTTTTGATTAATGGGATAGTCTAGCCTTGTGTTGGGAAAAAAGATTATTGTTTTTTACCCAGTTTGTGAGTGGGTTATATGAACCATGTGAACTGTGTTCTGCAGGACCCAAACACCACAAGAGACTCAATTCAGGTTACGTAGGACCCTTGAAAATGCCCAGCTTCGGAACATCATCTCTTGTAAAACAAAAAGTTGCATAAAACAAAAAAGCTATGATAAATTAGAAAAATTGTGGTTTTGAGATGTCATCTTCACGTCATTGGTACCGTTGTTGATGTCGTTCTTTTTGTTTAAATTTCAGTCACTTGACTCAACTAAAGAGAGATTGTTGAAAAGTCGAAAATCGGATCCCAAAGGATTTCCCATTCCAGAAATATATACTTTACTGAGTTCAAATCTGTAGTTTCGTAGATATTTGCCCTAAACATACCGACAAGGTCCTAAATAACCTTTAAGCACCGCGCTTAGTCGCCATTACAAAACAAGACTGCAGTTACGATCATGACCCAAGAGCTAACAAGAGTACAACAAGTCGTCCAACACTGTGTCAACAGACACTGTGTGCTTGATTTAGATAGATACAAACAGGATTCTAATTTCACTTTCAGAATCATGTCTTTTATACCTAGATCTATGTGTTCTGTTGAATCACTTCCAACATGACAGAACGGAATTCTTAAGACATATTTCACAGTTCAGTAAGCCAGACTTCAAAACTAATAATGCTGACATTAATTTTCAGTTACCCAGTACAGTTGGTAAACAGATGGCTTTTGTGAAACGTAAAATTTCTATCATTTTATACCTCATAATGCAAAATTTTTGGTAAAAATTCCTATCGTATAAAGTCACTATGTCAATGAATCGTTTCATTTTGAGTTGTCTCACAGATAAATTCTACTCAACTTCCTAACATGAAGTGTAGTACTCGCACTTTATCCATCATAACATTTCTCCCTCTAAGAACAGACTCAGTGCAATGCACTTGTTCTCATGAACAATACTTGCGACACCTGACTAAACTGTCTCTGAAAGAGACACTGGGTGAGGTGTGGACAGAAGGTTAACATGAATACCTGAGCAAGTTGACCAGACTCCCAGAGAGACTGCTGGCACGGTCGTTCATGCGGTTGAAGAATCCTTCCATTAAATATGCACGCGATTGCAAAGCTTGGAAAATATTGAGCAACAACGTGTCGAAACCCCAAGATACACAGTGGACCAAAGAAGCTTTGTACTTCTGTTAAGAAATTACTAGCAAAAGAAATGATTTTTTTTTAATCCAGAAGCAGACAAGAACCCCAGCAAGCAGAAACCAAAATCTGTCCAAGTCCACAACCCACTTGCCACTTTCAATTCAACTCCAACTGGACAAGAGTCTGGCAGCACCAACATCTGAGACCACTTTGTGGGGGGCCTGGCCTTCATTTTATCAAAGGCTTGTAACCTCGGCAACACAGTTTGGTATCAGTAAAAAAGATTAACTCAGGCTAATTGATTATGGAAGTGCTATGAGATCAGCAGGTTGATTGGTTGAGACATTATTACTACTTAAACTGTAAACTGCTGCTTAAAATCAGATATATTTAAGGACAAGTGGATGCCAGTTATCTTAATGGGATCTTTCAACATGTCCAAGTATTGGGTCATGTCAGTGAGAATGGTCAACCTCTGCAGTACATGTGAATTTAACAACAGAGGATCATTGCTTCCATACGGCATGGAAGGTTCACTTCGGCAAGTGTCGCTCAAAATTCTACCATTACAAGCATTTAAATCTCAATAAACTTTTTGAAAACAATTCCAAACTGCTCATTGGAGATGCATACTGTCTGAATGTTTCATCTGAATCCCACTTGACATTTTTGAAATACAACATTTACCTGGGGTAATTCATCACTTATTTAGCATACAATATGGCCGACAAGTGAAATTCTATTTTGTCAAATTTCTCAACAAAAGAAAAGATGAATAACATGTTACACCATTACCAGCATGGTTTGTAGTATGTAAAATAACATTTGATAAAATTTCTATAATTTGCAGCAAAGTACTCAGCCATTGAAAAATAGAAAACTTACCATTTTGGCAATTATTTTTGTGCAAAATAAGTAGAGAATTACCATATGTTACACAAGGTCAGCATTTCCAAAAGAGCTCCAGAGTTCTTTCGGAAATGTTCATTCTACCAAAGTGACCCTGCATCCAAACAAAGTTCCCAAGGGGTCTTTCAGAAAAAAGTGGTGGGCTTTTTCGAAAACTTGTCTTGCCACTCACAGCATCCTTACCCAGCAGTGGGCTATTTTCAAAATTGAAGAGGAAGGTTTCACTTGGTGGTTAGCTTGAAATACTTTGACCCACAATTGAGAAATTGAGATCTTGCATACATTTTCCTGATGTGCTAGACATGCAAAACGGTACTGAAAGAGGCCCCATGGGAACTTTTTTGAGCCTTGTTTCCGAAAGAGCCCCCATGGAGGCTCTAAATTGGTGGGGCCTTTTTCAGAAATGTTCGGTAACCCTAGCGGTTATTCCTTCAATAGATAATTCCAGCGTGTCAATCAAGCAGCCAAATCCAGCTAGTCGAGATGGGCGGGGAAAATGTAAACACTACCATCCTCCTCCATCTTTAGTCCCACAAACATTTGTTGCTAGCAATGGCAGGACAATGGTTTTTCAATGACCTTGGGGCCCTAACACTGCAGATCAACAGTACATAGAATGAACAAGGAAAAGGTATTATAGCAGGTGAAAGTAAGCAGCAGACCTCAGATTCAGCTGAATGCAGGCCACATGGCGAGACATAACAGAATGATGCCAGACTTGCACCTAACTGACACCTAGTGTGCAAAGATGAAAACCTCCTTTAAGCTGAAATTCCTCAAGACTTATTGATTGCCCATAATGAAAATACGACTTGGCTAGAAGATTTGAATATCCATTCACAAGTCAGTCAAGCCAGTGGCAAGGAATAGACTGCTGTTATGCAATGGCACTATGCAGATTTTGAGAGAATGTTTTGATAGTAAACTACATGGTTTAACCAGCCATTTCAGTTCCATACTAACTGGGTCCATCATTCTATAAAGACTTAGCATGCAATATATGACAGCAGTGAGGCACTGGTTACATTTCAAAAGGTGACAAAGCAAAATGAAACAAACGGGGATAGGTTTTCCATTTTTCAATTTGCAATATGAACAAAAGTGTTAAACCACACCAGTCAACCTCTTCCACCTTACCATAGCATTTATTGGTAACAAAGCCTAAAATGATCAGCAACAACAAAAGACCAACTTGTAGAGTCTGACCAACCATCATTGCCTGCCAAGTTCAGGATCACCTTAATTTGACGTTTGAAAACATTTTTTTAACGGAAAGTGCTCTAAATGAAAAACTAATTATTCAAACAAAGGTGGGTTCATGGATGTTTTAAACTGCTAAGTACAAATATCACAATTATTTTGCAAAAACCTGGAAATTTGACTAATAAAGTCCCATGCAATGCCATCCTTGAATGCATCGTTTTGATTTATGTTTAAGAGTGCTTCTTTAACATTGTGACCTAGAAGGCCGGATGAAGTTTTTTTTAAGTTCAACATTTCTTTAATGGAAAAACTTATCGCTACTATCACGTTTCATTTGAGTTTCAACTTTGCAACACTGGCTTGATATGGGTCTTTACAAATAAAGCTTGACAATAAAAATATACTCCCTGACAAACATTCTGATAAGAACTCTCAACACTTCGAGGCGTGATGCACTATCAAACTGAAGAAACTTGCATGTCACAAAATGGAATTTAGTGGAAAAACACAAATCAATACTTTCTGTATGTCCGGGGTTCTAATAGTGCCACACAATCAAAATGACATTCATTTTATTATATTTCACTCAACATATTCTGTTCTTAAGCAATTTTTAATTAATATCATCCCAAGAGACAAAACTAGGTTAAATTAGTTATAAAATCATAGGTGACAGAACCATACCTTAATCAAAATTTAATACATGAACAGGTCAATCAATAACGTCATCTTCTTACCTGGTACTAGTCAGTCTGACAGGGGGCGCCGGTGGTTTGTCACCATCATCAAAGTCGGACATGACGATTTGCTGTCAACAACCTCCAATCTGGTGTAGATCTAAAAATTATAAGTTCATTACTTTATTTGTACAACTTGTCACTAGACCATGTTTTTTGTTTAAAGTGTAATTTTTATCTTTAAACATAAATTTTTAAAAAATAATAAAACACCACTAAGTATAGTTATTAGTTTCAAGGTTACGTTACCATTAAATTACACAAGGCCACTTTTAAGACAATAACTGGTAATCTAATTTTTAATTCAGATGATCTTGATACCTGTTGTTTTCAACGAACAATGAAAAACTAGCCCGGCTTCCCTGCCTGCACACCACAATAAGACTGCAACTTATTGTGAAAAATACCATGAGCTACAAGTATTTTGGCAACAAATACCTATCATATGACTCAACATTGCTTTAAAATATGTAAGTGCTCTGGTACACTTTCTATAAGGGATTCATAAAATGTATACCTTAGTAGGTAAACAAAGGCAAAGTATTGTCTACTTTCCCGAACTAAACTTGCTTCAAGTCTGCCCCAGAACCAACTGGTGATGGCACATTCCACATACCTCTGAATAAAAAACTTTGTCCAGTCATTTCCCCCCAATAATTGACAAAAAAGGAGTTTCATATTAAAAACTAAAACATCCAATAGGTTGCCACAAGGTTCATAGTTTGGGCGACTGGTGTCATCAGCACATCTCCCAATTGCAATATCAATAGATGTTGATTAGGTTATGTGTAGTACAGGACAAAATATTCATACAAAATAGATATTGATTAGGTTATGTGTAGTACAGGACAAAGTATTCATACAAAATAGATATTGATTAGGTTACGTGTAGTACAGGACAAAGTATTCATACAAAATAGATGTTGATTAGGTTACGTGTAGTACAGGACAAAGTATTCATACAAAATAGATGTTGATTAGGTAACATGTAGTACAGGACAAAGTATTCATGCAAAATAGATGTTGATTAGGTTACATGTAGTACAGGACAAAGTATTCATGCAAAATAGATGTTGATTAGGTTACATGTAGTACAGGACAAAGTATTCATGCAAAATAGATGTTGATTAGGTTACATGTAGTACAGGACAAAGCATTCATGCAAAATAGATGTTGATGAGGTTACATGTAGTACAAGACAAAGTATTCATACAAAATAGATGTTGATTAGGTTACATGTAGTACAAGACAAAGTATTCCTACAAAATACTGTTTCCTCTTCATGACAGATAGCTCTGTTAACAGCAAAAATTACTGATAATAACTATTAAGGAGGCAAAATTCTAATAACGGAATATTGCGTAGCCACGTTGTAAACTTTCATTTTAATTCCTTTTCATTCTTAGTCATCAGGGGAGACTATTCTGAAGATGAATTTGGCTTCAGTCCAGTCGTCGTGACAGAAAATTTTATGTCATTTTGACTGAATATTTTCACATGTACAGAATATTGTACGATCTTATCGAAAAATCTGCGTATTAAAAACGTAGTAGCACAGGCTTTTAGAACATCAGTATCTACATGTTAATCCTAACACAATCTGTAGGTGAAAAATTATAAAAATCCTCACTTGCCACGAACCAAAGCCGAGTGATACTCTGCCATTTTGTATTTGTCGCTAAGTCACATGTGAGATTTATTAAGGAATGATTGAACAAGGACGTCTATTCGACAGGGATAAGCGTGTTTTACACAGAATAATTTGAGACTGGTGGTAAGCAGTATATACATAACAACAAACATGCAGTAACAAAATAACAACCGGTAAGTAAAATTGTTAATACAGTAAGAATAACAACAATTTTGAAAGGGAAAAACTAAGATACTGGCAGTCTCTGTCGACTTAGTTATGTAGCTGATGGCCAACAATGTGCGACAACCCATTTTCAACAGAATAGCAACTGATGGCAAAATAACGTAAGAAAGAAAACTTGACATGTTGCCAAATAGTATAATATAAGTTTTAATTAGTTTTAAGAAAAAGGATAGATTTTCATTCAGCCTGAAGCATTCGTATAAGTTTACTACCGGAGCCCGGCTACCTGGTCACAGACATCACTGCTTCACAGCGTAGGATGAACACATTAATTAGCTCCGCGGGCCTTGAATAGCTGAAATTCATGTGACCAAGCGATAAAAGAATTTCTGCGTCATGCTCCTAACACTATGAGCAATATTTTTCTATCGCTGTCATTCAGCACATAGACTAGGGTTCACTAGTACACTCCCCCCCTCGCGCTTGTGTTTTCCATCACGGAATTTTTATTCTTAGACAATGGAGATATCAATTATAAATTTTTGTCACGTTTTAAAATATGTTTAGTCTAATAATTGAAAATTAAATTAAAGTCAGTTTAACAAGACATTATTTTCCCTGTGAAGTGACACATGGCAACTGCCGCAAAAAACTTTGCCAGTTATCCTGCCTGGCTTAGAAGTAAAAACTAAGTAAGCAGTAGCAGGTGAAATTTGACGACTTTTGTTAAATCACGGCATCAACTTTACAGCAGAGGTACTGTTGATAAAACGGACTGGGGAATAAGACATTGGGGACTGCTCGAAGAAAAAGTTTGATAATGGGAGTATTTGTTCGAGTTGGAAGGAATTAAACATATCGATAACCTCCTAAGGTGTTCCTCTATGCGCAAAAGGTATTTAAAAAAACGTGACTTTGATGTTTTAGTCGGTGCGAGGCATAATTCGCCGAAAAGCTTCCGGCATATGGAGCGCCTATAGGAGCTGCATCGCCTCTGGTCGGGCCAACAGAGCCTGAGGCGATGGTCATTGCCTACGTGACTGTAGTAAATGTCGACGTCAGTCTCAGCTGTGGCGTCTCTATGTTGTGATGTCCTTTTCGTTGCAATGTTGGTCCTGGCCTGGTGCGACACCTGATGCCAGAAGTGCCCAGCACAGGTCACACTGTCATCACGTGACCAGTCAGCTCTCAAGACCACGTGACAAGATCGTCTGGGCGTTTTGGAGTTAGCGGCCGTCCTGTGCGGACGTGATGTAAGTACACTCTAGACTTTACTCTTTCACCGTGTTTAATAGGCTGAACCTGCTTGACTGTAGCAGTAGCTGTAGTCATACCAATACAACATGACCATGTAGAAGTACAAGTCTAAGATAAAAACAAAGTTTCTTGACAGTTATAGTTTAATAACTTTCGTCATTGTGTCACCTTCAAAAGACAAGTGGAAGCGGAGTAGGTACTACACCTTTACAGTCAGAAGTCAGGACACTCTGTCTAAGACTGTTGCTGGTGATGGTGTGATGACTGGATCGGATGACTCACAAATGTCAACTTCCGTTTTCTGACCGAGTACTTTGTTCTCGACAAATTTGNTACTAGTGCCTGGGACAAACAGATACATTGCATAAACAAACCCTGGATCATGTTTTGTGTCCCGTCGGAAGAAAATTTAAATTCGAAAACATCTTCTGAAAACGCACAAAAAAGTGTATTAGTAAAATCTACTGATTTTTAAGTGGTTTTAAAAAACAATCGGTAAACTCACCGATTTTTGTCTCATTACTTTGATACGTGTCTCTTCCGATAAGTTAGTACCTAACGTGCACACGAGCACCTCAAATTGGAACGCTAAGTCCCGCGTGGTTGCGCTGCACGCGAAACAAGATGGCGGACGAACTTTGGAGCCTGACGAAAATAGGTAACCGGACTATACAAGTCTAAGATAAAAACAAAGTTTCTTGACAGTTATAGTTTAATAACTTTCGTCATTGTGTCACCTTCAAAAGAGGTGGAAGCGGAGTAGGTACTACACCTTTACAGTCAGAAGTCAGGACACTCTGTCTAAGACTGTTGCTGGTGATGGTGTGATGACTGGATGACTCACAAATGTCAACTTCCGTTTTCTGACCGAGTACTTTGTTCTCGACAAATTTGGCAATAAAACGGTTCAATCTAGAATAAAAAATATCCTAGTGAGCACTTTGAGAGTATTAACTTACATACGGAGAATCGAAAACTATCTTGTCGGGTGCCTCTTACCACGAATCGGGAAAATTAACAACAAACTTCTGCATTTTCAGCCGACGGGTTACCGGAAATGTGTTTCATTTGTGATATCTCGCGTGAGTTTTGTGGCGCCGTCTAACGTCGATCTGCCAAACTACATCGCCCGGACTTTTTCCAGCCCGGTCGCCGGTTTGTTCTCCCAGGAGCTGGTGATAACTTTTGAGTGAAAATATATTGAAAAGCAGATAGCTTAGTTTAACAATTTCAGACTTACCTGTCAATAAACTTTGTCCTTTTTGGTGTTTTTTTTTCATCATTTACTCTAGCAATTGTCGGTACGTTAAATCTAGTTCAACCAATCCAGCTAGTGGCCCGAGGTCGGGTTCGTTTCTGTCATGGTTATGCAGGACTGAGAAATAGGTCAAAATTTGACCAACTTAGGAGCATGATATCTTAGAAATGGCTGACCGGATTAATATGAAACCTTCAGATTGGCCTATTTAATATGCTAATGCAATGCTCTCCAATTCGGTTGAGTGTTGTTATGTGGCGCTAGATACTGAAAGAGGTGAATCCGTTTTGGTAATAAAAAAGATTTGACAACTGTTATCTTACCAAAGGTAGATGAATTTCTTTTTGACCAATTTCCAATGCCTTTTCTAACTTCGTTTAATTTTACGTCGTAGTTTAAGTGAATCATGTCCTGTAAGTTGACAGAGAATGTAATTCCAAGAGATGTGAACTGGAAACTTGCCCATTTAAGTTAAATCTTTTTCACAGCAAAGCTTATCACCACAAAATATCTTAGAACCAATCCATATGCAAACAGTTTTATCGATATTGGGTATCAAACCAGAATACTTAGCAAAGTGATCAAGACGGTTAAGTGACGATTTTAAAGAGGTCGCTGAACCATCTAGAAAGAGGACCGTGTCGTCTGCATATTGCATTAATTTATACTCTAGAGAGCCTACATGTACTTTTATGCCTTAAACATTCTTGCATTGCCTCATCATAGATGCCATAATTTCGGCACACAACAAAAAAGATAAGGTGAAAGGGAATCCCCTTGTCTGCAACCTCGGCAAATGTTAAAGTAGTTATTGAGACGTAAAGCCATACTGAATGACCGAAAGTTGGACACTTTCATTGAGTATTGTGAATCAACGATTAATATCGTCACCAAAATTGAAATAGTGTAGAAATTTCTTAAGAAATCCCCAGGACACAGAATCAAAGGCTTTTTCAAAATCAATTAATATCAGAAGTCCGGGAATATCCTTAACTTGAGTATATTGTAAATAAATCACTCTGGTGTTCTCCCCGATAAAGCGACCTGGGAGAAACCGAGTTTAAAATAGATTTTATCCTTTGTGCAATACATGCTGATAATAGTTTATAACTTGAATTTAGTAAGGAGATTGGTCTCCAATTTCTAATGTATTCATGTGGTTTCTTGCTCTTAGGAATCAAAGTAATGACACCTTGACGCATAGTGGTAGGGAGACGGCCGGTTCGAGAACTGTAATTAAAAGATTTGATCAAAAATGGCGACAATTCTTTCCAAAAAAAATTGTAAAACTCTACAGGAAAACCATCAGTCCCCGGAGTTGTGTCATTTTTCATACTTTTAAGGACAGCCGCAGCTTCAGTATATGTTATTGGTCCTTCTAGTTTTTCTTTAAAGTCGGCGTCTAGTTTCGACATATTTTCAGGGGTCACCAAGTCCTCCAACTCATATTGGAGAGAGTCATTTTCTTTGGCTGTATATAAATTTGCATACAATTTTTCGATTGCACACAGTATAGCTTTTTGGTTTGTCAAGCTTCTTCCAGTCTCGTCTATATGTTTGTGGACATTCTTGTTCACGTAATTGCGTTTTTCTAAGTTACTAAAATATTTGGACGGTTTTTCGCCATCCTCGATCCATTTTGCGAAGATCTCAGCATCATGCCTTTCTCTTTGTCCTTTCTAATATATTCGTAATCTTTCTGCAAATCTGAATAAATTTCAAGGAGCAGAGATCAGAATTACTGTTGCACATCATTTCTCTAAGAAGACTTAATTGCTCCTCTAATTTTTTTCATGTCGATGCTTTTGTTTTTTCTTGAAAGCTGAATAAGACAATATGAAAAGTTGATTATGAAAACGGAATAATAAATTTTAAAAACGCTCTAGCGTTTTTAAAATTTAGTATTCCGTTTTTAAGGTTTCACTTTGAACGTTTAATTCAAGCGATCTTTGGTAATGTTACTGATATCGTTGTTTTGCCTATGAATTGGTTAATTTGTGTTGAACTTTACTTCAAGACACGGTCACTTATTCATAGGAGATTGATACTAATTCAAAAATAAAACTCATCCGACTTTTTACTTTCAGAAAATGTAGACTTTTATAAAGTTAAAATCTATAGTTTTGTATACAGAAGGTAAATACACAGACCGATAAGGTCTTAGACGATCACCTAAGGTCAACACAAGCGATTACAATTTTTGTCAGGTGGTCTATGATTAACACTATCTGATATTTAAGAAAAAAGGGGCTGATATAATTGAAGTTGCGGTAGTGTATTTATACCAAAACCATTAGGCAGGTAACTATTTCTATGCATGTTGTTTAGTTTGCATTGTTTTATCAATCAAGTTCGGTTGCCTTGAGCACTTCTTTGCATTTCCTTCGGCGTACACAGGCGGCGCCCTGCGTAATTAACTCGTTAAGTTTGGCCACTTTTCCTTCGTACAATCTAATACAAAATAATGAGATAGCATGAAAATAAATCCACGTGACGCCTGAGCAGTGCTTCTCTCTTCGTATAGGCATGATAAATTAATTTTCAAATAATCCACAGTATGAGGTTTTGCCGGTGTCATCAGGGGCGGATCCAGGATTTTGAGTTGGGGGAGCCAGGACAGAGTATTAGCCAGGATTTTTCACGTCAGACATTCGCACCCCCGAACTCCCAAACGTAATCTGGGAGAATTTTAGGGGGGCATGGCCCCCTTGGCCCCCTCTAAATCCGCCACTGGTCATGGGGAAATATATTTCTCTGGCAAAAAGTTTCCCCTAGTGAGCAGAAGTTCTCTAAAGCAGTACATTCACGAATGTGTTTGGTTCATGAATGGTTTACTTTTTCAACTTTAGACCTCACTGTAAGCTGATTTCGCATGTTGAACTTTCTGCAGTGACCTATGTTCTATATCGGAGCGACTAAAAGTTATAGTCAAGTACCTATGATCAGAGTAGGCCAGAGTCACAGTTTGGCCAAAGCTGATTATTCGTTAGGTTTTAACTTAATATATTTTCACTTATTAATCTAATTTCATTGGAATAAACGATACTACAGATGCTGCCTTACTCAGATGACAATTCGTTATATATCACCCAATGAAGAGAAAAGATCGGATGCCGGTGGCTCTTTGAGCAAGAGTGGTCAGGAAAATTGTTTTCCAGGGAATGGCTTATTTCTTGTGAAGCTGGGCTCGCCGGCATCGGTTTATCACGATCCTGGCTATGCTGTCGTATAAAATCTCTCAAGAAGGTGTCGAACCATCGGGACATGTAAAGGGACATTCCAAGTACACTTAGACTCGATGTGAGGTTTAAAACAAGCCAGGCAGCCTCCGAGGTTCGGAATGCCGGCTCCAGGTGCATCCGAGGTAAATCTATCCTGTCATTGCCAACGAACCCCTTTGAGAGCCGCACCACACAATCGCTGTCGACAGTGCTGTGGTTAGTTGATTGACGACAGGTTGAAGCAAGAAGCGCACCACAATAGTAAACTCCTTGGTTGAAGCTTGCTATTTCACACATCAGAACTTGAACTTTGTGAAGTGCATATGCAATTAATGTAAACAGTTAAGTTAGAAACGACAGTTTCTGTGAAAGAACTGTTTATAAGATTTCTTACGAAATTCAATGACCGATACTTTTATTCTTACTGTAAGCCTATATTCACTTATTTAGGCCAACTCTCGTGCACCTTCGAAGTTGCATCTACTTGCCGAATTAGGCGAAAGCGGCTATGCGCAAACCATTCGAGTAAAACCATGTTTGAAATTGCCCTGGGGAGAAGTACTTGCTTACCTATGCCTCAGGTCACCTTGAGGAGCAAGGATACTCCGTGACTGCTCGTCGAGTAGTCCGGTTGGTAGCCTTTGTTCGGATCTCGTTTTATGACATGCCAAATTAGAGATGTTCAGATGTCACAGTTCTTCCCCAATTTTGCCTCGCTTAATTCCGTCTCTCTTAGGGTTTCCTGTTAAGGGCATGCTCAGGCCCGTAGCTAGGGAGGGGGGTTCGGGGGGTTCGATCGAACACCCCAATTTGATTAATTGGGCAAAAAGGTCCACCTCGGTGAAACAAAAATTCTGAGCAAAAGAGACAAAAGTCTACTAAATCTAGGGGGAAGTCGACGTGGATGCAAAAATGCACAATTCGTGGGCCTGAACCTAGTGGGTTCCGTTTTTTTTTTTTAGTCCTCGTTGATGTCTTTCAGTAAAAGGTCCGCATATCGAAAAATTCGAACCCCCCTATATTTTAGGCTGGGTGCGCCCATGTTAATCGGCATCTTTCACGTGCGAAATGGGAGATTTTTAAAATGTAGCGACTGATAACCACAGTAGGGGCTCAATAATAGTGCCCTCTAGGGAACGAGAAGGCAATTTTACTTTTGTTTAAAAAGAATCACGTTTAATCACATACGTTGAAAGCGGTCTTTTCGCCAAGTTAAAATGTTCTGACTTCGCCACTCGCTACGATGATGTACCTCCGGATAAAGCTAGGTGGCGATAATAGTCACCGGTCCCATGTAATCAGCCCTCTTNGATTAATTGGGCAAAAAGGTCCACCTCGGTGAAACAAAAAGTCTGAGCAAAAGAGACAAAAGTCTACTAAATCTAGGGGGAAGTTGACGCGGATGCAAAAATGCACAATTCGTGGGCCTGAACCTAGTGGGTTCCGTTTTTTTTTTAGTCCTCGTTGATGTCTTTCAGTAAAAGGTCCGCATATCGAAAAATTCGAACCCCCCTATATTTTAGGCTGGGTGCGCGCATGTTAATCGGCATCTTTCACGTGCGAAATGGGAGATTTTTAAAATGTAACCACAGTAGGGGCTCAATAATAGTGCCCTCTAGGGAACGAGAAGGCAATTTTACTTTTGTTTAAAAAGAATCACGTTTAATCACATACGCTGAAAGCGGTCTTTTCGCCAAGTTAAAATGTTCTGACTTCGCCACTCGCTACGATGATGTACCTCCGGATAAAGCTAGGTGGCGATAATAGTCACCGGTCCCATGTAATCAGCCCTCTTTGTAACGTCACCCATTTTGTCTATTTTAGTCTGTTTGGGGCTAGTGATTGTCCTAGATTTAAACCGCGATCACGTGTCTCCAAAGTTTGAAATTTTATTTTCACAGTGTGTTAGACACTCTACAGTTCTTTTGATCATTCGTTAAGTTGATCAGGGGCACCTCATCATTCCTGCGGATAGGCGTCTTTGCCTATTCAAGGTTTTTATGAGGTGCAGATGATCCGAGGTGAGCAAACACGGTGCGCCCTTCCATTCAATTTTTTAGCGTCAATGACACGGGGTGCGGCCCTAGAATATCCCTGCTTCACGAAGCATGTCCCGTTAATTGTCCTTCAATAGCCTGCGTAGGCACCCGCATATCCATTTAGCGTTATGAAAAGGTTTTATTGTAGACTAACAAGGGCATAGAGAGGTCAAACCAACAGTATTTGTGTGTTTTTAAAACGACGTTCTCACTTCCACCGTTCGATAACGTTTTGCACCTCTGTGTTGTCTCTCTCCGCTCAAAACCGCTCAAATTGGTCTCTGTATGCATGAATTAGGAACAGCCGAGGAACTTGGCAAGTTCACTCAAATAATCACTTTCGCGCTGACAAAACTTTGAACTGTACTAAAGCAAATTACATGTTACTGGAATAATCAATATTTCTCACCAACTTGTATTGTTTTTTTTTAACTATTGTTGATCATTTTCATTAAACAAAAATTGATTAACACATTCCCTTGATTCTGTGACACAAGTTCCGGTAAATGAAAAGAGGTGATCGTGGGGCCAAGAATTCCAAAAATTCTTTACACTGAACAAAAAAATGAAGTGATTGCTTTATTGAATATTTAATTCCTAGTTCACGCATACACAAGCTTGAGATTATGCAGGTTCACGCACAACAGCTCTATATTATTCTCATTATGCCATCTCTGTAGTGCTGTTCGTAGCCTTTGGTAGCTTGTGAATCCTTAATTCACAGTTACTACTTCAGGGAGCGGAAAATGTACGTCACTAGGCTGGTCAGCTGATCCAACTTATTGATTGTACTCTGTTCTTTATGAAATACCGACCTTGCTGCAATTATTCAGTACTCGGGCTTTGTTTAAAAGAACGTGAATTTGAAAGTACGTTTGGACCGGTCGGAGTCACAGTTCTCGAGGAACATCCGAATTGTGCGGATGTCGTGTGTTCTACTCTGTCATTGTTGTGAAAACAGAACTGGAGGCTTGATGTTTGCTATCAGACGTTGGAAAAGTGATGCTTGAATAAGCAACAGTGATTGCCAGTCTCGGTGGGATTGTCAAAGCCTCCGATTTAGGCCCTGGCATGGGTTGTGGGAAGAAATCCACGAGGGTGTCCGTTGATGGACTGCCGCCTAATGGCGGATTCGGGTGGATGGTTGTGCTGGCTGCCGGCCTCACGCGACTATTTCTTTATGGGATCACTATGACCACTGGGGTCATGTACGACGTCTTCCTGATCGAGTTTGGAGAGGGAAAAGGGGACACAGCGTGGATCAGCTCTTTGATTACGGCAGTAGGATTCCTCGGCTGTAAGTAGTATTCGGGCTTCTTAAGAGTCAAGGGTTCCGGTGACATATCATGCTTTAGTCGTCACATTCATGTATGATCTGTCACTGCAGCTGGTTACAAAATTACATTTCAATGGCGTTTATACCACTCGAATACGTATAAACTGCTTCGCTTTTTAATGTGATGTCTGAACGGTTTGTGTTATATAAGTCGCCTTTCCACCTCTGTGGGTCGTACAAATATGTTGCAGGTACGCCATTTAATACAGATCAAATATGTTTGTATTGTATTGTATTGTATTGTATTGTATTGTTTGCAGTAACTAATATATCGCTTGTGTTTTTTAGAATTTGACCCTCTGTACGATTTTTGTAACGGTAACCCGGTGCATTCACAACTCGGGTAGGAGATGAACTTCGATTACAAACAACTGAACCTTTAGTAGTAATGCTTACCTCAGATTTGCCTTCAAACCTGGCTGCAGTACATATTTCCCGTAGCTACAGTCTGACTGTACAGTGGTCAAGGCATTAACAACTGCAAACCTTTCTCTCAGAACAGATCAAGCAAATGCCATCCGTTGCCTTCACATGCAGTGCAAAACTTAAAATGCCCAGTCAGTTCAACAGGAGCCAGTTTTTAAAGAAATTGGGTGTGAATTGGGTAAATTTAACAGTGACTCACAAAACTCAACCGTGGCTTAAAAAACTACTGAGTGCAACCTGTTAGTGCCTCGGTGCAGCGAAAGGTACATTGATTGGTCGACCAAGGGCTTTACTGCTTGCAGGTGGCGCTGGAAGCAATAAATATCTTCACTTCACCACACACTTGATTGTTATTAGGTGGCACTGAACAGTTACGCTGCTGCCTAAGGCCAATTTGCACAAAATTAAATCCTATGGGTAGGCCAGGCTTGCGGGAATTTTTATGTAGGCATGGTATGTTGGCTCAGTAAATCTGGTTTGTTTGTATTTGTGATCATGTTGGGAATGTGAAAAGATCATTTGTAAGGGTATAGATGCACTCATCTTCAAAATGGCTTCCCCCTGTTGCTTTTGTGCATTGCTGAAAAGCGACTGTGAAATCGACTGTGAATTCCGGTAGCCCTCAAACAAGCCAGGCGTGCGTTCAGTAGACGCTAGGACCTACGCTAGGACCTAGCTAAAAGCTAGTCAAAGTCACGTGTTCTCATTCAAAATGCACGGCAATATCTCACGTAATCTCGCGAAGTCTTGCCTTTTAGCGAGGTCCTAGCGTTACTGAACGGGAGGCAGAATTGCCAAAACCAGCAGCACCACCTGTTAGCGGTAAAGCCCTTGATCGAGTGGTTAGGAGGCACTGAACAGTTCTCACAGGGATTTGCCTATCAGAACACACGTCAATGGACTCTTCACGCTTTCTTCACTCTGTCAAAAACTCCATGCAAATAAAGAAAAGTTTTGAGTCATTTCACATCACAAGCCCTACAGATGAGCACAGAAACTTTGTTCTCTCTTGTATTTTTGACCCTTTCACTCCCAGTGGAAACCAAGCTAGACTAAGAAAAATAAGGACAAAAAAATGCAAAATCGGCACTTTTCACCCCCAAAACCACCACTTCCCTGCCGATGCTCGACTAAAGCCAACATTAGATTCCGAAAGCAAATTTCCTACCGATTCCAAAAATGTGGTCCAAAAGTACTGTCAACCAACTAGTTTTTTTTGCAAATCTGGCTTGTTTGAGGGCTACCAGAAATCGCGGCCAATTTCTCAGTTGCTACACAGCAATGCACAACTGCAACAAGGGGCCACCATCTTGAAGAAGAGAGCAGCTACAGCCAAGAAAGTGGCCTTTTTTAATTCTCAGCATGTTCACAAATACAAACAAACCAAATTCCTTTGGCCTACATACAACACTTAACTAAAAAAAAAATGCCCTCAAGCCTAGTCTACCCCTAGATTTTAATATTTCGGGAGTGCAAATTGGCCGCGGCTGCAGTCTAACTGTTCAGTGCCACCTTGCCTTTTGCCTCCGTGCGCCATTGTTGCTAACGAGATTTGACAGCGGCACCACCTAAGTTTTGCAACTGCCGTGTTCACACGGAGTTTCATAGATTATAACCTCACCCTAAACTAAACCCACAGAGGGTTATTACCGTGCTACTGTTACAACTTATAGTGTTCATTCCTAGAAATCGGGTTTAAGAATGATAACCGTTTTCGTGTGAACAAGGTATATTAAATTACATTTTTTCGGAATTTGTAGGTTACGTACTGGAGTTCGATAACGTGTACAGTTCAATAGCTGTCTCGCGGAGAAAAATCTGGCCAAAATCACGTGCTCTCTTGAAAATACACGGCAATATCTCGTGTAATCTCGCGAAGTTTTGCTTTTTTAACGAAGTCCTAGTAAGGTCCTAGCATTACTAAACTCTACCGTTTACCTTGGAACTTAGAATTGTGGTCCGAGGTTTAACCAAGTGTAACTTTTATTGAGTTATTTACTAAGGACCGTCCTTGGTAAATAACTCAATAAAAGTTACACTTGGGCCAAGTTCACAAAACAGAGATCCTGATCTGTTTACGGATTAGGGACTGTAAAGGGTCGTACCTTATTATCATGTCTTCGGTGTATTTAACTGAGCATAAAAATGATACTAACTCTGCTCAATCCTTTTTAAGTCCTTTCACCCTAACCTTTTCAGCTCTGCATTCTTTTTAATCTGAATAAACTTGACGCTGGCCAACACGGTGATTGAACCAAATCGCTTCTCTAAAATGGCGTTTGCATTAAACTATTGCTGGTCGAAGTCGACAATTGTTGTTTTTATTTGAAAACCAGCATGAACCTCTAAACTATTGCCTGCATTAGAGCGAGGAAAAATGGTCACTGACCTGTAAACGTCCAATGTGTGGGCGATCCAGTACACACAGTTACAATGCGCCACCTAAGGTAACTGGCTTTCTCACCTAGCCCGCGTGCTGCGAGGATTTGCGCTTACTGTGTGAAAGACATCAGAACAAAAAACTTTTTCTCTAAGTCATTACTAAATATGTATTTGCTGGAGACGTGAGCTATGTGCTAAGCTCATTTACATTCGGGGCGCCTAGCTTTCCATCAGCGGTTGCCCTTAATTAAGTTGTCATGTTTTAAAAATGTGACCCTTGAAATAAAGAGATATATCACCTGTTTCACAGTAGGCTGATTTATTGCAAGCTTATGTGGATGGGTTTCTCGTAACTTGTCAATAAAATAACCATTCATTCACAATGTCATGCAGGCGTGCGTTCAGTAGACGCTAGGACCTAGCTAAAACCTAGTCAAAGTCACGTGCTCTTATTTAAAATGCACGGCAATATCTCACGTAATCTCGTGAAGTCTTGCTTTTTAGCGAGGTCCTAGCGTTACTGAACGGGAGGCTGTTCTCGATTAAAGCCAGTATTCGCAGTTCACACGTATACATTTGCGGATATTGTTTTCCAGTTCATTGGTATTTTTAAAACATTATTTTGAAACAGTACGTGTTGCATTTTTACCTGCTTTCTAAAAATAGTCCGTTCCATCTGTGTTGCCTTTCAGGTTTGCTTACCAGGTGGATTGATTAAGTTGCCTAACTCGCCAATAGTTTTTGCCACCAATACTTTGTGACAAAATGTCGATTCGTCTGGTGTTTATCATGCACTTTTTGGCAATAGAAATTTACGCGTTGCATTGAGTACGTGACAGCACCTCGTGGATATTCTAGGCATGACGCCGTTTCTCATTATACATGCATGCTCAATAGCGCAAGTCCTAAATCAAACGGTCTCGCCATACACTGCACCGAAGCTCACGATTCGTTTGATAATCATTTATATGATAAAGCACAAATCATTTCCGTCATGTTTAACTAGTTTATGATTACCTTCGACGTTCCTAGAAAATTGGTTTCGTCATGTTCGGCGGACTATCTTTCTTAAAACTGATATTCAAAGTGGTTTAAAAAGAAAGCCCCCACTGGGCCTGCACATCGTTAAGAAATCATTGATACAATCCGATATCGAAATTTTCATTTTCATGCAATATTTTGCGGCATTGTTATGGAAATTAATACGCACGAAAGTGGGACGATGTGTTCGCGTAAGGGATTAATGCGTCGTCCGGGAGTAACTTGGCAGTGCACAAATCAGTGGCGTTTTTTCCGATGTGCCGGGTATGGAAAGTCGTAGCGGAAAAATCCAAGACACACATTTTTATGCAAAATTTAAAAAACAGGTAAAGCATTACTTTTACCCTTCAGGACGAAAAAAAATACATCAAAGCCAGAATTTTCTCTCATGCAGGAATTGAAAACAGTCCAAAATATTGTTTTCACTTCGTATGACAAAATTTATTACGGCTTTCCATAGCCTGAGAATATGCCAGTGCTTCCTAACTATGAAGCTCCAAATGACCAGTTAGGGCCGTAAATACGACGGTAATTAAATTTAAGGATGTTCGTAAATTAAAATTACGGCCGCAACTTTATTTTGGAATGCTCTGAAATTAAAGTGCCACCGTAACTGCAACCCCAGTTAAATTCCCAGAGTTCTTGATTTGAGAGCATTCTTCTTAAATTGTTAAAGAACGTTCTTAAAACTTGAAACCAATCAGAGTTAACATTACAGATATACCGGACAAGACAACATGGCGGCTATTGATTGATCATCGTTTGTCGTCGAATTTCTTACCTATTGTTGTTTTTCTAGAAGGTCTCTGAATAAGCCCAGGCAGTCGAATATATGTCTGGATATTCGTTGTTGAAAAATGTTTTCCTAAAATAGGTGGACACTCAGGACGCATGCGCATACTGGAGGAAACTGTAAGTGCACGGTTGAACCTTCGAACCGTCGAAGTTTCACTGGAAATTGTAACCACAATCTTTTTCAAAGCAAATTTAATGTTTCTCGTGAAGGTATATCATTGAGGGCGTTGAGAATTTTCGTTTAAATGCCGACTATAGGATTCTATAGTATTCCCCAATGGCACTGCCAAATGCACGCCTATTGAATATTTCAATCACTGTTTTGGTACCAAAAATGCAAGCTGGAGTGAATCAAGTTAGCAGTGGCTAATCATCCTGAAAAGCATTCAACGAAATTCAAGGTGTCCATGGGTTTGCCTGTGGACTGCTGCGCCTGCAGGCCTGGGATCCTGGTCCAAAACGTAGAGTGTTACCTCATGCCTGACGCAATCCTTGTTGCAGTCCAAAAGCCGGGATCCGAAAATCAAATCTGAAATCCTCTCAAATGTACCGGCGTTTCAGATTGATGTCCGATGTCAAAAATGAGTTGAAGTGTTTTTCATTAATTTGCATTTTTGCTGTTCGAAAGAGTGGTCTAACCGCCCTTCAGAAGTATTACATGCCATGGCAAGTGTATTGCGATCATGTATCCGGGTCAGCTATCTGCATCGAGGGCAATACATCTCTTTGTTGTTTTTCAGATTCAGCGATTGTTGGCTTATTGCTAAGCGGAATGTGTTCATTTCCTTTTAGAAATGCATGCTGTGCGATACATCCACTTTTAAAATTGAGTTTGCCTGTGTTTAACTAATATACCAAACGCCCATTGTAGATTCACTTTATATGAGATTTTAAGAAATTGTTCAAGTTTGAACTGCGACTACATTTCATTGAAACCTATGAATATTTTAATCCGGCTCTGGATTAACTGTTTCGCTTTTTGTCGGTGCGTTTTTTTGGAACTACTAATTAGCCTAAAGGAATGTGTCGCACAACATCCCTGCAGTGATGATACGCTATGGCAACTGTCTACGAGAAGGGAAAGAGGGATTTTAACAGTTTTGTAGCTTATTACCGTATTTGCATGTACAATGGGAATGAATGCTTTTGTACGGGCAGGTCCAGTGTCGGGCGTGCTGACGGACATCCTTGGACCACGGCCTGTGGTCGTCGCTGCAGGCTTGATAGCCTCTGTGGGGCTTTGCCTTAGTGCAGTGGCGCCCAACATAGAGTTCTTAATCGTTAGCTACGGAATCATCACCGGTGAGCAGCAGTTCACAGTTAAGAGTCTAAATTATGTGCAGTTTAAAATCTGTCGCAGCATTTTCTTGGGGGAAACAATCAGAGGAAACACAACACAACACTTCTGGTTCCTGTATGTCATGTTCTTGGATGTTTCTGAGAGTGACTTTTGGTTAAAAGCTACGATGAAACTAGTTCAGTTCATTCCATGAAAAGTCGAGTTCAATGGAGCAGGTGATTCACCTTAGCTTCATACGCAATACCTGTACTCAATTCACTTCGCCGCGGTCTCCGTCGGGTCAGCTGGCTGTTAATAATTTGATTGGTTCCCGATGAGAACTAGTTTACGCTGGCACTGGCAGTTATTAACACGAAGAATGTCTGCACTTGCTCGCATAAACAATATCCAAATTACGTGGAATGGCAGTGGATCAACCGTACGTATGCTACTGCGCACGCGTATACCGGAGATGATCCCTTCCGCCTTGCCTCAGTTTGTGTTTAGAGGTGTAGTTGATACTGGAGCAACTGCTCTACCTTTCAAACCAGTGCCAAAGATGACCGCCTTGGCGTCAGCTTGGTCAGTGTCAGTCATGTTTACGCACATACACCTGATCAACTGTTCCGTGTCAGCTGCTCCGTGTCAACTGCTTCTCGTGCAAATGTAGTTTTAACCGGTTGACCTGGCATAATCGAAGTGAATCCAGCGCGCCGATGTTATTCTAAACTGAAAGCGCTTGTCGTTGTTGCTTCTATTCTCTATAATACGTTGTCAGCTTCCTCGTAAACCTACAGTTTTACACAGGGAACAGTTGTCACTGTGCGAGTTTTCAGGTTTTGACTTACTCCACGTTAGTCGTATTTACGGACATTAGATTCCGAACTGGATCAGCATTAGTCATTTACACAAAGACTACCCATGCTTGCATGAACAATAGAGAACGTCCAAATAACGTGGAATATAGTACAGATTCTCGTGTTTATGCGCTATTGCGCAAGCGTAACAGAGATGGTCTCTTCCGCCTTGCCCCAGTTTGTGTTTAGACGTGCCATTGAAACTGGAGCAACTTTTTTAAAGTGATATATATTTATTGAAGAATACACAGAACATACAAAGAAATAATGACAAACCCAGAAATCGCGAAGCATTATTATGCGCCCACATATTTATATGTGGACGCATTATGCCGTCATCTCTGTCCGTCCGTCCGTCCGTCCGTCCGTCCGTCCGTCCGTCCGTCCGGGCGGCGTCCGTCCGGCGTCCGGCGTCTGGCGTCCGGCGTCCGCGGCTCTATCTCCAAAACCCTTTGACATACGTTCATGAAATTTGGCACATATGTTCCATTCATGAATGGGACNTATCTGGGTTGTAAACAATTCATAAATGAAGCTAATATACATAGAGGTATATACAATTAAGTATTATCTAATAAAAGTATACCAATACTTAGATATGCTATTAGAAATATATAAAAACAAAAATATGTACAGATTCATGTATGGAAATTAGATGCAACAATATTGATAAACGGTACATAAAAATTTACTGACATTGCTTAGGAGGAATTCATTGAGAACAAGGTCAAGGTTAGGACTACCATTCAATAATAATGTAACTCTAGTAGGGAAATTATTACAAGAATTGAGAGCGTTAACAATTGATTGGTTTTCATTGAGTGTACGAAAGAGTGAATCTCTCAGGTATTCGATGAGGGGACATTTGAAGAAAATATGGGGATAAGATTGATGGTCACCACATTTACAGTTTGGAGAGACATTACTAAAGTTATGCATAAACTTGTCAGAGTTGAGGAAAAGACCACATCTTGATCTGTACAATACTATTTCGTTATCGTGGGGAAGGGAGAATTGAGTCAAGGGTGTTAAGTTATCAAAATTATGAAAAACAGTTCAAAAATTATTTTTATATTCGTAAAAGAGTTGCTTTCCTTAACAGAGACTGGAGAGAATTCCAGTTGTTGATGCACATCGTGACTGTAGACCTTCTGAATGCCTGACTAAATGACGGAGGAATTGCATATGGGGTGGGGGATCTCAAATCACTACGATGGCCTTGTCTAGTGTATAGATCAAATATTTTTTGACAGAGACGTTGTTGACATTGTTTATTACTTTGAAAGTAAATGTGGTCACGTGGAGCAACTGATCGAGTGCAGCTTGCTCTACCTTCCAAACGGATGTCAAACATGGCTGCAGCGATGCCCACTTGATCCGTGTCAGTCATGATTTCACAAACACACTCACTTGCACCCGATCAGTTGTTCCGTGATAGTTGCTCAGTGACAACTGTTTCCCGTGTAAATGTGGCTTTAGTGCAGCGGTCTCGGCAAAGTACCGCACATTCACTCGGATAACGCGAAAAAAGAACTTCGGTAACACCACCGTCACCCTACATTTTAACTTTTTACCCATTTTATGAGAGTGTCTTATTACGCTGACTAGTTTGTCTCCTTTTCTGCGGAAGCCCGCAAGTTAAAGCTGGATGTGAAGGTTGTTGCACGTTATGTAATATAACAATGGCCTCCACCCTTAACCGAAAAATTTAGCAAAATGCGATCACGCAAGTCTTTTGATGTCGTAGATGTGTGTTATTTATCGCCAATGATGAGAAATCTCTTCTAGGGTGCGGGGCCTAGTTTTATTTGAAATCGAACTCGAAAAAATCTTTGACATTTACCATTTTCTTGGAGTACGAACTCGAGATAATTACCTGTTATTCAGTGCTTGAGTGTACTATGGCAATCGAGAGTGTAGTTCAAATTTGCACTTGATGACCCCTAGATTCGAGCAGCAAACGCGAGTAAAATCTCGGAAACTTGTACCTTTATCACTGGGGTCATCAAGTGCAAAATAAGACAACACAAGTACCCAAGTGTACCAAGCACAGAGTGCCGGAAACTTATCTTGCGTTCGTGCGAAAATGGAACGGAAAACGTTAAAAATAGTTTCGAGTTCGATATTTATAGACCGAGGTCTCAGGGGTTGCATTTGTAATTTTTGTTTTTTCCAAATAATGAAGATTCTAAGGTGTTGCGTCATGTTGCATTTTTTATCTTTTCCTTGCAATAGTTGTTTCTAAATAGAATATGTAAACTTTGTAGTCAATTTTCAAGAACAATAAAATACATTTTGATACTGTCAATTTGACACCGCTTAATCGGTTATGGTTCGGGTTTATTTAAAACTTAACTGTGCCTGCTTCATATTTCTACAAAATAAAAACGCCTCCAGAGGAAATCACCTGGTCTTTCAGACTTTGTTACAGTTATCTTAAGTAGACCGTTTCCTTATTTTCTACAAAGCAAATTTCCTGGTAACTTCTAAATTATCCTCCCGATTTTTCAACGGCAACGGCATTTTTCAAAATTATGTGCTCGGTGTTTTTTTTTTCTTTTATTGCTTAATGCCGTTACTTTATTATATATTGCTGAAATGCACTCACTAGAAGTAAACGATAAGACTGCTCGTCTTGGCTTTATTAGGATTACTGACTTCGCCCTGGAATAAGTCAAGTTAATAGTGGCGAATCTCCACTTCGACAAGAGCAGACAATGAACTCCATTCGGTCAATCGTTTTGTTGTGTATAATTAGACACGTTTTAATTCCCAGAAAAGCCATTACCAAGGGTCTGTTTCATAAAAAGCGACTTTTAATAGGACTTTAGTCAGAAATTTGATCTTGTAAGATATGTGTTAATTCATTAGGTTCCTGGTAAGGAAAAATATTAAAAATCAAGTTAACGAGATGGTATAAGAACAAATAATATGTACAATTAAAACGTTAACTAGAACTTAGAGACAAATGAGTAAAAGATCACACGTATCCAAATCATCAAATATTACTCAGGTACGTGGACTTGAAAGTAAAGTGTTAATAAAATTTCTTTGACTGACGTCAATGTCGAGTTTGTTCCATAGGGCACCAGAGTAGAAAAATTGTGTTTACCAAAATTAGTTCCGATTTTAAGAATATATATGTTGCCACTGTCACTAAGTCTTGTGTTTTTGTTATGAACCTGGTTTTCTAATTTTATTTTGTGACGAAGATAGCTCGGGCGCCATGAACACACTTGGACACACAAGATAATCTCTACGGGCGTCCATTAACAGCCAACCTAAAGTGAAGTGCACTTTTGTATATTTATTTGCCTGCAAAATAGACCTTGCAGCCCTATTTTGCAATTTTTGTAAACTGGATCTGGACGATTATTACAAGATGCCCATACACATGGACGGCGCACCATAGGGGGCTGGGGGGCTATAACCCCCACTTTTTTCAGTGCTGCACCGTCCATGGTCTATGGGCGGTGCACCACAAGGGGGGGGGGGCTGACAGGCTACAGCCCCACACTTTTTCAGTGCTGCTCCGCCCATGATATACAACATCACAATATTGGGAACGTGGAAAAACTAAGGCTTTGTACAATAGATTTAAAGAGTTTAGATCCAAAAGCTTTCTCGATCTTTTAAGGAGTCCAATTTTCTGAGACACGAAATAGGCATGTAATTACCACAGTTCGCTCACCCTTTAAAGAACGGAGACATTTAAACTTGCACTAAGTAATGATAGATTGAAAGTAAAAGCCAAAGGCTTAGCAATTTGAGGTGTCGCAAACCTGGGGAGCCTGCTCTTATCAACAGCTTTCCCAGAAGAGATTTCCTTAAGAAGTTTCAGGACAAAATGAGCTGAACAATAAACCTGAAGATGGCGCAGTCTCCAGGTTTATTGATATTTCATCACGTTCTGTCCTGAAATTTCATCAGAAAATTCCTTGTAGGAAAGCCGTTGGTGTTATGCTCCACACAACTATTTCTGAAAATAATTAAATCTCGCATGAGCTTAAGTGCAGTCTCTACGAACACCTAGATACTATCATTTAGTTTTAGACTTTGATGCGTTCAGAATAACTTGGCAATTTTGAAGTGGGAGCCAAAGACCTAATTTCTGTCTTAAATGTTCAAACTTTTCATGGAACAGACCGTGGTACTCATAATGAAGAATATTTTGTGTACATTTTGAGGCACCATGTGAAACGAATGCCCGGTTCTGACACTGGTGGATTTACTTTATTTTCAACACACTGTAACCGTAAAATGACATTCAAATATCATGCATTGTCAAAACTGGCATTCTGCTCTAAACATTCATTGGCTGAAGATTATTCACTAATTTCCCTGTTGTCGCTATTATAATAGCGAGCGGTGGGTAAATTTGTGCTATGTTTTGTTTTCTCCACAGACCTTTAGTAACTCCAGCCCAACTACCTATCAGTTCCCCCAAAATTATGAGGACATAATGAGATTTTTCTGGTAGATATGTGCGAGTAGTATTTTAATTTAGCATAATGAAAGATAACTGTTGTTGCTGTGTTTGCTGAATAGCTTCGTTCATTATGGTCACGCTTGGCTTAATGTGAACCAGCTATTGAACTATCTTTCTTTGTTGTAGGACTTGGATATGGCATCCTTTACGTACCAATCAGTGTTGCTGTTGCGTCTTACTTCACGTCGAAGCGCAACATCGCCATGGGACTGGCAGCGGCTGGAGGTGGATGTGGTAGTTTGATTTTCCCGCCAATTCTACGTGCTTTGGTGAATTTTTACGATTGGAACGGGTGTCTCCTAATATGTGGTGGCTTGTCGTTAAACGTGTGCGCGTGCGGACTTCTTTTTCGACCACTTTCGCAACAGAAAGAACAGCCCAAGGCGGACAAAAATAAAGAAATAGAAGAGGCACGTGAAACTGTAAGGCAGAGGACCCACAAGATGTTTCTTAATATATTTCGAATGTTCCGTTATCCTAGCTATTTGATTTTGTGGTTAAACAACCTATTGTATATTTTCGGCGTTTCCGTCGTATACGTCCATCTTGCCACTCTAGCTAAAGTAAACGCCGGTCTGTCTGAGGACACTGCCGCCATGCTGTATTCTGTTCTGGGAGTGTCTCTGGTGGTTGCTAAGCTTATCCAAGGCTTCCTTGCTCACAAGATAAATGAATACGTTCTCTACTGCATCTCTTTCACTGTCGGCGGTGTTGCAACTTTACTTGTGCCTCTGATGACGTCTTTTGCCGCTATGGTTGCATACTGCCTCGTTTTCGGTGTTGGAGTCGCTGCCCATGGAGGAGCTCTCATTCCGGGCATGTTGGTTCGCATGATGGGATTGGAAAAACTGTCGTTGGCGTACGGAGCGTTGTTTATTCCTGCTGGGATTGGTCAGATGTTCGGAGGACCAGTGGCTGGTGAGTTTGTTTTTAATGCATTACGAATGAGGTTTATAATACACGCCGTGATCGTCTGGACACGTAACCCGTCTTTAAATAATTATTTACAGACACATTCTACCCTTGGAACACAAGGTTGCCCAGACAGATTTTATTAATTTGGGATTGCGAGTTCTTATTCAGGAAACCTAAATAGGACAGAGGATTATTATGCTATAAACCTGGTATACTTTGAAACAACTGTGAATTAGCACATTCCAAATTTCTTTGAAGCCGTCGTTTGAAAAAACTGCAAGAAGAGCTAGCACACGTGAGTAGTATTGGTTTGACATACATCATTAACCTTTTTCGTTGAATTTATTGAGGTCTGACTTCCTAACATCTGTGCTGCGTGGAACTGCTTCTCGGCACTTCCATAAGTCGGTTCTTTCTGATTTCCATTTGCTGCCAAGTTCACATGATCACTTTGCAAGACCACTTCCCTTACGCATCTTAAGTATTCTTGCGATTATGTCTTTCAAATTCCCGGGGTTGAGCACTGGTATGAGTTTGAATGTTTGAAGTAGCGATTAGCGCACTTGAATTAAATGGTTGCCTTCAAAGAATAAGTGCTTGACATCTGAAATCCGCGTTATAGATGATGCATTTCGCCTTGTTTGGCTACCTAAAAAAGGAAAGTCGAATTAGACCTTTCACTGTCATAAAATGAGTTTGTAATATACCTTTCCGTGATGGATTCCATTTTCGTTGCTGAAATCACCAAGACTCAAGAAAACGCTTACGAGCTCATCGGGGTTGCCCAACTTTAAAATTTGCGGATTCGTAAATGGCGCTTGTGCCCTTTGCCTGTGACTTGAGTTGCCGGCTCATTCGGCAATACTCAAGTTCAGGATCGATTGAGCATGGTAGTGTTTTTAAAGCCCAGAAAGTTTCGGTTAAGAATTCAACGTTTCCTAGTAAAACCATATTCTAGTTCTCACATTTTGTAATATGCTTTCGAGTACATTTTTGGGGTCCTGTGTATACGTCGCTATGCTCAATTGAAAGCTTGTTGCTGCGTTGTGTAACATGTCAGATTTTTCCCAATCAGGGTAATGGTTGTTTTCCAGGGCGTGGCCACTACAGGCTTGCGAGACTACCCGGCAATCCATGTTTGCGCGAGACACATTATTGTCGTCTTCTTCTATTCTAGGCTGGTTGTTCGAGTCCACAAAGTCGTACGATGTGCCTTTTTACACTGCCGGCTCAGTAATGGTTTTCGCGGGCTTGATCATGATGATTCCTTGGAAATGTTTTCAAGACCACGTGGATGAATCCGAACCGGAGGAGGTGTCCAACCTAAAGAACATGTCCAGTCTTATGGACATTCGTGACTTAGGTAGTCTTCTGAGCGTCAACGGGGTGCAGTCCACTACTGGTCTCGCCGGCGTCACGAAGAAGAATTGCCTCGTCACCAACGGCGATATGCCTGACGGAGAATTCAGGTTGGTCATTACATGCTTTTGTTGGTGTTTTTATGTGCCCACATATTTATATGTGGGTGCATATTGCGTCATCTCTGTCTGGGCGTCCGGCGACTGCGGCTGTATCTCCTTAACCCCTTGCAAGATTTCATTAAAATTTGACAGGTGTGTTCCTACGTGGCTGACGACAGATGACAACGAGTTTCGGACCGACCCGAATCCGAATACCGCTGTGCCACCTTGTAGCAATTTTAGTTTTGACGTTTGCCTCTGTTTCTTCGGAATTCCTTGACGGATGCCATTCCATTTTGGACGGATTCGGTGATTTTTACGCCATTTGTGGGTATCTTTGTTATTTTTGCGTCTGTTTTCGGGCGTCGGTCTCTCTATCTGCCATACCGCTCAAAAGATAAAATCATGAAAATTTACAGATATGTTGCTGATGAGAAAGCCACGACTGACGTTGACTTTCAGACGGGTCCGACTATTGTGTCGACCCCTGGTGGTGATTTTGTTGTGTTTTTTGCGTCTGCGGCCGAATCTCCTTAAACTTTTGAAAGAGCTTTGTGAAATTTGAAAGATGTATTCCTATGGAGCCGTCGACAAGCGGTAACTAGTGTCGAACTGATTCGGATACCACTGTGTCTCCCCGTGGCAAAATGTTTTTTGCGTTTGCCTCTTTATCTTCGAATTTCAGTAATTTATTTTCATTAAATTCGGCAAATAAGTTTCTATTAAGGAGACAACAACGCCTTCCATTTTCGGATAGATTTGATGTTTTCTGCGCCACCTGGTGGCCATTTAAATTTTTGGCGTACGTTTTTGACGTCTGTCTATCTATCTGCCAAACCACTCAAAGTACGATTATGAAAATTGACGGTTGTGTTTCTGATGCGAAGACCCTGGCTGTTGTTAATTTTGGATGTTTTGGAATATTCTGCGGCCACTTAGGGATAATTTTGCTTTTTTGCATCTACGGCTGCATCTCCTTAACCCTTTGAAGGATGTTTACGAAATTTGGCAGATGGGCTTCTATAGAGATGGCAACATAAAACGAGGAGTTTCAGACCAATTGGACTATAGCTGTGCCCCCTTGTGCCAATCGTTTTTATGCTCCCACATATTTATATGTGGTCGCATATTGCAATCATCTCTGTCTGTCGGGGCGTCCCGCGTCCGCAGCTGCATCTCCTAAACCCCTCACAGGATCTTGATGAGATTCGGCAATTGTGTTCCTATGAAGCTGACAACGAATGACGACAAATTTCGAACCTCCCCGGCTACCGGTGTGCCCCCTAGTGGCAATTTTAATTTTTTATGCTTGCCACTGTATCTTGGGAAGCCCTCAACGTATTTTCATGAAATTTGAAATATAGGCGTCTATTAGATGAAACTATCCTCTCGTTTTCGGATGGATTCAACATAGTGTGCGCCACCTAGTGGCCATTTTTACTGTTTTCGAGTTTTTTGGCGTTCACTTTTCTATCAACCAAACCGCTCTTAGGATGATTGTGGAAATTGGCATGTATGTTCTTACCATGAAGAGGATGCCTGACGATGGTTTTCCGATGGCTTCTGTGGCGCCTCCTAGTGGCAGTTTTGTTTTTGCGCCCCATGGCTGTATCTCCTAGATATTTTGCAGAATCTTTACTAAATTTAGCAAGTGTATTTATATGATTTTGACAACGAACGACGACGACTTTCGCACGGATCTGACCACCAGTGTCCCCCCTAGTGGCAACTTTAGTTTTTTATGTTTACATCTGTATATTAAAAGGTCCTCAAGGGAGTTTCATAAAATTTGGAATATAGGCATGTATTGTTGCGGTTACGCTATCCTCTCATTTTTGTATGAATTCGAGTCTGTTTTTTGGCGTCCACCCCTCTATCAACCAAACCATTCTAAAGATGAAAGATGATTTTTAGAATTGGCGTGTACTCAATGTGAAGAAGACAGTTACGCTGACAACTTCGGTTACTGTGGCACCTCCTAGTGGTGGTTTTGTTTTGTTTTGTGGCGATTGCTGTATCTCCTAACACCACTGCAGGCGGACGCTGTGTCCCCTAGTGGCCATTTCATTTTCTTCGCTCTCCTTTGTTTCTCTGAAGTTCCTCGACAGATTTTTATGAAATTTGGTGAATAGCGTACTATTAAAGAAGCGATGGCATGGGCCGTTTTCAGATGGATTGGACGTGTTGCGCCATCTAGTGGCCGTTTTTATGACAGAAATGAACAACTCTAGAAGAATCGTTTGCCATGCATTCGTGGGCGCATTTCAACGTTCTGTGTTGCTCTTGTTTACGTTTGCCTCTATATCTTAAGTTCCTTGGCTTATTTTAATGTAATTTGGCAAATAGTTTTGTTTTACAGAGACAATGTCACATTTAATTTCAATTGGGATGGGTTTGACGCATTTTGCGCCATCTAATTTCCATTTTTATGATACTAAAAACACCCATGGAAGCACACCGTTTGCGGTGCTATCGTGGGTGCATTACAACGCTCCCTGTTGGTCTTGTTTGTTTTTGTAGATATACTTTCCTCTCATATGTTTAGTTTAAATTAGGATATCTTTGTTCAGTTTTCAGTCGTTTTATCCACAGTTTAGATGATGCTGTGGTATTTGCAGTGCTTATAATTGACTGGTCGCTTTAATTTATTTTGTTATTGATAATAAATCAAAAATTGGCGTAACATACGCTTAGCAGCGACATTCCTTTTAAAGTATACCATCTGACAAAACAGAGGCACATTCAGATATGTAACTTTCTTGGATTTAAACACCAAAACAAATAACGCAAGTATTCGCTTCGTAAATAAGCCTCCTTTCGATATGCTTCAAAACAACCAAGTGTTTGTCGTGTAGAAAGGAACTCCATATACCTACAAGTAAGCTGGAAAATCAGCGATACTTTTCAGACATCGAAGAATGTCATTATGTCATTAAGAAATCGAGTGGGAATTTGTTAGCCTGGCTGCTCACAGAAGTCGGCTCGGCTTAGTGGCTTTACCAGAACAGGGCAATATTTGGGCTGTTTACTGGACTCCTTGGTTGGAACAGGCCAAACTTTCAGAGTGAAAAGGCGATTATATGTCACGGAACACTATTGACTTTCAATGAATTCTTTTTGCAACAGGCTTCGATATTTTTCATTTTTTCATTTTCTTTACGTCATTTTGACCTCTTGTCATTTGTTCAATGATGGATATGTGTCATTACCATAATTCTAAATAAGGGTATCTGAACGAGATCTCTTAATTCTATTTAGAACGATTGCGTAATCTCATTGTTTGCAGTGACCTTGCTACTAGACAAACGCGTTCAAGTTTAGGCTTAGAATTCATCATCTGTGCAGTTTATATTCCACATGAAGGGTTCGGATATCAGCGACAATTTTATTTAAATGATTCATTTGCTAATGCTAACGTATTACTTCTGGGGTATTTCCATGACCGTGCTGGTACTTTAGATGATTTCATGGCATATCAATCAATTTTACCTGAAGATAACTTTTTGGTGATATTAACTGTTCTAATGAGGCAGAGTTCCTAAAACTGTTTGATGTAATGCAGATGGCATTATTGATAACGATGGCAAGAAACTAAGCATTTGCCAGATTTCCAGTGCTTTGATTGTTAATTACAGACTTGGTAAAGATGTTGGTGTCGATAACTCCACTTGCGATCACCCCAATGTTAAAAGTGTCATTGATTATCCTATCATCGATTATTGTTTATTCGACAACGTATGTAATTTCGTTATTGACACGGTTTACAAATGCGTGTCCCTGCACATTCTAGATGGATGAGCACCTAATTGGGGTCGCATACCACGAACAAGTTCACAACAGTTAAATGAAATCAGCAGACAATGAAGACCCACGGAAGCTCCACCTAACTTTAAACAATTGTCCACACAAAACACCTGATGGAACGGCTTACTGTCATCAGAACATGTTCACCAGACATCGTTTGTCTTATTTAAAGAAATTGACGAGTCATGTCGGTGACGAAATAACATAATAGCCCTAATCTCATCACTCATTAAACGTGATGCATATATGAACCAATTCTGTATTCACTCTGATATGAGTTATTACTCTGTGGTAGCGTATATAATTCAGTGTTCGCGCATTTTGGTCTACCTAGAATAAAACGTCTCACAAAGTATCCTAAGCTACAGTTTCTCATCGATCTTTTTTCAGTGACGTCGCCGTAACAAGTGGTTAGTCGTCAGGCACTGAGTTGAGCTTCCATCGCCCGAGTGTTCAAGAGCATGTCGGTCATAAACTGCAATGCATTAACATGAATACCTCTCATCCATACATCGAGGAGATTTTTACAACCGAGATCTACTTAGATCTCTGGGGGACATGTTCCGTAACGCTAGTGTCTCGCGAATTTGGTTAGATTATGCAAGATCACGTTAATGTAGGAACCAAATTTTGCTGAGGTCTTCCTTCCTAGCGTACAGGACCAAATAGCCGTGGGTTGCTTGGCAACGTCGGAATGTTGAATTGTGGGAGAGAAATCACTTTCCTCCAAGATTTCTCGCGGTAATTGATTCTCCTTACGAGGTTGCGCGGTCTCCATTGGATATTATACAAATATGACCCTAGGGTTTGATCCATATTTTTAATCATTATAGGATAATTGATACTTCTTTCCTCTGATTTTTTCGTCTCTTAATGTATTGGTGAGTTTGTACCTAGCCAGATCATAGACTATAGATAACGAGTATCTATGGTTAGATGTGCTGTCATCGTCTGCTCGCTTTGTTAATTAGGTCAGGATGGTTTCTGGAGCATGTAATTGGTCACATCACGAATAGCGACTGGTGACGTCCTGGTGGCACGAATGTAGGGTGATGTTCCACCTCATAACTGAAGTTATGGTGCGGCGTTTTAGCCAATCAGAGGACAGGAGTATCAATTATAGTGCCTGGTCTCTTCAGTTTTCATAATCGTGTAACGACCTATAGAAGTTAACGTGATGTCTCAGTCCTGCGCAACATTAAAGAGGAAAGTAAATGAAAATCGCAGAAAAATGTAGTGTGTAGTTGTATTTCCTTCTGAGTTTGAAACGGTTGTTTTTGAGCTTCCTATGGTAAGTAAATATTACAGCCGGATTATGTGAAAACCAGATTGTTCTTTGTTAAAATGGGTGAAGATCAGACTTATTTGTTAAACTATTTGGAACTATTAGATAAGTATATATTATTATCGTATTTGAAGCATAATAATAGGTTCGAGAAGTATTCACATCTGTATCGTGAAGATTATTTTTTGCGATCTCAGGGTTGTGACTTGTGGCAAAGGTGTTTGTAAACGTATTGTTTTTTGTTGATGACGGCAAAGGTTGTTTTATGGGTGAAGCTGTTTATATTTCAAACTTGCCTTAACTCGTTTTCCCTTTGTATTCAAAACTGGTGCCTTTAATACTGCTCAGTATTTGTTTAAGTTATCCAATCTTGTCAACAACTGTTGCGACTAGTCGAACTGGCTAGTTTTCATTTTTATGTATGCCATGTGCTGATGTTCATTATGAAATAGCTCTCAATACAGTATGTCTAGATGTGCCGTTTGAGATGTCGGGGGAAAGGTCAACTAACGTGGAGTGGGCTACATGTAAAGCAGTTGTTTTCAACATCATTTGGTGTTTTTAAGTCAATGTAGGGCTCTAGAAAACGTCCAAATTGGGCTAACTTCAGAACATCGTTCTCAGAAATGACTTTCATGAAAAAATCAATAAGTAAACGAAATGGTATTGATAAAACGGTAACAAAAATTTTGAGATTTCATCTTGAACCTTTATTAAGTGAAATTTGTCTGTGTTATTGGTACCATTGTTTTGCTATCAATGTACACTGGCTTTGCCTTTTTCTCTAAATTTTACTAAAAAGACACCGTGAAATGTCAACAAGTACAGAAACAGCCTTTCTCCTTGAGAGGAACGCTATAGATTCTGCAATATATTTCCTGCTAGAATGCTCTTTATGGAGGCATGCGAAAACGCTCTGTATAATCTGTATCTAACACACTGCATTGTTTGAGATCATGGGATCGTTGAAAGAATTTCAAGGTGGCTATAAACGAAACTTTTGATTTAGACTTGGTTACTGTTGTGGAATTAGTCTCAATTTATTTGCTTCTTAGTCAAGATTGGTGTGCCCTCTGGGCTTGGAAAGAAACTGACAGTTCGCAATAATTGCTTGAGAAAATGCGTCTTGTTTTATTCGCTAAGTATGATCTCGTGCGAAAACGCGCTGTCAGTTGTTTGTAAGACCTTAGTAAGGAAAAAGTTGAGACCACTTTTATAGCAATAAGTCGTCTAAGCCGAAAGTTAGTTTCTTCGACGGAGCGCGAAATGCCGCTTTGAAGTGCCAAACTGACGTGATGTGAATAGAAACTGTAGTGCTTGTGTAACCTACGATTTGTATTTTAATAGGAAAAATACGAAAACTAAATCCGCAGTAATCTTGGTAATAAGGTTTGTATATTTTGTTTATCGTTTACCAAATTGTATTTGTTTTGTCAGCATTTTGGTGACTTCTTGTTTTTGTAGGACCTTATCTATGTATACATGTATGTGTCTCAACAGTCAGTGACATGAACATTCATTCTTACTACTATATGTGTTTCGTCATCATATTGTAACGTTACGTGTGATGTTGATCAAATTAAAAAAATGCTTTTTCCAAAACTCGTCATTCAATCTTTTTAGTTCATTTACCAAAAATTTACCTTTTTCTTTGGTTAAACAACTTTTTAAAAACGTTCAGAAATGGTACATGTGTCTTCGTGTGTTAAAAAATGTTAACGGTCAAGTTTAACAGACACAGTTGTTTTCTTAAGCATCACGAAATGCTTACACTAGAAATACTCACTGTATACATGTAGGCAAATTTATTGGAGGACTCCATGGAGCCTGTCTCTCCCTAAGGACACGACCAAAAACAGTTTCCTTGGAAAAAAGGTAGTTGCCCCCCGTGAGACATCCTACATCCGCCAGTGGTATAATATACTCATTCATTGGCTTTCGAAATTTGCCGCTGAGTTGGGTGTCACACCCACGTTGCAGTCTCAAAAAATTGGATGGATATTGTCGGCAATGCCTATAACATACGCTATGCTGGGTAGTGTGCAACGTTTCAACACAAAAACAGGTAAAGAGTCAGTTGATGCCATCATTGGGACCCCTTCTATGGGCGATAAAGGATATAATGGAAAACATTAGCCACGGGTCCACAGTCCTCTCAAAGGGCTGGGGCGCCTAGATGTGAAAGGACCAAATCTATACATAGGTTTCTCATACTTTTTGTGTGTTGGTTTAAAGCACGTTCTCAAGTGCGTTTAGACAATCTATGCTGTAAAAACTAGAGGCCACTTACAAAAATGTCTTGGGTTAATTCAGCACTGGTAGATGAGACATATCTTAAATTTTTTCTCTTTTATACGTTTCCCTACGTCTTTCCTTTTTCGACAGTCTCCTCCCGCCCTACGCATATGCCGTTCGCCACGGTTTCACATGACGCCTGCAAATTGATGGGGGCACGTGCCAACCTCGATTCCCCACTCATTATCGCCCTGTGGTTATGAACGTCCCCAGTCGCACTCAGTAAACTTAAAGCGGCATTTCGTCCTATTTCAGTGGAGATCGAGTTTGGTCTTACTCTCAATATCGGCCTAAAATATTCCTTACCGTGACAGGAGGCATTTCCGTGAGCCTACCAAGTCTCGTCAAATTCCTTACCGTGATGGGATTCTATTCTAGTTACAAACTCGAGTCACAGGTATTGCGTACATTGGTCATTTTCGAATTCTTAATTTTTGGGTTGGACAACCCTATTAAACTCTGAAGTGTTTTTTTGAAGTCGCTGTTAGTTTCGATATTTTTGTTGGTAAAGGAAATGAAATCCTATAGCAGTAAGCAGAGGCCGATTTTATGAGAGTATACGACCTAATTCGACTTCAGTTCTTTGGTCAGCTAAACAGGGCGAACTGTAGCTTTAACAAAATTAGAAAACTTACAGTTTTCCACTATGCGAAAGGGCTCCAGATATCTGCTACGATAAGTGACTTAGTCTCTGACAGAAATTTGGTCTTACGCTCGCACTTTACTATTACTGAGTAAAGGTTTAACTATGTCATTGTTAGCACAACGCAATCCGAAAATAAGTTATGCAAATTATCTCACTAACTGAAGGCTATTCTCACAGAATGTCCAGTTTCGTTTTGGTGAGATCTCATTATTGTTCAGAAATAGTTCTGTGGAGCGTTACTACAGTGGCGGATTTAGGGGAGAGGGGCAAGGGGGCCATGCCCCCCCCCCTCCTAAAATTCTCCCAAATGCCATTTGACAGTTTGGGATGCGAATTGCTGACTAGCATATGCGCGCACCCAGGGTGGCACGGGGGGCGAATGCACAATGCATAGGCCTTGAACAAAATCCGTTTACCTTTTTTTAGTAATAAGGTTCACAAACCCAAAAATTTGAGACCCCTGCATCCCTACATTTTAGGCTGGGCGCGCGCATGTCGCGAAATTCTGGTGATTCCCGTGCCCTGCCCCCCCCCCCCGCCCAACTCAAAAAACAGTCTTACGTTACATTTCATGAATCTGATCCTGGAGGTTAACTAACTCATTCGTTTTTAAGAAAGAAATTGTGTTTCCAAAATGGTGGAATGATAACTCAATCTGCAGCGAAAATCGCGTCTTCAAATGTCAGCACCGCCAAAAGTTATCTGAAGTGTGTTTCTCGATTTTCACGATCACAAACACTAACACGTGTGGCAATATTTCTAGCAAGGAGTGTAGTAGTACACTCCTTGCTTATCGCAGACAAAGTTTTATTTCGGTAAAGTCGCGCAATTTTCGAACACTCAAAGTTAATTCCAATAGAACAAATTCATTCTTGGACGAATATCGCGGGACAAGATTTTCGTGGTGTTCGAATTTGGCGGACCTTCAAAATATGGCTTTTTGCTGTAGTCCGAATTTGGTGAGCTAAATCTTCGAAATTTTTTAGAAGTCGGCATGAGTACGATGAATAGACAATCGTATGTCGACGAGAAATAAATACGTATTTTCGTAACTTGCGAAAGAGAAAGGTATTGTTAATATGTGCACTAAACTCATGCTAATTGACCCCATTCATGTCACTCAAACTTTCACATGTGAATTGTGTTGAACAATCAGAATTGTGTCTAGTTGGATAGAGATGGGGTCAATTCATAACTGCATGGCTGAAGATACGATGGACCAAAGAAAATAATATAGAACGCCAAGGACCCGGTCTAGAAAGCGAATGCAATTCACCAACTGTTTTTATTTAAAACTTTTCTCATCCACAGCCTTTGGAACGTCCAATGTCAAACCACACTTGAATGACGATAGGTGAACGTGTCTGCTTGCTGGCACCTGTAATGATGTGCGAAACAAGACTGACGACCTCGTCAATTTTTCTGCAAATAAGTGTTAGCTTCATCAAAACAGAGACAAAGCGAAAGCATGATAGGATTCTTATTTCCCAAAGAAAAAGTCTTCCGAAAAAAGTGACATAATCGGCAACATTGGATAAAATGCAAAAGGATGAAAATGATTACATGAGTTTATCTCAGGCAACACTTCAACATCAAGAATACTTCGATTTTCTTAGGTGAATGTGTTTGTCTTTTTCTTTTTTTTTTTCGCAAAATCTGAGAGGCAATAATGACCTTAGGCGTCCCTAGCTGTTGAACGCCGTGGCCTTCGGGTATTACGCCTTCCTTTGCCAGGCACGTAATTATAGAATTCAGTCATGATGTCCATCAACACGTACTCACCCACAAAAGCAGTTTTATTTATATGCATATCGCATCTTAAAAGCAGCTTCAGCCATTTACGAGCTTCGTATAATTATCCCACCAATTTTTCGAGATTAATCGAACATATTTGGGGAGATTCTAACACCTTAATTAATGAAAGGCTGGAAATATTCCAAGGACTTCAAAACAATTTAAGGAATACGCTCACTCAAAAGTAAGCTCGAATGTCAAGTTATTTCTGTAAGACGGGAAAGGAATACGACTTCCCGCCCGCATAGCGTCTACTCGAGGAAGTTTGACATTTCTGGATCTGCTCAAATATTAATAAAAACAACGACATTTTTCAATTTCAACATGTTTCGATGTCTCAAACATCATCATCAAGAAAAGCAATCAAGGTTATCTAACAATCTTGACCCACACAGTGTACAGTAGAGGTATCAGCACGCATAATGGCAACAAAGCATCAAACACAATTCATAAGACCAGTGACAGCCTGTTGTGCGCCAGCTGCTTATTCAGCCTTCAGGCTTGAGTCAGTGTATTGACTCACAGATTTTAAGTTCCATGTGTTGTTTCAGCCCAGAGTACTAAAGCGTTACATGACTGGGTCTCTGCAAATGGTCATTAATCTGAGAAATATTGTCAGTACCTAAATGTTCTTTAGCGATGGCGAGTAGAACCCCCCTCTCTCTCACTCACTATCTCTGTCGCTCTCTCCCTCCCTCCCTCCCTCCCTCCCTCCCACCCTGCCTCCCTCCCTACCTCCATCCCTCCCTG
>NMRA01000047.1:738306-753915 GCA_002633005.1 Phoronis australis
CTACCTGCCTCCCTCCGTGCCTCCCTCCCTCCCTCCCTACTTCCCCCCCCCCCCTCTCTCTCCCCCTCTCACCCTCGAGGTCAGTGGCTAAACAGTTCCAGTTAGGGCACACACACAACTCAACGGCGGTTCTAGGGAGAACGTGTTAGCTTGAGTGGAACACCACGTGCATTTTTGTAGCCTCAATCACTGCTGAGCTGGAATCCGTGATCCATGCGGCAAAAATCGCTTATGGACGAACTGTCAAACATTGAATTCATCAACATTCCAACTTCATCGACCAAGATCACTTCACTGTCCGTCATTTTGCTAGTTTTCACAATAGAACTCTTGCCCAGGGCTCGATACCTTATTACCGTAAACATAAAACTCTAGCCCAGGGACCCGTTCTAAGAAACTGACTCCACTTCTTGACTAAGTCTAAGATTCGTATCAACTTCTTAACTTAGAAACTCCCACATCCAGTAAGATAGTCAAAATTGATACAAAACTTAACTTCAGTCAAAAACTTAAGTCTCTTGAAGCGGACTTGAGACAATTTTTTAAGTTTAATCTTAATTTTGACTGAAAGTTATGATTTGTTTTAGCTAAGCCAGTTTACTTGGAACTGGTACCTGGGCTAGAGTTCTATGTTTACTTTGATAAGGTACCGAACATACTGGTGAACGAAACATTTACTTTTCAAGGCACGAGAGTTTTGCCTGATCCCGCAAGACACGTCGTTTACAATTAAGCGGAAATTTAAACTACTAGGTTTTCAGGATGGGGTTCACTGTGAGAAAGACATTACTAGCAAAACCTTAAAATTGGGTAGTAATAACAATTTTGAATTCCGGTCCTAAGCTATTGTTAAAAGAGCATTGTGCTGCGTCTAACAAGAAATGAAAAGAGAATTTCAAAATTTGCATTTTAAAGCAGACCAGTGAGTTTTGCCGGTTGTGTTTCTCATTGTAAATGGTAAATTTGCGCATTGGGTATAACTGGTGTGTGAAATCTTCATGGCATAAGTCCAAATTAATGCCCATCTTGACGAATAGGCAACAACGTGAGGTCGGCGACACACCATTTTGAGACGCCAGCAAGGAATTTTATTCATGGGCAATACATGTGACCATAGATTCAGAAATGTTAAAATAAACTTTTGGGGTTTTCGCGTCTGACTATTTTTATGAAGTTACAGTGAATTAGCCCAATTCCCACAAGCGAGTGAAATGTCGATTCAAACTAGCTAATTCACTTATTTTTGGATGACGAGACGTTCATAACAAATATGCGCTACATTCTTCAGAAAATATCACAATGACACTAAGTTCAGGGCCCTTCAGTACTCTTCATTATTTTTGCATTCTTCGAAGATTGTGTTTTTCAACAATAACAAAGGTTGACTAATGCGAGATCAATTGTTTACCTTGAACACGTATCCAAGATACGGGCTGCGGTTGCAGGTGTTGTATAAATGTCATATCAATCATTATTGCGACTTGTGGAGTGCGAACAAACAAAATCATTGACAAATGAGACAGACATATCGAGTGAGATACTTACGCCTGGCAATAACCACGCACTGTGTGATATTTGACCCCCAAGTTAAAAACTAACACGAATACATTTGTATGTCTTTTGGAGCAAAAGATAATGTTTGCCCAAAAATGAATGGGCAGCAGATGCTTTTTCACTGAAGTAGCAACAATATCTTACAAATGATGTACGTGGGCGCTGACCCAAACCAAACAATTTTTGGAATTCTCTGTCTTTTCCTTTGTTTATGAGAGCAACTTGTCAAGAAGCCAAGAGAATTTTACTTGTTCGCCTTTGCCGACGCCAAACATTTTTGATTCTACCCGGCAACAGAGACCGTTCAGTACAAGCTGAGTCCCCTCGGGAGCTTTCTGGGTAGGACATCATGCATTGTAAAATACATTTCCCATTTCAAAGTTCTGATGAAAAGTTTTTCACGCACTATAGAGTAAGTTCACATGTTAATGCATAAGGTTTCGTACCGAGCTAGTGCTTCTTTAAAAGAATTTTTTACACCAGGACCTACCCTTTTTCTGAAAATACAGAAGCGCCGTTCTTTGAAAGTAGATGAATTGAGCACATAGCAGTGTGCTGGTATAAAAACGGAAAGACTGCGATGATGACTCCATTATCCTTTGCCTTAGAGGTCCCTGGAGAAATGTTATTTTTATTCCATTCTCAAATATAAAAATCTGATCTAATTGCTCTGGAAAATCTGTGCATAACAAGTTTTCGCGCATTGAATAAGAAGTCTGGAGTTATCAAGTGCGTCACGATCTATGAGATTATGTGCTGCAAAAACGTCCTGGCCAGGGCCCAGCACTTGTAGTTGACGAAAGTTCTTTTTAAATATTTTCTTTTTGTGTACTGTCCCGAACCGCCCAGTACCAGTCACCACGGTTCACCGACTTCACCAAGATGCCTATAAATTATTGAGGTCACATGCCTCCCTGCTTCCTGGCTATGACCCTGTGCAATAATCATACTTGTGCCCAGCTTTGCACTTTTCCAGTATAACATCCAAAATCTCCTATTTACACCTTTTGTCAAATGTTTTTTTTTCTTTTTGCCACCTGAGAGCCCTAATAAAAACATGTTTTTAATGAATTGCTGTATTCCCATGGTGATTAAAGGACCTGTTCATCAGGTGCTGGCAATGGACAGACATGACGGTACTCCGTAATCCTCAGCCACAACAGTTTTCAAGAATATTAAAACAACATGACAGTTCCACAGACAACCTCACTAGTCAAGACTTGAGTATCAAAAACACAAGTGAATTTTACATAAGACTGATTTATTTTCAACAAACGGCTATAATTTACAATAGCCAAAGCAAAATGGACATCCTAACATCAAACATTCGAAAACTACTGCTCAACATATTTCAATAGTTTCAGCTCAAAACTTCATCATCAGTACAAGTAATTTGGTACAGTGCTCTCGATCAATCATCATTTGGTGTAATTCATTATCTCGATCAATCATCAGGCCCGGCCATTTCACAAAATGCTCAGTATCTGAAGATCTGTTTCCCTTTGTAATTTTTTAAGTTCATTCCTAACTCTTGTATACTCTTTCTGATCAACACACTCCTGGAAATGTCGTTTCCTGTTCTGGTTCACATTCTGTGGACTGGAACTCGGTTGCTTAGGAGTCAGCTGTTTTGCCTCTTGTAACAAGCATCTCAACGATGATGTAATATAATTCAACTCTTGTTGTAATGTGGTAAAGAGCAGGTGATCAGGGGAAGAGGAGGTAACTCTAGAAATGAGTTGCGGAGACAGGATAACATTTCGTGGAAGATGGCGCAACAATGAGTGCACAAAGGCCATCAATAGACTCTCACTTCTGAAATGAAAAAGCCAAATGCTCGTATTACAGTCTCTTCATGATGCATGAAATGCTGATCATTTCAAAATGTTTTTGAAGAAGAGGTAATGGAACAATGGTGATTTGTTATATATCATTTGTTAGTTCAGTTTTTGTACATTTAGCAATTTGTAAATCATCAGCAGAGTAGTGATTCTGTTACCACCTATGCTATGTAAACTAATTGAAATTTTGTATGCCAGGTTTCATAATGATTATAGCAGAAATTATTAAACAAGAGCAACGCAAACTTTGCTTAAAGCCTAAAAATTTGAACGGGACGGCATTGCCAACAGCATTTTTCTAGGCTTGTTTACTGGTATCATAAAATGATCATTAGGTGGCGAAGAAAGCATCAAACCCATCCAAAAACATCGCCAAAAGCTATTTGCCAAATATCGTGAGAATTCTCCCAGGAACTCTGAGGATACAGAGGAAAATGTAAATTGCCACTAGGAGGTGTGGTAGTTGGATCCCTCCAAAAAGTTGTCATCTGCTGTCATGTTCCTTGGAATACACGAGCCAAATGTTACAAAGATCATGCAAGGGTTATTTTAAGAGAAACAGTCGCTGATCCAAAAAACACCCCTAGGGTCGCCGCAGCACTTGAACTAGTCTAAAAACCAATGCCAGTCCTGCTGTTGACTGTATGAACACATCTGCCAAATTTCTTAGCGATTCTTTGACCAGTCTGGTGGTTAGAGACACTGATGCCAAAAACAGGCTTGAATATAATAAAACAAAATCCCGAGTGTTGATATGCACCCACTCTGTGCATTGAATATCTTGTAAATACAGGGGATTATAACTATTTCAAACATTCCCACTAAAGAGACAATGATAGTAAACTTACAATTGCAAGTCAGTAATGCTTTCTTCAATACAGACACATCTGTCAAGATCACAAACAACTTTAAGTCTGGTCTGTATGTCACCTGTTGGCTACATCACGTGACCTAATGAACATAAGTCTGCAAAAATTTCTGTCCTGACCGGGACCCGAACCGGGGACCTTCCGCTAACCTTGCAGAAGCTCTAGTCCACTGAGACATCAGGACCAGTGGTCAAACACAAATATCCAATCAGACTTGGCAATGGGCAATCCGGTCCATAAACTTGTGAGTGTATAAAAATATTATGTAGATCTTGAACATACATATTTATATCTGCCAAGATCATAAAACAAAAATAAAACTGGCATTAGGGGCACGGTAGTATTCAGATACGTCCAAAAATCATCATCTAATGTCATTTTCATAGAAGCACACTTGTCAAATTTCACAAAAATCTTGCACGAGAAACAACTGTGGATGTAAAAAAAGCAGAACAGTCATTACAGGGTGCCAAAATAGTCAAAACTGTGCTATGCTCTGTCCATTAAATACACACACCAGTTTCCATAACCATTCTTAGAATGGTTTAGTCGGTGGAGAGATGGATGCCAAAAATAGAGTTAAAAATACTAAAAAGGCCACTAGGAGAAGGATACAAGGTCAAATTGATCTGAGAACAAAAAGGCGTCATTGCCTCTTTTAACAGAAACTTATTTGCTACACTTCATAACAAGTGAAAAAATTCCAAAGCTAGAGAAAGAGGAAAAAATGAAATTGCCACCTGCGGCCACATTGGTAGTCGGATCTGTCCGAAAGCAGCTATCATCCACTGTCACCATCCTGCAAATATACTAGCCAAATTTTACGGTGTGTCAAAGTCAAATTTCTTGAAAATCCATCAAAGAACCCCGAGTTTATAGAGCCAAAGTAAAATTACCACTAGGGGGTACATCATTATTAGGATCTGTCTGTAAGTGATCGCTATCCTTCATCAGCTCCATTGGAGCACATAAGATCCTCCCAAGCAGTTTTGGAAATATAGCAATGAATGCCAGGTGCGTGGACTCCCAGAGATGACATCAATATGCACCCTCTTATGCATAAGTGGGCACATAAAAATATAAAGGAATGCAACAAAAAAAAAATACTCCTGAAACTAATACCCATCTTCCTAAAGGCGAACCTGTGATAAACTGTTATGAAGTAGAGTTGCCGATGTTTCCTCTTCAAAGTGACCAATAATGACAGATCGTTTGGTCTCGTAAAGCAGGAGAACAAGGGGTGCGATTTCATTTCTAACTTGGACGTCATCACCCGTGACAGCATAGACAGACTTGTGTTTGGGCCGACAACTTCGGAGCTCAGAACTTCGACTTTTATCAGCGTCAAGATTGCTGCACTTTGTAGTGACAGTAAGTTGTGCTGAATGTCTGTAGCTGAAAAATAGATTGCAGGGACTGCAGTAAACACCAATATTGGAACAGGATATAGTAATTTGATAACTGTTAATTCAATCATGTTACCAACCCGTAGGCTGCATTTCGTTAAATTCACACATAAGCAGTTGGCGATGCTTGGTTTCTCAGTTATTTCATTCACCCATCAACTGCAAAGTCTGTATATTAACTTTATTTAGCAAACCCTGACTATCAGGAAAATACGTCTATCGTATTCACTGTAATAACCACCCATGCCCCTATAAGCGCCCCAAACGAGTTTTCAGACTTTGCTGAAATAAGCGCCCAGTCCATGAACGTGTACGTGCGAAAAATGCCTTACCTACAGTCCTAAAATTCTACAGTAACGTCTTCAATTTATCAATAATATCAGACAGTCCTGAAAAAAATCATTTTGCATAGAATTTGTAGACCACGAGCCTCACCGCTATTTCGGTATTTAGCCGTGACTATACACTTCAAACTTCCACCATGCCTCAAAACGAACACAAAAGTTTTTCCGATCTTGCGAGGACCAATGGTCTGGCCTTTCAGAACAGACGTAGTGTACTTGTCTACGGGATTGCTTTGTAGATATTTCCCGCTTTCAACAGGAATCCAAATTTCTTTGTACACATGAAAACCGCGAATCGAAGACCAATAAAAAGCTTGGCAAGTGTTAAAAGCACGTGGCCAGGAAGCGCGCGCTACATACATGAACCTGTCATCAAAGACATAAGTCAGAAACTATCTATTCATGAAACGGGTAGCATAGCATCGGCAAGAAATGTATATTGGCAAATATTTCCGACAGTTTCTAATAATGTAAAAAAATGTTTAAATTATTTGTAAGAGGGATTGTTTGATTAACCATAATTCGTGCTTTTAAGCCAAATATCCGATAAAATGACCACCGACAGTGAATCCTTACACACCCTTACACCGAAAAATAACAGTCAGATAGTTACTTATGCATCCAGCCACACGGTGACTAATATGGGCCTTACCAAAACAAATGTCGAACGTTTTTAGCACATGAGACCGGCAAGTGCTGAATGAAACCCGCTCTGGTTTACGCCCACTGCTTGTGCAAATTTCTTTAGCTACAATGAACATCTAGCTCATTAGATTGCGTGGCTCTGGCCAAAAGACAGTCTCTGCTCTGGCAAATGAGCTCTGGTGACACGCACGCACTCGCTTACTCACAAACGCAGAGGAACTTCAAAACAAACGTCATGTGACAACAACACGTGTGTTCCTCCAGACATTTTACTCGGTGTTGCCAATCATACATGTAAATGGCACGATGTAGCACAGATTTGTACTTAAACTTGCCATTAATCCCAACTCCACGGGAACTTAAAAATCTTAGGAAAACTACTTGGAAACTTATGGAGGATTTCAGGTAATTTGCTTGAGTCGAAACTGTATTTTTATTCAAGCATTCAAGTTGTCATATCGATGATTGCGAGGCAGTCAGTCGGCGAGTTTTTGCTCTGGGATTTCAGCACAATTTTCTGTAAAATGATCGTACTTTAGCAGCAAAGTTTGATAGCAATGCACCACGGTTTTGTAGAAAGTCTTTCATAGATTACAGATACCTCACAGGGTGTAAATATGATGAATCACCCATTTCGGAGACTGGGTTTCAACCGCTTTGGGTTATAATAAGCGCTCCCCCTGAAACGAACTTTTCTAAGCGCCCTGGGCGGTTATTACGGCGAAGACGGTAATTGATTTTGTGCAAAACAAGCAGAGAATAACCGTAATTCGATTTTTGTTTTTAGCCAGTATGAAATGCAGCTTTATCCGAACAAAGATCCACAGGAACCATACCTGACTTTAGTCTATATTGAGTAAAGATTTTTAAGGGCTTGACTCAAATTTTAAGTTTCTCTCAGACTGCTAACTTCCAAATCACAAACAATGCTACATCAACCATAACAAAACTAATCTCTTAAGCAAAATGGTTTGTCATTGATTTATGTTAGATTCATGTTCGATATAGCCAAGAGGCATTGCTAAAAATGTAAATACAAATTGTCTAGCATGAATTAAAACCAAAATATAAAAAATGTCACCCCAAATGTTAACCTTGCATGAAAGGATTTTCCCGAAGACTACAGACATCTGGATAGGCTAGGCTGGAGTTGCGCACCTCACAATATTGTGCAGAACAAGGCAAATGAACTCTAGACATATGGGGTAGTCATTTTTTAAGAAACTAAAAAGTTTAAAACTTTGAACATCACTCCTTGATAACAAGTGTTCTGTGGGTTTGACAATTTTTGTCTATCTGCACGAAGTTCAATAGAAAATCAATGACATCATTCGATTAGCACCTACCACACAAACTGTTACAATCCATGTCAATTCTCAATTTCTTCTCAAACAGGTCGTCTGCTCTCAGACACAAGCTTCCTGCAGTCATGACAAACGCTTGGTCTCTTTCTCCATCTTCATACCAGTGTAACAAGATAGTGGCTTCTACGACAGATTCAGAAAAAACAGGCACCTGACAGGAAGTTCCCAGCATGCAAGTATGCCCAGGCAACAGACACACAGTATTTGAGTTAGTATCAACAGTTTTTTGTCGCTTGCAGTCACCAGATGGCGCAAACGCAGATGTCTCACAGTAGGCAATGACTGATTTACATTCCAATGTGCCAGGGCATGAAGGTGTCAGTAGAGAAATGTAAACACTGTAGATGGGGCTGAAATAAAACAAAATGTAGAGGATAGACACTACCAGTTGAGGAAAGACTTATGGGGGTATGATCCTGGACTTTTCCTCCCTTGTAACATTACGTTCAAAAAAACGATACAAAAATTTGTTGAACACACAACAACGTTCATGATTAATAACTTTCAATGATATTTGGTCGAGCTCCCTGTATCTCTGACGGTTGTCCGCAGTGCAACAATAAAGCAGACAGCCAAGAGATTTAAGAAAACTAATGATTAAAATGACAAATATATTTCGAGACTGGCATTGTCTCCTCCTCAGGTAAACTTAACATGACATGGTTACAAGAATACGTGACGAAGGATTGTGACCCACTGAGATGCAAGTCAATAGCAATGCTGAAATATACACATACTTGAAAAACAGAGCCAGCGTGTGGCGCACCCCTGTGAGCTACTCATTCAACACNTTTCTAGTTCAAGTTTGCCCTTGAAGACCCTTATATTCATGCTACAAACTCGAGTAAAAACTCGAAATTTCGAGTTCAAACTCGAACTTATTGCTTTAATATTGGGTTTACAAACTGTGATCTAAGGGCAATAAATTATCCACGTAAGTTATTGTGTACTCGAGCATAGAATAATAGACACTTATCTTGAGTTCGCCCAAAAGTAGAGTAGAAAATGCCAAACCTAATTTCGAGTTCCATTTCGAGTAAAAATATTGGAGACCGGGCCCTGAGCTAGTTTGAACTCATTGCATGGTCAACAAATGGTCACAATTAGTGCAAAAAACAAGGCACAGTATTTTAGCCACTGTTTGATTTTTAGCTTACATAGAAAATGATCAGACACTTATTACTTTTAGGTATGAGTATCTTTGGACAAAATGAGCTCCTGGAGATCAAAATAAATAGGAATTACAAACAGCTTGTTGCATTTACAATTCTTAAATATGGTTCATACACAGGCCGGCTGATAGGACTAATCTCTCACTCTCTCAGCACTTTCTACTAACTTTGTGCGGATGGTCTCTAGAATATGACAATTTTTTTTGAAAATAGGGCCAAATTAGTCTCGTTCTTCCTTAGTCGAACGGACCACCATAACGGTCCCAAAAACACAGGGCTGCAATATGTATGCCTTTTACCTATGTAAAACACTGGGTCTCATTAAGTACCAGGTTTTTCTGTAGATAAGCCCATGGACGTGTATTCGGAAAACGAAAATGCCCAGGCGTTTTAGTAACACCAAATAAATGCCCGGGCATTTATTAGGAAAAGGGGGGGGGGAAGTGTAAACGGAAACTCAGTTTTGCTGACTTTGGCATTTTTTACTTAAAACTGTGTTTTTAAATTTTATGTTAATAAATGCATAGTTCGCTAACACCTAGCTTGTTCTTATAAATGATAAATGTTTCATAAAACTGAATTTGTGACAAAAAGTTGACTAGGAATGGGCTTTTAAGAGGATGCTTGACACCAGAAGTTGCAGCACCAAATAAACGCCCATGGGGGTCAAGTGGGCTTATCTACGGAAAAACCTGGTATGCCTTTTATCTATTTATAACACAGGGCTCCAATATGTATGATTTTTATATATAGTATGTAAAACACAGGGTTCCAACATGCATGCTGTCTATCTACGTAAAAGAAGAACACATATATCAAACCTGGGTGTTTGGTTAATGACTTCACAACCAATGACCCACTTGTCTGCAATAAGGTGTTGCCATGATGATAGTACAGAGAGGCTGCGTTTGCCACAAGTTGAAAGGGTAGTGACAACATTGTTGACATCTGGAGTCTCACTTAGCAAATTGACGATATTTGGCTGTAAGACAGAAGAAATAAGACATAAATTAATACTAAACCAAGCAGCACTTCAGATAACACCTAGTGATGCATGTCTGGATGTTGCACTCAGAGGCTGGTTACATGAAACACTCCCTAATAGGGACTCAACTAGTATTCGTCAACTTTTCACCACATTTGAGAATTTGCGAAAGCACTGATTGAACTTTCTAATGCTATTTTGTCTTCATTTCTAAGTCAGTCCGTTTTTAGCTTTGAAGCATAGCCAGAGTTAACTCAATGTTGAATTCTTCATATTATTGAAAATAAGTAGGGACCTTTTCATGCAATGCCCCTAATTTAAAGATCAAGTCCCTAATTATTTTCATTGAAATAAGAACTGTTTTCGGGCATGTTAACAGAAAATAACATCAAAAAAGAAAGACAAAGTGAGCGTAGTACAACGTTTAAGAGTAAACGGCAAAGACAGATAGTGAATTTCAATATTGTGCGGATATTTCAAAATTCACCAATTCAAAGTAGGTGTTCTGATCTCTACGGAAAAGAAGACTGTACAGCATACAACATTATTACTGACCACTTATACCTCTGTCCCCTGGTTGACTAAAACGTGGTACGATAACTTCGGTTATGAGGTAATATTAACCAGTCTAGTCATGGAACAACATTTTTCCTTCATGCTGCCCAGACGTGAGATGCCACTATGTGTAATCTGACTCATCAGACAAAGTTGAAGCCATAAACTGTGACTACACAGCGAGCAGATGATGCAAATACATCCAAACAAGAAAGAACAAGCTAATCTAATAAAGGAAGAAAAATAAGGGAAAATAAGTATAAGTAGCCAAGCAACAAAACGGGTATAGACTGATCCCTTCTCGCTCGCACAACATAGCTGTCCCTCGTCTGTATGACCTGTTATCACCCTCGGGACAAGACAACATTTGTATATTTAACAGTGGTATGCATAGCTGTACCTGCTTGACTATGGGACTGCTTGCACTGTCAAGTGTCATGGACTTGATGGATAGACATGTCTGCCTGATCACATGACATTTAGACAAATTTGACTGCTCAGTCTCTCGTAGTGTGCAAACCAGACTTTGAAGCCTCGATTCCAGCGCCCTCACCGCTAAGCAGAGACTATCCGAGCTTTCTGCCGATTGTGAGCTGTCCTGAAAAGAGAAATGCTGGACACTCTTAGATATGGCGGAAAAGAATTTCCAATATGTTTCCAACAGGGATAAACGAACGGAGGAGTGTAAACAGAAATGTCAACAAACATTTCCAGACAAAATTCCCACAAAATATATTTTTAGTTATTATCCATCATTTAGTAACAAATGAATGTATAAACTATCACTGTCTACCGACACAGCTTATTTCAATATGTCGCTGCAACAATAGAAAATGGTAATTCAAATTTTAAGGAAAAAGTAGCAAGAAAAACACAAGAATCCGTGTAAAAGCCACATGTTGCGCCATCCTTGAAAACCATCATGATTTTGCTTCATATTCTTGGCGGACACTTTGTATTAGTTTTTCAACACATTCTGATTAGCGTTCCTAACACAATTCACAATACTAAGGACAGAATGGTGTACATGGATTGATTCAATTAAAGATTTACTCCAGTTGGAAGTGACCCAATAAGCGCTGTGAGGAACTAAAAGGAATCTTGTGAAATATTGGGAAGAACAGATCTTACAACTTGCAACATAACACTTTTTTACCTGAGAGGCTGCTGAGTGGCTTACGGAGAAATCTGTGATGGTCTCTACTGAGCGAAAATTGTGATTATTCACAATTAGCATTTGATTGGTTCCTTGATCCAGAAAATCCCCGATAAAGATTTGGCAGCCTTGAAACTGCTGAATTACCTAGAAAAGAAGACAACTTAGACAAAAATGAAAAGTTTGAGTCTGACACAAAAATGTTTCAGCTGCATACTCAATGTGACTGTATTACGTACCTTTTGTCCTCAAACTATCAGAGTCTCAGTTCTACGACTAGAGTGTAACCAATAACCCTTTTTATACATGGAGGTGATGATCAATGTCAATGTGACCAGTCATTCCAAATCTATGTGATAAAAGCTACAATTAAAGGGCCCGGCCAATGGTAAAATAGAATGACAACCCTTGTTTCACAGCCCTACTCAGGGCTCGACAATTAGGATAAAGTTAACTCGCCAAATGCGACTTGGGAAAATCCCCAGGTCGCCAAATCTCATTGGCAAAAGCAGACAATGAAATAAACGAGATACCCAAAGTGAAAATTGACAACGAACCCAACAAACAGTAAATGTTCCATCAACCACCTAGTAGTTAAATCTAGCTTGAGCAATTAACGCGATTTGCAAGATATTACTGAACAGCCTTCGCACTAACTTTGAGTATATTTATTTGATTTATCAGCTAAACCAAAAGGGCTTAAGAAAGTGTTCTAATACTGAAGCGCTACCGAGAAAGTTTACAACTTGGAAAATACCTGAAATCAGCTGGCACAGGGTTCGACATAAGTGTGTAAACGCTCGAAAATACGAGGGGAAAAAGTAAAATACAAGTAGATAATTGACCTCACTCGTATTGTTTTAACAGGTGCGAGCGGGCGTCACTTTTTACAAGCCCAAATGTGGAAATACAAGAGTAGAATATGATGCCATTCGTATTTTTGAGCAGGCATTTTTTGCCTATGTCAAGCGCTGTGACAGATCGTTGAACTGATAGCTAGTATAAACCAAACCGTTTGGTATATTGCAACTACAACTGGTCTTGAGAACTAGAAACTCTGTGGAGCCTGCATATGATAACCTACATTTTGACACAAAATTTGTTTTGATAACGAGCATGATATTCCATTACGTCATTTCGACTTGGTGGCAATCGCAACCACTTTGCTAATCATGTTAAGAGAACAGCCTCAGAGTGAGACAACTAAACAGGAAACGGATGGTTTTTACCCTTGGCATCGAGTTCTGATAAGGCAAATGAATTGATGACGAATTAGGTTGGTTTGTAGAAAAGGGACTTGGCACTTATGCCAATAAGCAGGTGAGAATCAATTTTGCTGTTTTTTAATGACAATATCAGAGAATATGACAATAAATCATGAAATCCGGCAAATAGGTTTTTTGACATGTCACGACAATAACCGAGATATTAAATTATAAGCTATGACACTAAATGGTCTCCACCACAGTAACTTACTGTTAAATCCGTTTCTCTGACAACCACAACTTTGTCCAGGAACTGCAGACACAGGAACAATTCGCCATTCACATTCTCATAGAACTGGCAGGAAGGAGATCCTACACCATCAAAAACTGAAGCCGAGCTCTTCACAAGCGCGCCAATGTGATATTTCAGAAGTTTTCCATCACACAACCTATACACGACCGTTTCCAATGTTCTGTCCATTTCAGAGGTATGCACTAGTTTAACATCACTATGAAGGACCGTCATATCAGAAGAACCATCTTGCCTCCTTCTACACTTGTGTTGACAGAACTGGTCGGTATCTATAACTTCCTTTGATGCAACATTATTTCTTACACATAAAGTCAATGCGCAACAGCAGTCACAACTGCTGTCTTCTTCTTCTGTTTGTTGCTCACAAAATTTATCCATGTTCTCGTCACTGTCAGTTGCATCACAAGTCCTGCCCCTTTTGGTGCCAATCAAGGCAACTATGCCATCACCCACCAATGCACAGTGTCCAATAGAATCTAATTCCACACACTTCTCTTCTTTAAAATCTGTATCTAGTTTCACTGAATACAAAGGCAAGTCAGTTTCTTGACCCCTGTTCAATGTGAAATAAACCACTCCTTGAGCAAACAACACAACATTTGGACCATCAATCAGGTGAATATCACATGATTCTGTATGCAAATGGCTTGGAATACTAATCCTTGCATGTGGAATAACAGCCATATCTTTGACAAACAACAAATAAAGATCCCGTCCACTGTCACAGACAACATTACCGATGCTGACAGCAACACAAGGCAAGTCTAGATTTGTCGACAATTCCGTCACCACACTACCGGTCACAAGCTTGGCAGGGGAAGGGATTTCTAGCTGGACGGAATTTCTCAGTGAGAGATGTTGAGTGAGTACTCCAGTAACCTGCTGGTCATGTATCTGAGAAAGACTTCTGGAACTGTTGCCCCTCACAGGGGTCTGTATCCTTTCATCAAGACCATACCAGCTGCCTTGGATGATGTCCAGGTCTTTGACGTCCAGTGATGTCTCAATGTGTATCTCAATGATATTCCCGTCATGCGCAAGAAGGCAGCTAAAAATAATCAATTTGTCATCATATCTACTGTAACTAAAATACTTTGTGACAGGGCTCTCTATTGTGGGAGGTAAAATGTTTTACTACTCAAACAACCATGATTAATTGTCAAAGGGTTAACACTTCATCGTGAGTGGTTTGATGAGAGCTGCACTTCAGAAAGTGTGCTTATAATTAATTTTTTCGTATTATTTTTGTCAACAACTATGACATGAGAAACAAAATTGTAGCTGTTCTGGCATGTTGTGACCTAATTGATTATGAAAGTTTGCCGTAGAATACAATACAATACACCACAATACAATAAAATATAATGTGCACGGATGACAACAGAAAGAAATTGTGAGCATAATGCAAACAATTCACCTGAATTTTTATCTACAGATTCAACTGCCAAAATGAATAATAATACTCAACCTAACAAAATCATAATCGTGAATCAAAAGTTGTTAGCAAAACATCTTAATTTCATCATTTATTATAGGTTTTATAAAGGTGAATCTGTGCTGCAATATTAGTAGTGTTCATACCAATTAAAACAGGTTCCATTTTTTTCAGTCACAGCTGAGAGTTAGTACTGCTATAACCCTAGTTAGTGGTTATAGTTGCTATAGTCACCAGTGCAATTAAACATACACACAAAAGGATGAAACTACGCTGACCTTTCACATCGAGTTATAACCATAACTCACTAAACCACCCCACAGAGGATAATACCATAACTCACTAAACCATCCCAGAGGGTTATAAATATAACTCACTAAACCATCCCAGAGGGTTATAACCATAACTCACTAAACCATCACAAAGAGGGTTATAACCATAACTCACTAAACCATCCCACAGAGGGTTATAACCATAACTCACTAAACCATCCCACAGAGGGTGATAACCATAACTCACAAAACCATCCCAGAGGGTTATAAGCATAACTCACCAAACCATCCCAGAGGGTTATAAGCATAACTCACTAAACCATCACAAAGAGGGTTATAACCATAACTCACTAAACCATCCCACAGAGGGTTATAACCATAACTCACAAAACCATCCCAGAGGGTTATAACCATAACTCACTAAACCACCCCACAGAGGGTTATAACCATAACTCACTAAACCATCCCACAGAGGGTTATAACCATAACTCAC
>NMRA01000047.1:754853-786364 GCA_002633005.1 Phoronis australis
TACACATAGTGTACCTAATTATCGGACGGAACCTAAATATCGGACATTTCAAAAAATCTTACTTGAAGCATAATCTGAGAATTAAATGACACTAATTGTTGTTCCGTTGTAATGCATTCAATGTCCGGCACCGTCTCGTTTTTTACAGCGTTGCCTCGTTTTGATTTCACCGAGAGAGGGTGCAATTTAGACCCCCAAGTCGGCCTAAAATGGACGATCGCATAAATTGGTTATAAAAGTTGAAAATAAAATCTTTTTCCACAATGAAACTTTCTCATTGAACTGACAATATGTTACTGTTCCATTTTTTCATTTGTTTTTAAACTCAAGTCAAACCCCGACCGCGCACGTGCGGGTGTCATATCAAGAAGCCAAAGTGATACTAAAAACTGCAGTGAGTTTGCACGTGCCTTAGTCGTCTGCACTAATTCATCGAAATGACTTGGCGCCGTCATCAGATTTCATTTTATGGATAATTTTGTTGCGAATGGACCTGTGTTCTAGCAGCATATATGTCAAAACACTTGAGCTGAAATTTGGCTACAAGGTGCCCGCGGCCATTACGTGGTTAGTCAGTTTTCCGCGGTGTGGCATATGGGGAAACATGGTGTCCGATATTAAGGTTCTCCGAAGGTTTGCTTGTTGTGTTTTTTAAAGTTCAGTCGGAACATAAATGTGGCTTTCGGTGACAAGATATAGTAACGCAACAATTCTATAAAGGTAAGTCTTTATTTCAGCAAAGAATTTACAACAATCCGTAGTATTTTCAATTAAATATAATGCAAAATGTGCCAAAACGTCCGATAATTAGGTCACTTGACTGTAGCTTATTTGACCCTCTTTTTTAAAAAATGCATTCTCATTTCACGACTGCGTTTTCTGTTTTAGGAGATTAGCACGAAAATTGAGGAGTTACGAGCAAAGTTTTTGGAGAAATTTACAGGTAATAATACTCATTTATTTCATTTCCTTTTACTCCTTATTGAAATTTGAATCTGCCTTGATCATGAATCAAGTCAGTGAAATTGGTATAGAAACTTTCTCTCGTTATAGAATTTCAGTATTCAAGTGCTTGAATAGCGCTGTTTTTCGTCACAAGATGCCAGCTTGTGTGGATACAATGATAAAAATACCCCATTGTCTTTGAGTTCAGCTACACCAATAACAGACTTTGTTTTCATCAACATAGTTTTAATGAATAGAATTTTGGAAGCATGTGCGTGCAAGGTGTCACTTATTGTGGTCAAGTTAATATGTCTTGGGTACCTTAGGTCACTGAATATTTATGCTTTCAAGCTTTTGTTTCTGTGGCTGTCTCAGAGATACTAGTTAACATTATCTGTATTTGTTACCAATGTTCATTAAAAATACAATAATGCGGACTGCTCTCTATTTTGTACAAAAAATAAAGTTTATTCAATTAAGTTGGATCTTAAAAAACTGTTCTTTCATTTGCCATAATTTTCTTTTGTATCATTCTTCAGATCGGATGCCGAAAACAAACTCAGAATTACCGTCCAAGCTTAATATCGACAATAGCGTTTCGAAGTGATTTCTCAACTGTTGAGTCATTGTTGGCCTGTCGTAACATTAGCAATGAATGCCCTTTGACATAGTAAGGAAGCTACGTATTTCACCCCTATGGAAAAATAGGCCATTTGCACAGTATCAATATCAGTATGTGGAATTAATTAAATTTTTGTCGTGTTTGTTTTGGGTTACCCTGTACTTAAACAGAATGGCGTAAATAAATGTGAATGTCTTAGTTCTCTTTATAGTGATTCAAGTTTTAACAACATGAAAGAATTGGACTCCTTGGTATTCAAAGTAGACACAGTCAATGGGTAGAGGCATAGGGTTAATAATTTCACCTTCCAGTTAATAGCTTTATGAGGGTGGGTGACTGGCTCTGTTTCATCTCCCGGTGTAGAGATAGATTTGAATCAGACTTGTCAATGATCACAATAGCAGTGTTCCCTTGCATTTGAGATTCTTGAAAATGTCCCTGGAATCTGTTTACAGAAATTCCACTAATCTGTTTGTGAGAATCCCAGCAAGTTCTGTAGATCTAATCTGAAAGCTTTGGAAATGCCCTTGTCAGACTGTTCCATTGGCGGATTAAGGATACCATAAGGGGGTTCAACATGTTGCCGCGGGGAATTAGGCAAGTGCGATTGTATGTGCACAGGCGGCCTGAAAGTCGGGTATGTGGACCTTCTGCTCAGCAAATCTATCGGTTGACCAAAAAAAAACAAAAAAAAAACTAAAACAGGAGCATGATCCTGCCGCCACAGGTCCTACTTGCTGAACTCAATATTTCTTCATGCTGTAGCTGTTTCAATTTGCTTGTGGCAGCCACCATGTTCTGACATCTATGAGACTGTCAACTTTGTAGCTGGATTTCACCCTGTATTTTTTAGTATTTATACGCGTGTGATGTTTTTGTTGTTACTGCATGCGCCCCTTTATTTGCCAGATATTGCTGACAACAGGGATGTGCAACGTATAAAGCAGGATGATATCTGGTTAAAACAGTTTCTGCATGTGCGCAAATATAACATCGAGCATGCCCTCACGTTGATGGAGACAAGTCTGAAGTGGAGGAAGGAGATTGAGATTAATGGTAATTTGTGTGCCTCACTGTCTGTCTATTAAGATTATGTTGGACACCATTGACAGGTCTTTGCATTTATCCAAATATCTACAAAAATATGAATTTAATTTAGTAGTTATATGTAAATTTCGGACTAGTCAAATAAAACCGAATCGCTAGATTCCGTCATTCATATCTTGTACTTATATTGCCTGCTATTTGTTATTTATTTAATTATTATTTTTATTTAATCATGTTGTCTTATACTTTTAGTATCTTCTATTTATTGTTTGTTTATTATTTATTTTGTTTCGTCAGTCTTTCCATGTCAGTTTCATATTCATCATTGATCGTTTAAGTCTTGTCTTTCAGTTTTGTAAGTCTGTTTGTGTGTCTTACTGTCTGTGTATGTTTTTAATGAAGACCCTCACTGAAAGAAATGAAAACTGATGGGTTACCGTCATTGTAAATATCACAATAACTAAGTAAATAAATGAATGAATTCGAGTATAGTGAAGTCTGACTTATCTGAAGGCCTGAACGCACAGACTAGAACAACTGTATGGCCGAATTTTGTCCAAGTTGAGCAAGCATTTTTAAAAGTAGCATTTGTGATAAGAAAACCATAGCATATGAAAGTTTCATTTGATTGCAATCAGTCATTTGTGAGATATGAAGTTCCAAGTTTAGCCAAATCTTGCCATTCTTCATAGTTACTTGAATGGATTTTTCTTATTTTAGTTACATGGGGCTACCCAGATAGTCCCAGTAACACTTTAGCAATGCAAGAATAGAGAATCTGATCACTCCAATATGTTTTTCACTCTCATGTTCATGTTCTACTGCAAATGATGTGGTGTTCTTAACTTCATCATTTGGTGGTGAAGAGTTCATGAAAAAGTGAAGCTTTATTGCTTGTTAATCTGATTCAGCATCACCATCGCATTACCAACTGACTACGTGACAAACATATGTGTCATATTTCGAACCTGCTATTTGTGACTGTGACCTCTCAGATTGGAAGAGTTCACCACTGATTTTATTTCAGATATTAGTGAACAGAATTTATCAGAAGAAGTCCTTTCCAAGGGGTCCATATATTTCCACAGCTGTGATAAAGACAACCATGATATTTGTAAGTAGCTGTACCGCGTAGTCACTTACAGGAGTCCTGGATTTTGAGAACCAGTTTGGTGCCCATTATTCAGGGGAGAAAACTGGTTCTCAATATGTGGGATCCCTGTATGTGACTATTGATACCCAAAAACATGCTATTTGTGTGTTCATAGGTTCATTGAACTACATCATACTAGTCCATACTTGTAATAGAGTTTATGACATTTATGGCTGTAAAGAATTCCATTATTCGTGAATTGATGAAAAACTAACAAGAAAAAAGAGGTACTTGAATTTGAGTACTCTACAGATGTTGTGAAGTTATGGATCTTATTGCCATTGGGATTGCATCATATTCCATTGTTGCAGTATATTTAAGAGTCAAGGACAACAAGAAAGACCCAGAACTCTGTAGGCAGGTGAAGAGGTACCTGGCCTATTTGTTGGAAGAGCACCATACAAAACAGAAGGAAGAGCGGATAGTTGTTTTAATGGACGCTACTGACATGGGCCTTAGTAACGTGGTAAGTGCCTCCTGCTGATCTCATACTAGTGTACCGTTTTACACTACCGTCTGTCACAGAGCCATCTGTAGAACAGAATGGTTCTGTGACAGGGTGATGACCGATACACAGAAATTCGTGTGTGGACATCAGCGCGCATGCCTCAGTGTAGATGTTTGTCGTAACCGTATGGTTTGGAAATGAATTGGAAAGTATAGTGATTAGTGTTGTTTTGTTTATAATAAACTGAAGTGTTACAAAATGCAAACTATTGTGTAGTGTTTTTACTGTTGCAGCAGCCGCAATCCACAGAGTAATTACTTAATAGATGGAGCAGTAGACTGATATATCAACCATTTGGAATGTTCAAATGTTATTTTCCAACCAATAGGAATACCCAGATGTTATTTTCCAACCAATAGGAATGTCCAAATATGACTTCTTTACAGTTGCAGCTGCATTTTGCCTTTTTAAACTGGCTGAAAATGAAAGACAAATTAGGCCTTTTACTGTCATAAAACTGGTCTCACTATATTCCTTACGATGACAGAATTCTATATCTATTTCCAACTCAAGTCACAAGTTATGCAGTAATGCACCTTTATGGCATTTGCAATTTTAGGGTTGGCTAACCCTGACGATTTTGAAGTGTTTTCCTGAATCGCTGATGGTTTCACTGTTCTTGTTCGTCGTGGAAACCATGTGAAATGCAGCTTTAATGGACAAAAAGCCATGTCACATGATCCTGTCGCTGTGCTACCCTTCATAGCAAGAGAGTACCTCTTGCACTTGCCTAGATGTATCCGGTAGACTTGTACATAAAGACTAAATAACATTTACTTGTATCACATTGGTATTGTATATTCCATTGTAGGACATGGATCTACTGAGATTTGAAATCACGTGCTTCACCACGTATTTCCCCTGCTTATTAGGTGATTATCTTCTACGTCGCTAGCGTAGCTTGAAGACAGTACTTGCTCAATAAGATTATCAAAGAGAGTATTATGTTGTATTTGTATAAAAACTCCTTCAATATTTACAAACTTATCACTGCGATGCTCTGATGGTTTTTTTAGAAGTAGCATAATCGTATGTTATCACAATACGAGTTTGTATTTTATATTCTTTATTTGAAATCTTGAGAAAGTTAATAAGGGCAGCAGAACTTTAAAATTAAGTCACGCCATCTTGTGCTTTCAATTAGTAACTATTCAATCACTGTGCCCCCATTTGGCTAATTTCATTTTTTTGTTTCTCTTTCACCCAAACTGTAAAAGTAGCTGTAATTTTAGCTCGAAAGTTGTACTTGCAAATATTTTGTTGACCATAACGTCTGATCAGTCTGTAGTTATCGCCGTAAAAAAGGAAATATTGATTTTCTTTCAGAATATATGCTTATCCATGAAATGCCTTGGTTAGCAAATGGTAAGTTTGTTTTACTTAATAAATACAAAGCATTTTCCCACCAAAATGTGTGTATATTGTATGATTTTATTCAACAGCTTTTTATTTTAAAAAAATTGTATGTGCCACTGCAATGTGTTATTTCCTTAAATTCTTCGTGTTATGTTGCATGGTATTTTTTAGTCGTTTGAGAAATTGTGATAATGCAGAGTGTAATTCTTCCTCAGTGAAACATAGTGAGGTCGTGAATACATGATGAAATCTGTCCAAGTTCAGATAAGGAACAGCTGCAATTTCATTTTCTTCATTTTTCAAAGGCTTCTAATATCGTTGTGAATAAATGAGTTGAACCCCAGTATAAGCCTGAACCCACATAGTCTGGTTGAAGATAACGAGTTGATTGAAGAGCGTGATGGGCATGCTGCAATATTCTGTTGAAGACGCTCGCATATGTGTTGTGATCCACTGTGCTGCATAGGGATGACCGATGTCAAGCGCAATGAAAGTTGAATATTTTCATTTGTTTTGTGAGTTTTGTAGACTTTATTTCAATGTCCTTGGCAGTTATTTTCCGTATCTGGGCCCCCTTGTTGTTGTGAATTCCGGGAGTTTTTCACCCTTTTGAATGATTGTAGTTACGTATAGCATAGAACATAAAAATTGTAAAACTTTCTTTTGGTGCCACCTATCAGCTGTGAAATAATGAGAAAATGACAATTTTCACCCGTTACTGCAGCCTACACTGGTGAGATTTTACAGTGTGCAAGTCATACATTGTTTGATTTTCTTCTTCTTGTTTGCTAGCAATCTGGAAAGTTGTCAAGACATGGCTGAGTGCAGAACAGCAGAAGAGGGTTCTGTTCTGTAAAAAGAGCGACATTCAGGAATACATCAACAAAGACAAGCTGTGGGTGCACATGGGAGGCACAGTAAGTGGGGTGCAATCTGGCTAGGAGGGGAATTTTGTGTCCAGAAATAATCTCTGAAATACAGTATGATTGAACTGACCATTTGACCTCTGTAGGAAGTCTAATGAAACTCGAGCTGTTTCTATGTTATCCGTCAGATATGGACACCGACAATAGTGGGTATTTATATTAAAAATCTTGTGGCAGAAAGTAGGACAATAGTCGCTTACAGCGTTGCTAGATTTTGAGAACCAATTGGTACTTGTTTTTCAGTGGAGAAAACTGGTTCTCAAAATGCGGGACCTCCGTAATTGACTATTGCCAATATTGCCTGTTCTCAAAATTGTAGGAAATTCTGCAAGACATGGCTTTATTTCAGAGGGTTTTTTTGCAAAAGGATATCTGTGTTCAGTTTGTCAGATAATACTTATTTTGTCGGAATGTTAAAAGACTTATCTTAATGGGATCCTCAATCAAAGAATTAGAAGTCTTTTATATGCCACAAATTGGTTACATTGCTTGACCTACCATTGAAAAGATTTCTGTCCCAACCGGGGCTCAAACCTCAGGACTTTCTGAAGTCATAAATATAGTTTGTTATTGAATAACAAATTTAGTGAACAGTTTTGGCTCGTTAGATAGTATGTCATTTAATGGAATGTGTTTTAAATATGAACCTGTAATGTTTAGATTTTTATTTTCACCACTAGAGAGCACGCCAGGTGGTAAATCAAGATGAGGTTGTTGACCTTGACATTCATCAATGAAAAAGCGGGACATTTTGATCTAGGGACAAATATCCATCTAAACTGCCACAAATAGCATTACAATGGCATTTCTTTTTAGTCGTGCCTGTAGAATGTGCCACGGAAATAATGATATGTGGTAGGGACCAGCGCAACATATGCAGATTGATGTAATAGCATCACGAATGTAGAAAAGCAGGGCATTCAGGTACTGTTGTGGGATGCGATACAAAGCTTCAAAAAGGGTGAGAGTCCGTGCCATGTTTGGGACAGTTGGCAACCATGTGACATTAGGAGGCAGACTTTTGGATCCAAAACGTGACATTTTCCCGTGCCATGCGTGGAAGAATGGAATACAAACGTGAGCATATTGCCCATGACTAATAGTGTTCATTTCTGTGCTAGGACAATTTCGAGTACAAATACACCCCCAAGTCTCACCTATCTAATGGTGATTCAGAGACCTCAAGTGCAATTGAACAGTCAGTTGAGGGACAGGTAAGTGAGGGCCTCACACGCTCCTCATCCTGGCCTAGCCAAGCTGATCAACCGACTTCAACAAAGAAGGTGAGCTTCTTCCATTCATTTTCATACTATTCAAAACATCAATTTCTTATCAGTCTTTTTATAAAGGCGTTAGAAATGCTGCAGATTGTCAAACGGATATGAATTATTAACGTAATCACTTAATTACTTAATCTCTAATTCCTGTTAAAAATCTTATTTAGAAAAAACTGAAAAATTCTGAATATTGATTGCCACAGTAGGTGACACCAGGTGCCCAGCTGCATTAAACAGTCCCAAATAGGGACTCGTCTAAGTTCACTAAATCTACTGCGTATTTTTTGGCTTGTTGAAATACTGATTGTCCTTTCTTATGCTGTTATAGTTTCATTACTAAGTCAGTTTTTGACTTTGTGGTACAAATCGGGAGTGAACTCTGTGTTGAATTCTCAATATCATTGAAAATAAGTAGGGACGCCCCTAATTTAGGGACTAAGTCCCACTTTATTTTCATTGAACTAAGGGCTCAGTTTTTCATTGTGTTATTAGAAAATGTCGTTAGTGAACAATGATCTCATAATTAAGAGAAAATTATTATACAAGAAGATACGGTGATTCTTCAGTTATTTAGCTCACAATATGGCTGATATTTGAAATTATATGTTGTCAAATTTCTCCACAAAAATAAAGATTAAGAAAATTTTTTTCAGTTACTAGCATGGTTTGTATTGTGTGGATGTCGTCAAACACTTTTCGGTAGATCTTTCACTATTTGTAGTAAAGTAATCAGCCTTTGAGAAATGGAAAATAACAATTTTGGCGATTATTTTGGTGAGAACTAAGTGGATAATTACCGTACACATGTGAGTAAAGAACGACACAAATACGTAAAAGATTTAGGGAACTTAGTTTAGTCATGTTTGCTACTTATTGCTTAAATGATTTTCATTTTAGGCATGTCGTTACAAATGACTCGACAATTCTTCCCTCATTCCCAAATCTTATCATTTTTTCAGCATGTTACATTCAACGAATCGTCCCTGCTCAATACCAGTTCACGTACCCCCACAGCTCCCAGGGGACTGGCACCACCGTTCTTACAGACCAGGTAAAGTTTGAGTTGTGTAGTTCAGGCAGATGCCAACATTTTTGCTGTTTTCTTCACGTAAAATGCAAATCCTTGAGTATTTTATTGACACATTTTTGCTTTCACATTTTACTTTTTCAGCTAAATCACCCTTTCATTTTTGTGCACCCATATATATATACTTACATTTTGCACCACCTGGTAGCCATTTTTAATTTAGAGTCCATTTTTTGGCATCTGGCTCTCTATCCGCCAAACCACTCGAAGGTTCATGATGAAAATCTGCAGATGTTTTCTTGCCTAGAAGGCCATAGCTGTTTTTCGTGAGGTCAGACTACTGTGGCACCTCCTAGTGGTAATTTTGTTGTTTTTGCATCCGTGTCTGTATCTCCTTAACTGTTTGCAGGATCTTTTGGCAAGTCTTTTTTATGAATGTGACAACAGATGACCACAAGTTTTGGACGGAACTGACTACCACACATTTTTGATGAGAATATCACAGATGATGTTGTTTTGCCCCCTAGTGGCAATGTTGTTTCTTGCATCCAAGGCTGTATCTCCTAAACTATGCAAGATCTTTGTGAAATTCAGCAACCGTTTTTCTTGCTCTGCCCTCTAGTGGCAATTTTAGTTTTTAGTGTTTGCCTATGTACCTTCATAGTTCTGTCAAACCACTCAGGATCATTATGAAAATTGGCTGGTGTGACCCTACTGATTTAACCACAGCTGACATTGGTTTTCAGAAGGGCCTGACTGCTGTAGCAACGTCTAGTCTGTGGCATATTTTTGTATCTGTGACTGTATCTTCTTAACTCCTTGCAGGATCTTTCTATGGCAGGTATATTCCTATGAATTTGACCCCAGCCGATGACTTCTTTCGGAAGGATTTGACAACCAATATGTCTCCAAGTGGCAATTTGATTTCTTATGTTTGTCTCTGTATCTTTGGAGTTGCTTGATGAATTTTGGTGAAATTTAACAATGTCTTCTCATTTTTGGGTGCCATCTAGTGGCCATTTTTGTGATACCAATAAACACCCCTCTAAGCATACCATTTGAGAAGCAGTCGTGAATACATTTCAACGCTTTGTGTTTGCTATCGTTAAATAAATCAAAGACGACCCTACAGTATAATGTCAAAATATCTACAATAAACACTCTTGGATTATTGGGAGACCTACACATATTGACCACTCACTTGACTAGTGACATGCTTTTTCACTCTCTTATTGTCTTTTTGTTACAGTTGTACTGGCGATATAAACTTCCCAGTGGCGAGCGGAACAGAGAGTCGATATGTATTAACGTTAACTAACTCCAGGTCTAAGCCAGTTGCATTCAAGGTACAGTTAATAAAAAATAATGATCAATGGCAGCCAGTGAGAATCTCTGTCACTATTTTCTTGCAATATGCATTTCACATTGCAGGGCATTGTTGCCCAATTACATGGTGACAAAATGGTAGTTCATCAAAATCCTTGTATCAAAAAGGTTGTTTTTTATGGCGTTGATTGTTGATCTTTGGAATACTACTGTATGGGGCTTTAAGCAACGAATTTGTTTTAAACAAATTTGGTTTTCTATCTTTACATTGTCTTTAGTTGTTATTAATTGATTCTACTAACACATTCATATTTTTTTGAAATTCCTCTTGACTTGTCTATTAACTTACAGCTTGCATTTTCCATAGAGCGTAGCTGCTCTTAAGACACAAACACACATCACTTGTAGCCTATTGAATTTAGCTCAGCTGTAATTTTTCTCCAGGTAAAGACCACCACTCCTGCAGGGTACAGGGTGCGACCAGGGTCTGACACTGTTCAACCAGGGACCAGCAGTGTTGTGGAGATCGTCTGCCTTCCAGGTTCAGTAGTTTGCATGTGACCCAGTATGTCCCACTGTGGGGAGTTGTGCGGCAATAAAATCTCATATTGCCTAAATATGTATTGTTAATTATCACTTAAAGAACTGTAAAAATCACCCATTTTGGCAATTTAAGTGAAAGAATATGAATCTATTTGTCAGGAGAGTGTTTATGTATGACAGTGTGGTTGCAACCTGCCCCGTTCCATTGGAGGGTATAATATATGAATTTGAAAATTGCGTTCACAGCATACATGTGCATAACTGACACCAATCTTGTCGTTATTATCACATGAAGCCATTATTGCATTTCAGTTTATATGTGATTCGGTTCCAGAATGTTCCTAATTTGGATGGAACGTTACCACCGTCTCACTTCAATATTTTCCTCCACTGTCCTCTCATTAGCCCTGCAACAACGGTGATAAACTAACAGTTGTCTATTAGAATAATTCATATTTTTTCATTGTTTAATTATTAGTATTCCTGGTTTAATAAATGTCCATGGCTCTGTTTAACAGCGTTTTACATATTCATTGTGTTTACGATCTAGCCAATAATTAACTTTTTTCCTTTTATTACCGATTAAAGAAGATACTTTGTATGAAACGACGGTAGATTGGTAATTCCCCATTTTTTGGAATGTTGGTTCTTGAAAACCCCAATTGGCTGGTCATGTCTGTTTTTAGGATTGGTACAGAATTTACGAATAATTTTGCTGTTAATTTACTTTGTCACGTGTATTTCCTCTTTAGCTCACCAAGACAAGTGCTCAAAAGATCGCTTCCTGCTAATGGCTGCTGAAGTGGAGAGTGAGGAGTTTGATATGCGTTATGTGCCATCAGAAAAGTTATACACAAATAGGTGAAGAAAGTTCATCCAGTTATCACATTTTTTAAAGTGTGTGGTTCAAAACACTGAAAAGCATTTGAATACATTTTATGCGTCCTTTTATTTGTTAAGGGTTCTTTGAAACTGCTTTATGCTAAGTTTAGCTGGCTAAAAAATGAAAATCGAATTTGGCCTTTCACTGGCATTAAATTAGTCTCATAATATTCCTTACCATGTTAGGATTCTATTTCCGTTGGTAATGGAAATAGAATTCTATCACAATTAGAAATAGTATGAGATCGGTTCTATGAGAGCAAAAGGCCTAATTCTATTTTTTAGCCAACTAAACAGGGTGAAAAGTAAGTTGTTGCCTCTCACATTACAAACATGTCCCATTTAGTTTCAACTACAGAAAGAGAGAAAGAGCAGTTTTCAAAAATGCTCATATCAATCTGGTCTGCTGTTAAGCATTCCTAGCAGTCCTTTGTCCAGCATCACCCACACGCACACACACACACGCACACGCACACGCACGCACACACACACACACACACACAAACAGATGTCATTGCTGATGTGATAATTAATCTCTGCTTCACACAGGTAGAATTTAGATCAGAGGTCATGATAATGCTATGGGTTGGCGCTGCCAGTTCTTGTACGGGTCTGTTGACAAAGTGCCATATTTCTAATAACGTTTTCGTGCATATTGTTTATTTGTTGTGTATGCTTTTATATTTGTTTTCGCACTGACTGTAAGGCCCTTATGGCAGTGTCCAGCTGATTAGGTTGATACACTTTTAAATGTATCTGTTAAAGATGCTGTTTTCAATAACTTTGCCTCAAGGATAGTTGAATGACGGGCATCATGATGTGTCAAGTGACTTGTGCAATGAATATGTGAGCAGGACCTTTCTTCCATGCTTGTAGTAACGTCGTTATTTTTTGACCAGATACAATGTGACTTACGGACAAAGTGAGAGCGCTGTGTCTGTTGATGCAGGGACCAAGTCTGGGGGCTCCAGTGACATTGCTCAACTTGCCAGGAAGGTAAACTTGCAGAGTGTTCTGTAGACCTAGTTTCTCTCAAGAAAAACCAGATCTTGCATGACTGCACAAAATCACACGAGTGAGAAACGCGTGTTTCACATGTATGCTCAGGAGCTTACTAACCTGTCCTAGCAAAATGGCGACCACTGAAGTGATTGGTTGGTGAGGTCGGAGTGTTGAATTATGGGATTGTATTCAGCTGTGTTTAGTTGAGTTTGGCTGGATCCAATTGTATTCAATGACATTTAAAAAGTATCCATTATCATTTAAAAGCACTTGTTTGGTATAGATGTTATGAATAGTGATTGGAGAGCTTCTGTGATTGCTGCATGTGTAAATGCGTTTCATAATAACTCTGTGCATCTTTGTTACATACCGTAAAGTTTCAAGAAGACAGTGTTGACTCATTCAACCGCGTGTTCAGCACATTCTGTAATAAATTATTTCTTTCGTAAGACAGCCAAGTATTGTGAATTACGTTGTATTAGTTGTAACCTTTACAGTTTGCTGTCCATACAGTTGTGTGATTTGTTGTTTTGTGATTTGTTGTTGTGGGATGTCTAATACAAAATTGCAAGCTACTAAACCAATTGTTTTTCACTCAACTTTCCTTCTCTTCACAGGTGGACCAGTTGTTTGACCAACAGAAGAGACATGAAGCGGATCTTGCCAAGTTACAAACAACCGTGAACCTGGTTCTCTATATTCTAGTAGCTTTACTTGCTTTAACATGCCTTTATGTAATGTTTATGTATTTGACTGGAAGCAGCGCATCTGTAGAGGACACCTGTGTTTCTAGTCCAGCAGCAAAATATGAAAAATCAGTCAGTTGAGCCAATCACAACATCTGGTTCTACAGTATACGCCAAAGGTATTCAGAAAAAGTGACCCAGAATTCCCTGTCATCACGGATGGGCGGAAGCCGAATTCATTATAAAAGTAGCCTTCCTTCATGACTGAGAATCAATTGTAATTTACAGGAAAGTTAGCAGGGCGGCTAAGCCATTTTGTAATTAGAATTTTGCCACCGTGATAGGCAGCCATAACGAGTCATTTTGGTGTTAACAGAACCAGCCGTCGTGATAGGAAACACTATTTTGTCTTTTTACTTCTGTCTTCTGCTATATCTCTTTGTCATACAAAAGTGCCTGGAACACCATTTTCCATGTCTTAGTAAGTAAAGCATGATCACAATCCTCAAAAGTTTTATGAATTGCCCTGCGGCGTATCTCGGTCGAGATTTTCAAAATTTCTCAGAGAAAAGAGTTGAAGGAAATTATATTTTTATACATAATAGACCTGGGCTTGATACAAAAAACTCCCAATGGCTGATAACTGTAGCACGATTGGTTACTCCTGTTTTTTACAAGGAAACGCTCACAATTCGACATATTGCCACAAAGTGATTCCAAATAATTTAACAAACGATCAGTCACCTGGTGAGGGTTGGTTTTTTATAAAATGGTGTTGGTAAAAAAATTAATAACTTCCTTAAAAATGTCGCCAGGTTCTGTGTCGTGGCATCAGTCATAGGTGTCCCAGTTGATGAATGCATGGTTACTCTACGTCTTGTGAGCAAAGAATGACACTTCTGAGTGGGTTATTTCCACCAATTTATATTCAGAGGTTGACAACTGAAAATTTATTGTGTAAATCTGTTGATGGGTTTGATATTTTATATTAATCACAGTGCTGATGTGCTGTTATTTATTATGCATTTATTAGCCGTACTGGAGCGACAGGCAAGATGTGATGTGATGAACAAATTGTCTATGTATGAGTTATGTTGTTATTGTTACAAGTTGAGTTTTGATCACGTGATCTCCCGTTGCATACAGCCTAGGTCAACAGTGACTAGAGGTCACCAATTGCAAACTTGAACCAGAAACTCGTATGCATAAACCGTAATGTACTCAATATCTGAATAGTAGACGCTTATCTTGAGTTTGCTCAAGAGTAGAAAGGCAAATGCCAAAAATAATTTCAAATTCCATTTCAAGTACAAAGATTAGACCCCAGACTTTACGATCATGCTAACGTTAGCTAAATGTGACTGATGAGCCTGTTATCCACAATTTTTTCACCAAAGTAGTGTATCTGAGTACTTCTCAAGTCTTCCAACAGGTTTCTCAAGGTAGCCTTCCTGTATGGAAAAATAAGTGTTGTTCTCAACGATATGGACGTTATGGTGACGAAGGATGCAAGATAGCACCACTCAGGCATTTGTGTTCAAGCGAGTGAAGTCACTGATGTAGCAGGATGCTTATGTGCTAATTTCTTCAGTTTTGAAACATTAATAGAATGTAGACCAATGAAACTAAGGATTTTAAAATCTTTCGTCACATAATCTTTTTATGTGCATAAAGCAATGCCCAGATATTTATTATCATGTGAGTGCATTTTTTCTAAAAAATATTGATTTTGGTTGGAGGTCGCCATAACTTCCACTAACATGAAGTTTTTGGCTTTGAGGATTTTCTTTTGAAGTAAAAGTCCTCGAACTCTGCTGTCAAAAATGAAGACGTGAACATATTTTGCAAAAATAATCTTAGTTTTTGACAGCCAAGCTTTTTGGCTAAAAGGCTTAGCAAGAAAATTTCAGTTACTCTTTTGTTGCCAATAGAATAAAGAAATGGAATTTGCAAGTTTCATGCAAAAAATTTGTGGAAAATTTTACGGTCTCCATGAAAAATCATGTTTTTTCAAAATGCGCAATTGTGTGATTACAACCATCTAGACATTAATTTCGTACACATTAAGATTTTGCAATCAAGGATTTTTAAATATATCGGCAGATTATTAAAGATGTATTTTGATGCTCCTAACTATGCTAATGTATAGCAGGAACTAAACAACAATGCTATTTAAACATCATCTATGCTAAACTAATTGCAGTTTTATTCATTGACAACTTGTAAATGTGAAAACAAAAAAATCTGCAAATAGGTGACCTTTGCACTAATGACATTTCTTGGGGGGCTCACGTAGCCCGCATCATGCAGTGTTATTCCCGAACCCCCAACACCTTGTCATGATACTTACTGGACATGTTTGAGTGATATACAGCAGATTATTTTCGACACAAAACTTGTTTTTTGGCAGTTTTCAACCTTCTTCATATTCACGTTGTCGCTGTATGTTGTGTTTCTAATTTGACAAGCAATCATAGAGATAAGGAATTGGCGTCAAGTTCCACTTTGATACTTTAATACAGATTTAAGAAATTTGAACCCATGTTAGGAAAGTATACTACTGGGCTCATTTTCAAATCAAATCTGGTAAGCTATTTACGAGTATGGTGTGGAATTTTAAGTTGCAAATATTTGTTCTGATAAAATTGTCATTACTAGCGGTAGCAGTGCTGCACATTGTGAATTTTACTTGCTGTATTTATTGGTCATGGTGTCCAATACAAAGTATTTATGTTAAGTGTTTGGTCAATGGTGCAAAGTCTATTGTTTGTTATTGGTGTAATTGTTATTACCATTTGTCCAGGATGTCTAAGTAAAATTATATCCGGTATATTAATGACATTCCATTTCTGTCCGATCTTAGCGTTTTCATTCCTTGTTGAGAAGTCACATATGTTACTCCTCGAAAAAACGAAACGCAGAAAACACTTACTTGAAGTGCACGTTATTTTACGTTTCCATCCTATCCTACTATTTTCATCTCTCGTTCACAAGTCGCCTGTTATTCCTCAAAAATCGGAATGCAGAAAATACCAAGTGAACTTGAAATGAACATTTTATTTTACATCTCCAGCCATCTTACTATTTTCATCCCCCATAGACAAGTTGCTTCCGTTGCTCAAAAAAAAAAAAAACTGAAAACAACCAATCGAAATGCATATTTTATTATCTGTACAAAATTATTCATCAGTTACAGACAGTGGTGGTATAACTGCATCAACAGATCAAGTGAACAGCACAACCTGGTGGACAACGATGACAATGTGAACATTTACAGAATGATGTACAGTTGAATACAATACCAATACCAATATGAACCCATGTGTCTGTTGTAAGAAATTGACTTGGGGCGGAAATTTAATCTATTAGGCCGAGTAAATGTTCAGCCAAGAAATAATTAGCACGTGAGTCTAGAAATAATTGATACTATCCCAGTTACTATCAGTAATGGCAGGAAGAGATAACCATGGTTATCTCTTCCTGGTAATGGGTATATTCCCAGAGACTGTGAACTCTTGCTCAAGCGAGACTTTCAGACAAAGTTTTGTGGCGTACACTCCCAAATTTCAGTCTTGAGCTGCATTTTGCCTCACTTCTCTGGCTAAATAATGAAATTGCTGATTTCTTGACTCAAGCGCTTTGAGGATTAAAAACATTACAACGTTCAACTGATCTTAATTTCCGCCAAATGAGGTGGCAACTTGAGTCCCAAGCAATGTGTAAGTGCACCTTTTTTGAATACACAATTAAGATTTGGCCGACCGCAATGACTGAAACATTTTCTTAAGACGCTGATGGCTTTGAAGTTCTTGTTTGTAACAGAAATAAAATCCTGTCATGGTAAGGAGTATTTCGAGACAGATTTTATGAGAGTAAAAGGCTTAATTAGATTTTCGTTTTTTACAGCTAAACCAGGCGAAATGCAGCTTTAAGTGTTCAAGTCAAATTTCCCACTCCCAGATGGGACATAATTGCACACATTACAAGATGCAACCTTGAACATATGTCAACGTACGGCTGACTAAAAATGACACAAATTGAATTTACTTAAGTGCTTTTTAAGAACAAATGCTTTATTCATTTAAAGCAGACAGCATGAGCCATCACTGGCTTCACAGTCAGTGAGATTACATTGAGAGAAATGTATGTATTTCAACCACGAGAGACTACATGAAATGAAGCAACACAACACCTCAAATTTTCCCAATTCTACTTAAAGAGGCTTTGGCAAGTTAAACCGCCTCAAGTGTTCTATTTCAGCAGTTGCAAATTTTTTGGCTTTCAAAGCATGAGAAGCCTTACTTAAGACTTCAAGGTCTGGAATAAATCTCCCGACATCGGTGGAAAGGTGAAAGTTTTCAATTAGTACATGCTCCAGAGAACAAACAAAATTTTCCACATTCAAAAATGTACGTATTGTGACGTGATTTCTCTTCACCGCGCTATACAGCTGTCTATAAAGATATTTATCTATACAATGTGATTGTATTAAATGGTGTATTTACAAATGATATGTACACTATGCATTTACTATCACCAAGCAATACCCAAGATAGCTACTATACCACTGAGATAAAATTCCACAGATCAGTCGTGTTCACTTTACATACCTGACATTCACAATTCTTTTTTCCTTCAGTCAATGTCAGATTGTGAAGCGAGTTGTGCTTTGCAGGTTAACAGGTCATAGGTCATAGGTCGTCACTAATGCTGTGCATAATATTCCTGTGATTACAGTGGACAAAGCCACTGTCACCTTGCGTGTGTGCCAGCTTTAGTCTCGTACAACATCAGCATATATGTTTTTAAATTGATAAAATAAGCCAGCCACTTATAACATGACCAGGTGCAAACACCTGAACAGAAATATGTACAGCTGTGACAGTACAGTCCAAGTGCAAAAACTACTATCCCCCAACAAGGCAATGGATACCTATGAATCATGAAGGCTGAAAGTGTCAAGATTAGCAACTCGGCTGGCTGCACACTTCGAAACATTGGCAGCAGGAAGTCAGAAACTGATTGGCATCTTAATTACTTAAAACATTCCACTAAGTGCATTTACTAAATTATTTTTAGCAAACACACGATTGCTCATTTCATTTTATCACTTTTGTTGTTTAAAATTAGCACAAGGTTTTGTAATATCCCATGGAAAGCCCAGAGAATCATTCACTGCAACTGTCAACATAGCTGCACAAAAATCGAGTATTATTATTATGCTGCAAGCTTAAATTTTCACAATTTCAAAAATCATGTAGAATATCAGCACTAGACAATCAATTCTCGACCAAATCAGGGCTTGGAATGACCAATGACAAAAAAGAGGAAAAATTTCCAGGTGATGTATCGTGCGACAAATAAATAAGGCTTGTGTGATAGAAATATTTTTGTGTTGTAAAACTTAACTGAAATCAACATTTTTGCATGAAAGAAGTCAAGATAATGATATAAAAGAGACAAAAAGAGGTATTAAACTGGAAATCAAATAAGAGGAAATCAAAACCAAAAAAGAGGAAAATTCCAAGCCCTGCCAAATGTAAGTTTCAACATAACACAGCCCACTAGATCCATGCGACTACTAGCACTTTTAAGTGTACGGTGACAGGTCGGGCCGTTCAAATAGAGAAAGTGAGGTCAACTGCACTATAAAGAAATAAATCTCATTCTGTAAGAATAGTTTCAACAATTTTGTCAACACATGGAGCCTCCACCAAAATGGTACAAATCACAAGCAACACTTTTCATAAACCGTGCTTTTTGTTTTTTAAGTCGGTGTCTATATCTGGCTTTATATATCTAAGATAACATAAAATAGTTTTGAGTTTCATCAGACTGCCTACACATGTTCTCACCAATCAAATGATCAGTTCCTTCACACCACATTACAGACACAGGTAATTTCCACAAAATGGCTGCCGTGTTCAGTTTAAAAATGAGGTCAACTGTGCAACAACTGGTCAAGAAGAAGCTGCCTTTGCTCTGTAACATCTGTTTTAAATTTTCAAGTGATAACAAAGGATTTTACATCCAGCTTTAAGTAGGATTAATTTTCAATTCAATGCGTCTCCCAGAGTCTTACTTTTTCTTACAGTTGATCATGCGATTGTCTGCACCATTTACCATCTATTCGTAGAGTAAACAGAACGCAGTGTCTTGAATCAAAATCGTGTAGTGCGATAGAACTCACGAGGAGCACAAAACAGCATCCATGAAATATTCTGTGTCAAGCAGGAAGTGTCCAGACAAACTACAGCGTGTTTCATGGCAATGATTTAAAAGGCAACCAGGGCACTACAGTGCGGCTTTCAGCATTTGCATGGAGATCTGTAATAAACTTCCTATGAAGAGAAACGCTTCAACACTTTGCTCCATAAGATATCGAAGACTTCACTCAGACAAGCCTAACTCCCAATCGGGGAGTGACAACCTCCGCTCAGAAAGCCTCAACGAAGCTGCCTGGAAACAACCCAGTTTTGCCAGTCCTTGACAGCGTTCCCTTGAACCACCCATCGTCTCGTTTTTTGTGGACGTACACGACATCACCCACCTTCAGTTCGAGTTCCACGTCGGAATTGGGCGGGTACGGAACGATGCAACGATACCTGAAAGGACCAATCACAATGCGTCGGGATTTGAAATCAACTACTTTTACTGCAGTTCACGTAGATCGATAAACCTTTTTACAGCAAAACTTCCAGGAGTAAAAATAGGCGATGGTGGTGTAGTCTCATAACAACGCCTATCATGTAACAAAATGGAAGATCTGGCTACTAACAAACTTAAGCGTTTTCTAATAAAAGGTTCCAATCAGCAACCATTTTTTGAGAGTTTAGTGAACAGAACAGAAAATAATATCTCAGTAATATGAAGAAGTTTATATGTCACAAAAATCAGAAATTCCTACTTGCTGTCAAGAGCAAGTGTCTAGAAGTGAGGTGGTCTACTACTCGGTGAGTTGTTGGTAAATCCATGACAATCCGGTATCGATAACTAGATAATTGGTTGGGTACAGGCATGCATTGATACAGATGGAATAACACAAAATACACTTTGAAAATGCATTTGCATGCTCCTAACTATGCTAATGTATAACAGGAACTAAATGACGATGGAATATTAACATATTCTACGCTATACAAAAGTGCAGTTGTATTCACTGACAACTTGTAAATGTGAAACAAAAAAAATCTGCAAATAGGTGACCTTTGCATTAATTACGAACACACGGGCTCACACAGCCTGCATCGTGCAGTGTTATTCCCCAGCACCACATCACGATACATACCAGACACAGTTCAGTGATTTGCGGCGGATCATTTTCGCCACAAAACTCATTCTTAAAACCATTTGGCAATTTTCAACCAACTTCAAATTCACATTAATCGCTATATGTTGTGTTTCTAACTAATTTGGCCATGCAGTCACAGAGATAAGGAATAAGCCTACAAGTTCCACTTTAAAATAGCCAATACAGGTAAGCAAAAAACACGTAATAGCCATATGTCAGCACAAAACACATAAACTGTTTCTGACAGATTTATTAAAGCGCAACTCAAACAAAGGCTTCCATGGATGAACAAAACAAAGACAACAAAATAGAACATGTTACCTACAGCCAGAATTACTGGACAAGACTTCCAAAAATGTCAGTGCACTGGGCTCTTGGATACTGTAACCACCACACATGGGAAGATTACAGACGCAAGCGTCACATGTTAAACCCGTTTCAGTCCATACCACCAGAAACGCACTAAATGCCTGTCGCATCATGACCCCAGCAATACAGATCATGGCTGGATTCATCAGAAGAAAACGAATTTTAACAATGTCAGTCGTGCGATAACCAGAAATGCCACTGATTCGCCATTACACTAACTGTTCTGGTGACTATCCACTTGTCAAAAACGGACATGTCTAAACTGTGGAAGCCAATGTGTGTTAGAGACAAGGTTTTTTGATAGCAAAGGATAATTTGGATTTCAACACAACAGGGTTGTGTTACATAGACCTAAAACATTAGAAAGCACAGACGGCGAAAAAATCTTTGGAAACTGGGAATTCGATCCAGTAACTTACGATTTTGATGAAATAATCGATCTATCCAACCCCAATGACCAATCATTTCAATGACCACCATTTAGCTATATCACACTAGTAAGGACTTGAGCACACCCGCCTTTCATTCGTGTGACTTTTGCACGGTCTTGTTTTTTTGTGCAAAGAAACTTGCCCTACTAAACCCTACCTGGATTGTCTTTGATACACAGTCATCTTGAAATGATCATTTTGCCATGCTTGGGAGAGAACTATAGTAAAGTTTATGAGTGAACTACAAGTGCATTTTAACAAAATTAGAACCTGCAGCCATCACTTCGGAATGCCTTCCGAAATCCGTTACGTATAACTGACAAAGCCAGCTAAAACAAAACTCACAAACGACAGTTACCTTTCGCGTACAAGAGGCTTAGGCTTGGGCCTATGGGCTGAAGGGGTGCAGGAGTCTAGAGAGCCAGACTTCTGGTGGTAGGGGACGAGGGTGACAGAGGCACCCTCCTCAGACACATCAAGATCAACCAGTGGAAGAGAGCCACTCCTACATGCAAAAGGCAGAGGACATGCGATTAAACACATATACCATGAGAAAGGGTGACTTGGGCAAAACATCAATTGACGGTCACACGAGATGAAACTAGTTCAACACCCAGGAGCAGAGACTTCGAAAAATCCAGTTTGAAGACAAATCAAAAAGATGTCATAAGACAGCCCAAATTGAGAAACTCCAATAAAACTTGCCTAAGTTGGATTTTTGCTTAACTGAGACACCATTCAGTTGTAGTTTTTCTAGTTCGTGCACTCACCCCTTCAGATAACTCGGATTTCACCACGCTCAGACCAAATCTAGTGGTCTGGTTGAATCCAACTTATGCGAGTTTTACTGCAAAAATTCAAATATTTTAAGCTAGCCCAGGTTTAGGTCCCATGTGACACGTCAATACTGATTTTTTTACGCAAGTTTCCTACGGAGGTAATTAAAAGGTATTAATTGTTTTTACAGCCTACAGCATTTTACATCACATGCCCACCATGAACTCCACAAAGTACCATAGTACACAAGTATTCCAGAACCCCCCCGGATACAACAATCTGGTTAATAATGACAGCTGATATTACACGAAAGACACCAGAGAGTTTATTATCCAAAATTCTCTGCCATTCATTGTCATAGAAACCATCTGTCCTGAATGAAGGGGAATGAACTAATATAGTAATTCTTTTCTTCATCTGCACAAAATCTTATGAACTGTTGGTTCCGTAAACATACACTGTGCAATTTTTTGAATATTTCTGATTGTACAAATTGTTAGAAATTTAAAGGTAAATGTGAAGAGGCAGTAAGCTTGGCAACACATACTAAATGCGCATTATTAGTGTGTATGAATTAAAAAAAAAAATTGGTAGCCAGGCCTCTTCACAATTAGAAATTCGTCAGTGACAGGTCATTGCCAGAAATTTTAGCGGAAAATCGTATTAAGTTTAATGACGGGAAATGTTATTTAGTCCAATTACTGAGGGCATGTGCTGTATGTTCGTGTCAGCTGAGTCTACAATGAGCGTTGACGGCATATGTGTATCAACATCCACTAAAACAATCTCCTTCCGGCAGAGAACAGGAAGGCTTGAGCCAATGGAAAATGGAGCTTCGCACAAACACAAGTGAAAAACACATCGGCACGAAACATCTAGTGGCAACATTGACGCTTTCAAAAATGTTCGAGGGATCCATGCTGTTAGAAATAAGAATTCAGCTCACCAACAATGATTAGCGCATGCCAGTAGGAAATCTGGTACAAGCGAAGAACCATTAAACAGGGTAGAAAGGCACAGTTAAAGCTCTTCACCAGATGACGTGGTTCCGCTACAAAGAGTTTACGGTTATGTAGGACCCTATAAAAATGGCCAAATTTAGCTGATTTCGGAACACCATATCCCAGAAATGAATGATCGGATTCATGTAAAACTTTCAGACACCATGTTTAGGAGGAATTCGGTTTAAAATGTTCCACTTTTCCATTATGGGCTATCGAAAAATAGGACTTATGATTTTCATGAAAATTTGCATAAAATCAAAATGAATATGAAATGATATTTTAGAAAACTGCAACTGCATTTTTGATATCTCACATCAAATAAAACTTGATCATGTTATTGACACCTTCGCTATGCTATCAATGTATCTTTTTTGCTTAATAATTCTAATAAAAAGACATGGTCACGTGACCCAATCAATAACAGATTGGTAAAAATTCAAAAATCAAATTTCTCCACACATTTTCCTTCAGAAAATATAAGCTTTTACCGAGTTAAAATCTATAGTTTTCTTGATATTTTGTTAAATGCGCAGAGTAGTTGATAAGGTCCTACATAACCTTAAAATTAAAGAGGACGGTGCTACGGCAAAGCTTCTACAGTTTAGAACACAAAATGCCGGATCAGTTGAATTTCATTCAGCAAATTTCTTGACAAAATAGATAGGAAGAAATCCTCCATTTAATTTCACGACCCCAGTTGTATTGTACAGTAGTCATCAATCAACACACTGTGAAATTCTGGGCATTTTTACGAAACACTGAAATTTGAAGAATGGAAAAGTGATAATTATTATTTTTGTTCGGATTTGAAGAAACTTTACCGTATTACTGTTTGGTGGTGATTATGACACATTAAATGCACCAATGAATCGGAGGGATTTTTGAACTTTACTTTTACAGAAAGCCTCACCTCGTGTGCCCAATCACAGGTGAGTCACCAGGTATCGGGCCATCCATGACAGGGGGTGGGGATTTAGACTTTTTGGGTTTGCCTGCACTAGTTAATCTTTTCATAAGACTGACTTTTTCTTTCTCCTTTTTCTCCTTCTGAAAACCATATTTAATATTGACCACAAAGTTAATAATCCACACTGCATGCAGCAAAACTGTATCATTTTGAGTTCTATCATATCAAATAATTTGTCCCATATTCTGCACTGGTAATGAAAGGCATTTTTAAAAAGTACACTTTTAGTTTTTATGTGGGACCAATTACTTTTTAAAGTAGCTACAAACCTCCTTTACCGCATCAAAAAAACAGTTCTCATTTGATAACTTACAAAAAATGGTTTCACCTTGTTCGCTACTCATATCAGATTGCTAATGAGTTCAGGTTCAATACATTGGCTACATTCGGTGGTCACTCTATGTACAGAGCACACAGAGCATGGTTTTAGATGACATTTCCAAGTCTAGAAACTACTTCTCACGAGAGTACTAAAAAGGCCGAGACAAGTTTTGCAACGACAAGTAGACTAAATCAAGTTATTCTTTGACAGAAAGCGGGTCTATCAGAGCGCTAAGCTTTCCATAATTTCTGACTGGTAGGCATAGCACATTAATCGGTCACTTCATTGAAAAACATTGCAGAACAAACCACACCTTTTCTTGTTTCGTGAGAGGTAGCAAGACGGTAGCACCAGTAGCGCCTCCTGCTGCAGACATGGGTCTACTAGGGGGGACCAAGGTAACGGTATTAGGGGGACTGAGAGGCTGCCCCTCGGGTGTATTCCTGGGACTGTTGCCTGTAGAAGAGGGGGCAACGTTTGCATTGGTCTTCGACGTTTTGGTCATGATTCTTGGTTGGCTGTGAGATCTGGAGGATGACGACGATTGTTGTCGTGCAATGGGGGGTGATGGTCGTCCAGGAGGGGACTGACTACTGGCACCAGCCTGTAGTGGAGGTGTAGGGCTGGACATGGATCGTGACATAGCTTGAGTGGCAGCCCCCCTCGGAGGTCCTCCGGTGGGTGGACTCTGACCACTCATCTGCCTGGTTATCTGATAATCCAGCGCAGCAGTGTCCGTAGCACGAATGTTTCGTACATCTCCATGCACTGAGGTTTTGCCTGCCAGAACAGGGGCCCTGAAATGAGCACAGAAGAGATAATATTACACACGTTCTGTCCATTCAAATCACCAAAACATGTTCACAATTCGACCAAGACTGTGCCCTTCTATATCAAAGCGACGACATATATCCCTATAATCTCACATGCTGGTTCCCTACGTGCCTAGGTATCACGCAGTGGCACGCGCTTTAGCATTGAATGATGTAATCTCAGCAGTCATTGGTTAGCTTTACAACACCGTGAAAAAATGGCGGACTGTGAACGATTTTTAGCTTTATGCAAGTGACGTCGCAGCAACTATTTTGTTTCTGCAGTGATGTTTAATAGCCGAGTGCTTGAAGCACATACATGCACAATAAACACATATATGGCCAAATTAATGGTGTGTTATTCATACTGTATGAATACAGGACAGTATCGTAAACAAAAGTCATTGACAGTAGAAAGATGCACTCCGAAAAGACACAACCACAATTACTAGGATTCACATTTACTGAACATAAATTTTAAGCACCGATTTGTCTGCCCAACAGACCACATTTACACTTCAGTCCATCAGTCATGCCAGTTTTTTTGCATAAAGCGCTCCCTGTTGAAAATTCGACTAGCCAATGAGAAACGCCGGTTTAAAAAAATTCCCCGTGGAAAATAAAGTGATAACTGCGTGCTGGCCACTGACCTCCTAGCAGCACGCATGGAACCAGTAAGTAAAATCTCGTAGCCCACATAAAATCATAATGACCTACAGTTCAATCCTATATCAAGACCACCACGACAATTATCAAATCCTCTAGTGTACACACAAACACCTCTCATACAGAACACCAACATACCTAGCTGGCTGTACATAGTTGCCAGGGAACACTCCCTCTTTTCCAGTCCGTAGACATGTGCCTTTGAACCAGCCGTCTTGACACTTTTCACTAACTTGGTAGAAGTCGTTCTTCCTCAGTTCAACCTCGTCAGCCTTCTGAGGTCGGTAATTGTACAGGGACATATAGCTGGAAAACACAAACCAGAACTTCCTTAATTTTGAATCCATTTGAAAAAACACAGGATCAGTTTGCGGAAACATTTTTGGCACCAGTTTCGACACATGCTGTTCATTTCAAATATAGAAATGTATATAGCAGAAAACATGCAGTCCAAAAATCCAGCTAAATTAACATTTTATCTGAGTGTGCAAAACCGTTCTGAACAGTGACTCAGTGAGACAGACAACTTGTGCAGTTGGTTGAAGAAATCCCCTTCTAGCAGTTTGTTAGAATCCAAGTTATTTCATCCTATTGTTAAAGACCTCAATCCAAAAATTTATTTTTCCGATTCAACGTTATTTTTGTCCTAAATACATACAACCAAGCAAAAACCAAACATATAGACAATTAAGTGACCTAATAAAACTCCATTTTCACAATGTGTTGTTCAAAGTTTCCAAGGTTCTTCTTGGTGTCAGACGTAACTCTACAGTTTGAGTTGCAAGCAACAATGATTGAATTTTAAACCACACGACAAAAAGACAATTTTGAAATGGCACACTTTCAACAGATTGTTCTGAACAATGCCAGTAAAATATCTGTCAATCACATCTCGTGGCGACTACTCACATTTGGTGAGGTGAAATTTCAGATCTATTGGAAGAGTTATTGGAAGGTCCACTCTGTAAGAAATTAACGTCAGATATGAGCCTCAGCAAACGATGCCACTAACGAGGTAACATTATCACAACAAACAAAAAGCAAAGGAATGGAAAAGTAATTCAAATTAAGACATCGAGTAGCACCAATGTGGAAATTTATCAGCTGGGGGTATAAGTAAGGAAAAGTTTCTTCAAATTAGAACAAAATATGACGGAACAGTAAGACTATATTTTATTAAAATTTTCAAAACAAGAGCAAACAAGAAAACAATTTTACTTGATTATTTGAAAATATTATACAGCATGGCTATAACCAACAAACAAGATGAAATAATTTTGAACATTTTTGGCAATACAGCGAGTGTTTGAAAATTGAAAAAAATGCCAATCTTGGCCACTATTTGTGTTCGAATTTGAGGAAACTTTATTGTACGTAGGTTTACAATTGGGGAGCTCCAAAAACGGGGGTGTGCTTATACCCAATTGGGTGGCTTAAGTCAGACATTCAGGTACAAGCTTACAGGCTTGTAGAGAATGGATTCATGTTTAATGGCAAGTCACAATTTGTCAAATCTTAAAATTTACAATTGTCAGTGGAAAGTTTCAACTGACAAGGCTCTTTTGGTGCTTTTTGCAAGTATAAGTCACATCAACTTTGCTTTTGTCACGTATGCAAGACAAAATATTTGACAGTGATAACGGTGAATTCCAAATTTTAAAATCTTTGAAAAACGACCCACAGCAGCACAAAATAACTCTAAAGCCAACCCAACACTAACAGCCTACTTGGCTCAGCAGATTACAATACATGTATCGTAAATATTGAAAAAGAGAAAAAATGCTGCATTGCCCTTGAGCCTAAGGATGGTAAATTAACATTAGTTTTACACGGAGCTGGGTCTGTCAGGAAACTATTGTAAAGCAGACTGAAATTGTCAAAAATGCCACAGAGCTTCAGGCAAGTTTTGTCACAGAATGTGGCCATGTCACATGTAATCCATTCAGTGAGCTGCTTGAGTCACATATTCAGGCATGACCCCACAAGCTTGTATTACACATCCTATGAATGCACAGTCGCAATCTTTTTTCTAGGCAGTTTAGTGCTAGCTCACCTAATGACAGAGGATGTGAGAGAGAAGGTTGACTAAATGTGGACTGAGAGGTTAGAGGTTTTTACTGAAACTGGTGGGCTTGCACGCGATAAATATTAGGGGTGGCTTATAGTGGAGTAGGTGGGCTTATCCGCAAGAATGACCCCAAAGTGGGGGTGTTAATATATTCGAGGGTGGGCTTTTACCTGGAGGGGGATTTTGCCTGAGGTGTGCTTATAACCGAGCAAATGAGGTAGCATACATTTAGGTTAGCAAGCTATATAAGCTAAAATGTACTCCACAGTGCTTTACAACAGCTCCTCAACAGAAGTACAAATATTTACTGAATAGCATCACAAATATCAACAGTGAGGGTACATAGAGAAGATTTACTAACGAGCACTTCATGACACTAGTCATCACTATAACATCATTACTACTAGAATGTATATAACAGCTCTATAACCTATGCAGGTAAACCAAAGGGTGCATGTCGGGAAATACCTACATTTCCTCAAACATAGTCACAACAAAATCGCCCCCCCCTCACCTGATTGCGCGAGACAGTCTGCACTGGCACAGCGGGACCTTGCGTCGACCCTCCCGCCACTGACTGCCCCTGTGAGGCCACACAGTTGCCGAGTTCCGTCGAGTGGCGCTGTTGCACGGCTATCGCTGGATTGTGCGTTGGAGAAAGCGAGGTGAGAGAATGGCGCTTCTGGGCCTTGGGAACGTTGGCACTGCTGGAGGTAGCCTGGCCTCGTTGAGAGTCCAGCAGGCTCTTGGCAGCATGGTTCATCTTCAGGTAATAGAAGCAAGAGATAAGTATTGTCTTCTGAAGAGGCATGTGCAGTCAAGTTTTGCGCACAGTAAAATACGTATGGGGATCTACCTGATTTTGACTAGCTAAGACTGGATCAAGTCGCACTGTGTGAAACTTCCAGCAAATTTTGACAGAAACCACACATCACTACACATTGTACTTTTTGTTAACTTTAACCAAGCGTCAATTTTCACTAATTTCTCAACAAAACCAAGTAAAAAACAGTTTTACTCTGATATTCAAATGGTCTACACCGTGTGGGTATCATAACGCAGCATTTGGTAAAATACGATTTTTTGCACTCAAAAAGTCAGCTTTCGAAAGGAATGTAAATTCTGGCAACTATTCATGTGAAAAATAACTGAAGAATCTCAGAATTAAGTACTACGATAACCCTCATTTCATTCATGCACAACCATTAACCAATGTAGTCTGTTTGCTAGACTACAGGGGAACCAAATGTGTTGACTGCAAAACATTTTAAATAAAATGGGTAGACAAATCTACTCTAAATGTTAACCCACATATATAACAAGACAAGCTTTCAGGGAATCTTTTTGCAGGACACAACAGTACTGACAGACCACATAAGGCATTGAAGCCTCGTCGTCTACATCAGCACCATCGTGACTCACCTCGACAAAGGCGATAGGAAAGATGCCGATTCTGTCGCCATGTTTACCCTCCGCCCAGTTATCATCAACACGACGTATCACAGTTAGCACTTCATCCTACAACACACCAACAGAGGTCAGGGCACACTGAAATGGAACTTTGTGCTTACTAGAATACACAAAACATGAGAAAGGCAGCTAACGATGTCAAGTCGACATTGGCCTACTTTATGATCCTTCCATGCCTGAGTTTAGGGGACACAGTTAAAAGTAGTTCTGGGAGTGCAATATGGAAAACAATACCCTGTGGCCATATTGCACTCATCTTATTCAACGTGTATGAGATGAAATGGATTTCTCAAGTTATTGAAAGTGGAAAATCCGAGACTCTACACTTGTCCACTGCACGCCACTCCCAAGCTATGGCAGATATTCATTTATACAGCCGAGTCAGCTCCAGCAAAGCTTTACACAGTTACAAAAGCCCGGTGCTGAACGCACAATCCTTCAGTTCCAATACTACTAGAACCACTGAGGCAAAGATGTGTCACTGATGTTCCTACGTATAAATCAAGTATGACATGGAGCTGAAACAAGAGGAAGACTTTACCTTGGAAAATTTTAAACAATCTTTCTCATTCTCATCAATTTCAAAGTCGAACAGAGCCTTGCACTTTGGAGTGGGTGATGGAAGCTTGTTGATAACCTGTAAGAATACAAGTTACTGTCAATGGTACCAGCAGATGTCTTCAAACAGCCTTTGATTTCTGGCCACGAGCACATTTTTATCTAACACTACAAAGTGGCTGAATGTAACCGACCTTCCCCACTCCCATTCAAGTGGCTAGGTGAGCAAATCTCTGCGTGTGCCTATTGGTGCACAAGCAAGCTGTTGTACATGCACTAAATGGGTCACAGCTTGTTCCTTCCACAGATGAGGAAATTGGGTTTGAGAAGAAATGATGGTTCATAATTGCTAAAGACTATGCTTGATACATAAAGCGACCAGTCGGGTAAAGTCAATGATTCAGGCTGGTCTCAAGCAATAACAAGTCATTCCTACCCAAGAACAGAAGTCATTACCAAGCTCTGGATGAAACAATTTCAGAATGGTAACTTGTCTGAATGATTTTTGACAGAAGTCAGCTTTAACAGACTGTATACACATACAGCTCTCCGTGCAAGAACCACTGAACAACCACTGTACCTGAACATAACTAATGGGGAAGAAACCACACTGTCCACTGAGCTCGCCGTGGAACCAGTTCTCGTCAACTTTCTTCTTGAGAAGAATAATGTCACCCTTCTTGAAGGACAAGTCCCTGAAATGAAGTCAGTTGTAGTTCATTGAAAAGGTCAAGTCAAATTGTAATAGTACAAGTCAACACCATGACACAAGTCAACACCACAATACAAGTCAAAACCACGATATAAGTCAACACCATGGTATAAGCCAACACCAAGGTATAAGCCAACACCAAGGTATAAGCCAAAAGCCAACACCAAGGTATAAGCCAACACCAAGGTATAAGTCAACACCAAGGTATAAGTCAACACCAAGGTATAAGCCAACACCACGGTACAAGTCAACACCACGGTACAAGTCAACACCACCGTATAAGTCAACACCACGGTATAACTCAACACCACGGTATAAGTCAACACCAAGGTATAAGCCAACACCAAGGTATACCGTAATCGTTCGGGTTAACGCCCATGCTCAGTTAACCGCCCACCCCTACTTTAGGTGGATTTTCGATTTAACTGCCCACTGCTCGGTTAACCGCCCCCCTGCTATTTTTGAAGATTTCCAATTAAGCGCCCACCTCTCGGTTAAGCGCCCATCCCCTACTTTTGACGATTGGTGATTACCGCCCTGTGCTAATAGGAAACGCGAATCCCCGACCTTTTAGATTAAGATCGATGATAACATTGAGTGCAACGACGGCCTCAGAGACCGCGGTTTAGCAATGTGAATTATGATACCAGTAACAAATTATTGTAACGGGTCATCGATTAACTTCAAAATGTAATACTTGAACACTTTGTCACTTTCTTTTCTTCTCATGTTCGCAAACTTTAGGAACCGCGCTGGCGTCTACA
>NMRA01000047.1:787094-818345 GCA_002633005.1 Phoronis australis
AAATTTCACGTTTAAGCGCCCATGTCTGGTTAACCGCCCACCCCCGATTTTTTGGATTCGCCAATTTAACCGCCCAGGGCGTTAACCCGAACGATTACTGTAAGTGATTGCCACGATACAAGTCAACGCCATGATACAAGTCAACACCACGATACAAGTCAACACTGTGATATAAGTCAACACCACGGTATAAGTCAACACTAAGATGCAAGTCAACACCAAGGAATAAGTGAGCACCACGATATAAGTCAATACCAAGGTATAAGTCAACACCACGTAAGCCACCAACTGCACTTGAAATCTAGTTAATGACAGGAAAAACTCAATTACACAAATCATTGCTAAATTGGATGTGACTCATGTTATCACCATTAGGAGGTGACCCAATTGTCATGAAGCAAGTTTATGGAAGTTTATGTCATTCCAATAACATTACATAGCATTACAATTATCAAATGGGATGCAGAAACAAAATTAAGACTAAGAGAAGACAGACATCAAAGCTGCGCGCTGACCAACCAACTCATCTGATTGATCTGTCAATCGATATGAAAATAAAAAATGACCACGGTTATCCAATAAAATAGACTTCTGATATGGAAGAAATAGTCTGTAGTACGCAGTCGCGGCAAAAACCAGCTCTTTCAAGATGAGATATACATTTAATTTGTCTTAATTGCAAACAACATCAAAGAAACAGACTTGTGTTGCCTTTTCTGTAGAAAGCAGTTCTTGGTGATGTTGGGTCTCTCAAGCAGAGGTTTGCTTCATCGCAATATTACAAGAAATATCAATTTCAAATTTAAAACAACTCAGCTTTACAACAGCTCTCTGCAACTGATGATCAAATAGACCCTAAGAGCAGGGCAAATGGTTTTGACGACCCTTACTTAAAACTTATTCTAAGAGACATGTTGAAGACATTTAAGAAGAGAGCTTGACCTGGGTAGAGTTCGATAACGCTAGGACCTTGCTAGAAAAGCAAAACTTCGCAAGATTACGTGAGATATTGGTGTATATTTAAAAATAATTGATCTTGCTGTGATAGATACTGAATTCTACATAGGTCACAATTTACTGGAAATCAATAAAAAGAATCTTATGAAGGAAACCATGACAAAAATCACATTGTGTAAATACGAGTGCACTGATCAAACAGAGAAGAGTACATTGAGTGGCCACGCAAAATAAAAAACAGAATTAATGAATTCATGCTGAAGTATTTGTACTTTGAAGTTATTGAACTAGACTGTGGGGGAATTATAGGTCACCCAAATAGTGAGACTATGCAATGGGATGTCATGAGTGTGCATCATTGACGGCACACTATTGCGATACTTATGGTAAAAATTCTCCTGTTCGGGACAGTTGAAAATTAATTATTTTGCTCAAGGTAGTTTTTACCAAATTTTAGACATAGGAAGTATTGGCCGTCCCAAATTAGTTACGAACTACGACACACTATCATTCACTTAGATGTTACAAGTTACAGGAGCCTGTTAAAATATTTCATCAGTAGCTATTTGACTCACGAAAATAAAATGTTACATCGGCAATATATCTTTAAGTCTTATTTCAGATTCTCCAGATGCACAACGCAGTGTCTGCAATTTTAGAAATAAGATGACTACCAAATTGCCAATGTCCTAATCTTCGCAATAAAAAAATAAATTTCAGCTCAAATTTTGGTGACCCAAATTTTAGAGACTGTCACAAACTGTAGCCACCAGGTCCCGACAGAGGTTGTAACCTTACATGACCCTGGGGTTACCATAGGTCAAAAAGAAATTAATGAAGGGGCATGGATGGTGATTGGCTCATTATTTGTAATTGAGATGGGATTTATTGGTCAACTAATTTTATGCACCATTGTATTTGAAGTTCTCGGGGGGNGGGGGGGGGGGGGAACACAGATCATAACCACAAGCAGCATATCAGACAAAACGACAAAACATAGCGTTGCACTTCAGATTCACATGAAACTTTCACAAACTATGCATTATAGTACTCTGTGTTATAAAACGGTATTAGGAATTGTTTTTAAAATGTTCCACTTTCGAATGAGGATTTATCAAAAACAGAATTTTTGTGGTTTTTATGAAAAAAACAACTCTTAACTCGTAACAGCATTTTAGGGATTTCAGCAGGAACATTTACATCAAACAAAATAAGGCCATGTTATTGTTATCGTTGTTTCGATATGGATGTACCTTTCCAATTTTTGCTAAATTTTAAAGAAATGGTAACATGACTTAAGCAACAGCAGATTGGTAAAAAGTCAAAAATCAAATTCTACAGGCTTTCCACTTTGAAATCTTTAGTTCTGCAAATATTTGACTAAATACACGGAAGTGTTGATAAGGTCCTACATGACCTTAAGAGTCACTTCTCAGGAGGGATCCCACGGGATCTAACAGACTTGCACTTGTCACCTTACACAACATGCAAGACAAATAAAGCTCAGTGGGAACTCACTGTCACACAAACAACTGAGTGTCCTGGGCAGACACTTGTCCTGTTTAAAGCAAAATTGGGCAGGCTTTCGCCAACAAAATAAAACAGCCGCTGTGACAATAGAACAACTGAATAGAAACCAACACAGCTCAGAGCCTAGATCGCCAAGAATAACAGAACAACTATGTTTAGATTCATGCCAACCAAAACAACACCCCTCTACCACTCAACAGCCGTTTGTTTTGTTGACCATGAAAGCCATCAGTTCTCTAAGAATTCATTCATAAGTGGCTGAAGTCCCCTAAAACATTATACAGTCTTAGCTAGGAACACTGATCTATGATGGAGTACTTAGGACAACTTGCACAGACACCAACACTCCAAACATGAAAAAGCCGGACATCTGGATCTAGGAAACCACACACTAACAGCCCAGAAAAGTCATGTTTTTTGTTTTTGGTTATGCCTGTGGGGAAGAAGGGTATACACTGCATGTTAACACCAACATAAGCAGCCACGTATTAACAAAAAAGCATGACCATGAATTTATCACCGCGCATGTCAGAAAGCGGTGCATTCTCATGCTGTGGCAGGACACGGGACGGAGCCCCATCAAGCGGGATGATCCCACCAAAAGCGGGACTTTTGGCGACGGTGGAGCTTAGCTGTAAGCCTTGTTGGCCGAAAACATTCCTGTGACTAAATGACTATGGAGTTGATATGGAAGACACACTCCTGACATCTGGTGGGGTACGGCTGAGCAGTCTCTAGTTCCTTCTCTGCAACTCTCCAATCCTTCCACAGACATAAGAAAATTAAGGCCTATTTCTAGAACCCAGACATGAAAATTGTCAAGGCCCAGTCCAGTCCTGCAATTCTTCCATATCCAATTCAAATTCACATTTTCCTTCTCTCAACTACTAACCATATACAGGACCCTGCCACATGAACATAGTTCGTACTACAGAGTTCTCAAGAACTCTGGGACCGTGCACTAAGGCAGTGTGGGAACCGAATAAATGTTGAATGTTGGAACAACGTGCTACAACCTGAGTAAGAATCTCATGGACAGTGTTGCATTCAATGCATGTTTTTGGGAAAGTTTCTAGTATCTGCACGTCCTCAGCCCATTTTCAAGACTAAAGGACATGTTCGGACGATCTGAGAACGAATTTGAAAGGTCCCAATGGAGTGGTTCCCAGATCCACTATCTCCCTTCTATCACAATGGATACAAATTCAAACAACGTGCTCGCTGATTTCTACAGAGTGTGAAAGTGGTTCCACTCAGAGAAATCACTCCAAAAAGAAATACGTCCCCACGGACACCTACCCTGGCTCTTTGCCATCATAGTTGAAAAGCGCCTTGGCACTTGGCTGTGTATTAGCTGCGACCTGGAAATACAAAATAGGCACAGCTTAGCATGGTACATTGTAGGCAAGTTAAATGCAGCTGTTCAGAATAATTAACAGTGCAACACAACACCAAGGCAACAGTGAGGTAGAATAAACCAAATACACTATTAGGCTGAAGTGTGCACAAATATTCATCAATGACCAATTACAACCATTTTGTGTTTACGTCCATAGATTTATAAAATTTTCTGTATATGGAATTCCTGCTTCAAAACTAACCCATATTCATTTTTACATCGTATTTATTCTACACAACATAACAGTTTTGGCATTTCTTTAGATTTTTTGGTTACGACAGCATTCAAAATGCCAAGACAACTCTATCTTCATGCAGGCACATAAGGGCACATTTGCAGTATAGCAATCTGCAGTGCAGGTCACCCTGGCAATCAAACACAGCTATTCCAACAATGTCCCACAACAGTCCAGTTCCCACACAACCAAGACATTGATCCTACAGTCAAGGGTCAAGTCAATCCAGGCAGCCAGTGTTGTGCTAATTAGTGGTTAATGAGTCTACCACTGGCTGGGTGGAGCCCAATAGGCTCTCACTGCCATATTATACAGCATGTTGAGTGAACTGGTGGAAACAATCAACAGAGATCATTTGACATCAGAGACTTATCAGTCAAGGATGGAATCCAACAATGCCAACAAGTCTCAATGAAAGATGGCAAATGGCTTGCTGATGGTAGTAGTTGGCAGACAATGTTACTCCTGGAATGAGTTGTCACTAGGTTTGGAGGCTGCGTGCAACTTACTCCATTTGTGACAACTTACTTCAAAAAGCACCCACTGCTCGGGTAAGCGCTCACTCCCGTTTTAGGGTTTCCCAATTTAAGCGCACAGGGCGTTAACCCGCAAGTTTACTGTACTTTTCTGTTATCACAACAAAATTAGTGTCGTCGGTATTCCGAAATAGAATTAATTTTAAATACTCAATCAAATTGAAATACTGATACAAAAATAGATTATCCACGCAAAAACATTGTGAAATGCCAAATTAATGAGAAAGTTAAAAACATGTTAAGGTAAAGACCCTCCCTCTGTACATCATGTAAAACTTAAGCAACCCACAGGGCTCAGCAAAAGGTAAACACCTTTGAACTTTGGTGCCTCAATACAAGGGGACTTTGTGCTGTTCAACAACATAAGTATGAGAGAAACATTTAATTCTTAAAAGTGTCAATAACCCTTGGCCCATTGTATAGTACGAACAACAATGACCCCCTCAAGAGACTTGACAGAGGCTCTGAAAACATAGCCTGCTGTTTGAACTTTTATTCAAGAAATTCAAAACCATGTTATTTAACATAGCAGATATAACTATCCAGCAAGATGTTAGTTATTTCAATAAACTTCATATTCCTATAAGTTTATTTTTAATGCCATAACAAAATAAAAAGTTAGGAGTTATCAAAGTCGTTAATATTTCACTGAAAGACTGGATAAATTACAAACCGAAGTTACTTTTTTCCAAAACACGCAGTAGCTTTCAAAATTAACTGGACAAACTCCACCAAATTATGATGAAGGTCTTGCCCGAATTAATTGGCAGTTTAGTCAAGCCTTAGTTGTAACAAGTCAGCGTTTATGTCAAAATTAAGTTGCAGTTTGATGTAACAATAATGTTATTTTTTAATGGATTTGTACAGTTAGTTGTTGCGATTTTGACAAATTGTGTGGAGCAGCATCCTTTGAGATTCAGACAAAAATGGATGTTTAGTTGTAGTTTTCTGTCAAATTTCGATGTTGTCCAGTATATTTTGAACACTTCAGACTTATATCTTCTTCCAAGTAAATCAATTAACCACATAGATACAAAGACAAAACACTTGAACTAAAATCTTCTAACAAAGACACAGAAGGCAACCTCGCCTCTATCAATCTCTAGTCTTCCATACAGACATGTGAACCAAGGCCTGTACTTGAGACTCATAACAAGTGGTGAATCCTTCAGGCTAATATTTCAAAGGATTCTGGCTTCATACCGCTGGCTTAGGTCCACAATGGAAAGTCAAAACAGTGACAGGCAGCCATGGGACAGTGAACAGCAGTGTGGTAATACATTGATACTCCAACTATCCAGAGAAGTTATTCAACAGATTCACTTATAACTGAGGGGTGGATTTAACGACGCAGGACAATAACACTTGGGCCGACAAATCTTGGCTTATGGAATGGAAAAATGCAAGCTTACAGTTAACCCTTTAACAACGGCCATTTTCTGGTCCACACCAGCAAAGTATTGAGTTTACAAAAGAAATGCTTGTTTTTCAACTAAATTAATGCATAATTTGTGTGGCCGTGCGTGATCTCGACCAAGATGGAAGAAACTTGGTCTCCAGAACCCATCCCTCACTGAAGCAGAGAAGATTTGGTGCAAGTTTTGTTTGAACAAGACAAGAATACTTTCCTAACCTTGCTGACACAAAGGAACAGTTTAGGACAGAGATCACCTGTTAAGAATGCAGTAGTGTTTAGGAGATTGGTCCCAACAACGCCTCCACTAAATTATGAATTTTGTTCTAATGGACCAAAATGCATATGGTTATATTTTGAAACTGCCGAGTCCAAACACTAACCAATGCCTAAGAGTTTCCTGCAACTTACTGAACATGTGGCCAATTAAATTATTCCATTTCATTGACTTGGAATACCTTGTAAGCTGTTCACAACAGCCAAATGGTCCCCAATACCTCCAAGAGCATTTGCCAAAGGACAAGGGATATGGTAAAATCTCGCCAATTTCGAACAAAATTAATTGCCAAAATTGCCCCTTTTTATTTCTTAAGGAATTCTAACATTGCTGTGAGTTCAGACAATTTTTCAAGACATTATCTGATGTTAGCTGTGGAATAGAACTTGAACATGGAGGAGCAATAATTTGGTGTTAAATAACTTTTATGAAAAACGCGAGAAAATAAAATGTCACTTGTCTTCCATATTGTGTCCTACATTGATCAGATTTTATGGTAACCACGATGAATGGAAAGTGATTGAATCACCAAAACTTCCCAAGAGAAACAACAAAGGAAGGCTTTTAGACATAAGAAGGCTACATGCTAAGCACAGGTCATTGAATGTAAAAATACATACTTTACTTAGTGGTTATAATAGAAACTAATTACTATATCTTATTGTAAGTGTGCTTCTTTTGAGATATGATTCTTGCGTTACTCTTGAACATACAGGACTAAAGGATGAAGACCTCCAGATTTGAACAAATGAGTTTTTCACTTGGCATAAGGCCATACTTGTTGGCGTTAGCACCCACAGGGTGCTTAAATTGAGGAACTAAAAATCAGGGTGTGAGTATCAAGCCGAGCATGGGCTATTAAAACGAATTTTGCGAGAAGTCGATTTGGGTAAATGCATTGAACTCGCATGTGTACCATACTCAAATAAACCATTGCAGCAGATTACCTGTAGGGTAAGACAGTTTCGTACCTTTTGAGAGTTAAAATTCACTAGAGGCGCATTCACTAAGACACGGGAACTTTCAAGAGAAGTCCCGTTTGTATAAATTGGGGAGGGCATTTAGCTGAGTGGTAAAAATTTGGAAATTTCATGGGTGGGCGTTAAGCCAAACAGAGCATTAACCATGGTAATTATGGCAACACCAATCATGGCAAAGGTACAGCTGAAGAAGCTAACCAGCATCAGCATTTTCTCAAGTCATTCAAGCATTAACTTGAACCAGGCACATCCCTTGTTGGCCAATGTGTTTCAATGCTAAACAAGAAACTTACAAACTACCCTAAGCTGCTCATAAGTTTTGAATTAGAAACCAAAGTTATATTATGAAGAGATTATCCAGAGGCATGGCAAGTAGGGGTCACATACCTGAGTATTACACAGTAATGGAAGAAATGGGGTCCATAACCAGGCTTCTGTCAAAAAATACTAACTATTGTTATATATTGCATACCCCTACAGAGTTAAAGTCGAAGATTTTACTTTGTTACTCACTGGAATGAGAAGTGATTTCTGCACTGGGAAAAACACGACTCGAGGTCACATTTAGTATATTTTTAGAAAATTGCCAGCAAGGTTAAGCTTACTTGACACTGGCCTAGAGCAGATGCTAACTTAGGTCCCCAGGAATCCCCTCTAAGGAACAATTCCAAGTCAAATTTTCTAACCGCAAGTGGTCAAAATCAATAGACTTTTTGACAGATGTTAGGTCCACAGCAATTCAAGTCACACTGAGACCAGCACAGGTTTTTGTGTGAAGGTTCAATTTCACACTGGAGTGGCACTGTTTATCCAGACCAACCCCTCACACATCTTGTTGGAGACCAGACAAATCTTGATGAAAGGTTTGAATAACATCAGGACTAACAGAGGGCTTATTGCATAAGATTGGGTAATCTAGAACAAACTAGCATTGATTCACTTGCCACATTATTTCCTGTCTTACATAAAGGCAATTTCTATCTCAAATGAACAAGCCAGATGCTTAACAATCCCAGATCAAACCTTCACATTTATTCCATGACTGTTGAAAAGCTAACAAAAGTGCTGACAGAACTGTGTTCATTCATGTCCTTGAAATGACCCATTAATCAATTACCGGTATCGCAGAAATCCTCATTTCTCAAAAAGACAAGGTTTTGGCCCTTCACTCCAGACATCTCGAACCATCTGCAGAATTCGCAATAAGTTCATTCATTCACTCAAACGATTACAATGCATTATAAGACAAAAATTTTTTTAACAGAAGAAAAAGTTAGACCACATAGTCTACTTTGGCACATCAGTGAATTGCAACAAATCACACAAATGAATCAACTACCAATAAAACTTTGGCACAGAATGTAAATAACTTTTTAGTGTAAACAAAAATCATTCCACCCATATGGCCAGACACCACATATTCCCATATTTTTACACATGGCCTCAAGCCCATTCACAAAAACAATCAATCACTGTCCAACAAGGGTGTCAATTTACTGGGCCACATGTTGAAAATCCCCTACTAGCCATGTATGCTTACTTGCCAGCCATGTTTTTTATATCACGATTTACGGTGGTAAAGTGACCTACATAATTTGCATATTTGGTATAAGGCAACAGTCCTTCCATCAAATGTGTACAAATGTAGAAAATCTGACATGATGTGTTGTGATTGACCCCTACATTTGTGTAGCAAACTCGGGTAAGAGCTCAAGATTTCGACTAAAATCTCAAAATTTCGAATTCAGACATTTAGTCTTCATATGGGTGTCATCAAGTCCAAACTGGAATAAATATCCACCCAAGCCTTTGAGTAGTGGAGCACAGAATAATTGACACTTATGAGTTCACACAAAAGTAGAATAACAAATGGCAAAAAAATTTCAAGTTCAATTAAAAAGATTAGAGCGCGGTCCCAGAGTTTACTACATGGAGTAACAGTCCATCTTAGACATGGACGACAGTAATTCAACATCCATCCATTGGTTCAAGATGTTCGAACAAACATTTGTTCATTCTCGAAAAAGAAAATGCGCTGCCGTAACAGCATATGTTAACAATTGAATATCAAAGACAGGGCAACATCTGGTGGCAATCGTAGAAACTAACTGAGGAGTACACAAATAATGTGAACAGATTGGGAGTAAGAAATAAGAAAAAACTAAAGATTATGAAAATTTTAGTCTATGTTTTGCACAGTGTAGATGTCTTTAAACAACACTTAGTAATGTTTACATTCATTATCTGCAGCAAAGTAATCAACCTTTAAAAGTGGAAAGTGACAATTTTGGCAATTATTTTTGTGCATAAGTAGTGGAGAATTACCGTATAATATATTCATACAAATGAAGAATGTGACTGAGACCATGGTCTTGTATTTTTACTGCTAGCCCACCATTACACAACATTAAAAAGGGGAGATAAACATAATTTTGTCGGTACATATGTACCCAATCCATTATTCGCAGGTGTTTCCTTCCGTATACATTGTTTAGTGCATTTCATTTTATCAGTTTAAAAGTAAAGGTTTGAGCATTCCCAATTACAGGGTAATAGCCAGTCTGCTTTCAGCAACATTACCTAGAAAATTACCCTAAGTACTCCCATTAATGCCCTGGGTGGTTAAATTGGCAAGCCAGGATATGAGCAGTGTTTACCCAAACATGGGTGCTTAACCTTAGCCAGTCAGTCACCCTGGCCACATATGACCTTAGAAAGTAAAGCCCATAGCCCTTAAGTTTATAGAATTTGCTGCAAGGCTAGTTGCCGATGCCAAAGTTGGACCAGCACCCTCCAACCGAAATTCGTATTTGAGTATCCAGTATGCTACTTGAACTAGGAGGAAAACATTTGTTGAAAACCTGCCTGGCAAATTCTAGGACTACAACCAGTTTTGACACGACCTTTTAACATGGTGAAGAGGGACATAAACCTAAGATAGTCATGATTATGGCATCATTTCAATAGTTTTTGCAGCACCGTTTTTAAATCTTTGAAGATTCTACCATGGATTTCAACATTTTCTATTATGTCTAAGTGACCTTAGGAAAGGTCACATAAGAACATAGTAATTGTCTTCCAGATGTTAGTTATGCAGCAATGATAGACTGGGTCAACTGGTTGAGGGTATTTGCATTTTCAAGGTACCTAAACTACACAGTCAACGGACTCATAAACACGGGCACGGACGCATGAACACGACTCACGGACCTGCAAACACCGTCCACTGACTCACAGACATGGGAACGGACTCACAAAACACGATCCACGCACCCAAATACACAGGACACAGACTCATATTCACGAGGAAACACGGTTAACAGACCGCCAAACACGGACTCATCGGATTCCTGGGTCAGCTGACATCTTCATTTTGTCAGTGACCCGTGTTTGGCGGTCCGTTAACCGTGTTTCCTTGTGAATATGAGTCCGTGTCCCGTGTATTTGGGTGCGTGGATCGTGTTTTGTGAGTCCATTCCAGTGTTTGTCAGTCAGTGGACGGAGTTTGCAGGTCCGTGAGTCGTGTTTATGAGTCCGTTGACCGTGTAGTTTAGGTACCTTGATTTTCAGTATGCTTGGGTCCAACTATAGTAGGGTAACTCTGCCTGCCACAGACATGTGTATCTGACACTGTGTGCTGCTCAACTAAAACTATTTACTCCTGGAAGGAGTTGTCGCCAGGTTTATTGTGGACGCACTTTGTGCTCGAGCAGCTTGAAACATGTGATGCTTACCGCGATTTATCGAAGTAGGGTAACTTGCCCAGCGCAAGTCATAGTATGGATGCAACTCTGTAGACAGGGCGGGAGAGGGGGTTACCAGCTATGTGCTTGTTCAGTCACACAAATAGGGGTGTCTAATCGTTTTTGCACCATATTTGTTGCAAAGTGCAAGGTGTGTTGTGTAGACATGACAGATTCAGTGTATTCACAAATTTGGAGTAGTCTAAGTTACTGTAGTAAAACATTCAACACCAAGCAAAACACTTTTTAAATAGTGAGCACAACAAGACTACAAATTCATGTAACTGTTTCAGCTCTAAAGCAGTAATGTGTTACATCTGCAGTCTACCTTCCAAATTAACCTTTGCATATAAATTAGTTAAACATTTCAAGTTGCCTAGGAGATAATCTTGACTTATTATATAGTCAACCTATGCTAATTGGACATACAGAAAGACAGATGACCACTTTATGCAAGTCTAATCTGCAGCAACATTCAGTTACATCAAAAGCCAAATCTGTGAATCTTCTAATCATACGGTATCACACAGTATTTCCTTTCCGCTATCACCCGTTACTCAAGTCAACCACAATGTCCGTGTCCGGCCATTGTTTTCCGTATCACATTTTAGATTAATATGACGCCACCAAGCCCTCTGCTTATTGTGCAGACCTAAAACCAATTTCATTCGTTCACAATCTCAAGGCAGCTGAGCAAAATTAGTAGTCTGTCTTGCTTGCGAGTCTAGTTAATTTGAACAGTTAAAGCTGCGTTTCACACTGTTTAGCTGGCTGAAAAATGAACAGGATTCCATTTCCATCACTAACAAGAACGTCTTAATCACCAGCTAATTACATAATGGCGCATATATGCATCAACTTGAGTTGTTGGCTCACTCAGCAATAATTCTCAAGATCGTATAACGTAAGTGTGGTAATGTTTTTAAACTCAAAAGCGCTATTCAAGAATTGAACATCGACACCTAAACAGTGGAGAATGTGCCTAATAACTAAAAGTATGTACATTATAAAAGGCTTCAAATTTTTAAATACTAATCTATTAAATATTTCTTGACAGGAAACTGAAGGAAATAGCATCACTCATAACCAGAATGGTCTTGGCATCTCCTACTAAATCATCAAACACTTGACATTAATTTGAAATGTTAAGATCCTGCATTAACTACTCATCAGTCCTTAACTGCACCTGGTAAAGTATTAGATGAAGTGGCATTAAACTCTCGACTTTCTGTCAAAAATCCCAGGTTTGATTTAGATCACTTATGTTACAAAATTGGCTTTATCTCGCTCACTGTGACCTGAAGTTCTGTGAGCTTGGGTCTCAACCAATAACCAAGTTACTTCTCAGGAAATGGGCTTGGAATGATCAACGGGACAAAAAGAGGAAAATTTTCCAGGTGATGTATCGTTCCATAAATAGGCATATGTGATAGAAATACTTTTTGTGTCGTAAAATTTAACTGAAATACTGGTATATGGTTTTGCATGAATCGAGTCAAAATAGTGATAAAAAGAGACAAAGAAAACTGGAAATCGAAACCAAAAAAGAAGGAATGCTCTTAATAGAGGAAAATTCCAAGCCCTGTTGGAACCCCAGAACTGACTCCCAATTTGAACAATTTGATACCAATTTCATAATGGTGAATTGCCCATTTCAAAGCTCGTTAGTTTGATAGAAAAGGCAGGTTTAATGTTGAAACTACGTGACATTTCATCAATTTAGGTGAAAATTTTATTTTCTCACGTTTTTAATGGTGGTAAAGCAATGAGTTGGTGCTCCATATCTTTTATAGAAAAAAGCGATATAAAAAATTTAGTTTGTCCACTATATTGTGTCAATTGGTAAGATTATAATGTTTTGTAGTTTGTGTGGAACCATTTATTGGTTGTATCATCACTAATGATGTTTGACTGCAGTTCATTCGCATCTGACATAGTTCATACCGTATGTACATTTACAAGTACAAATTTTTGTCCAAAAAGTATAGTTCTGGTTTTTACGCTGACTCAGTTCGAGACATGCAATCACTAGCTAAAAGAAAACATAAGAATGTGCCCTTGCATTCAGTTAAACCAAGATCTCTCTTGAAGAGCGGCACAAAAGTCCCGTTCAGACATCAACTTTTGGCCCGGCGCAACTGACACGGAGCAAATTGATCGGTGCCAAGCGTCCGTTTACACACACAACTCACTAATTGTGGCGACACAGAAATTGCAGGCTGGAGAGACTGGATCGCACATGCGCAGTTTTACAAATGACGAGAGTTGCAGAGACAAAGAACCCGTACGTAGGTCATTAGGCAAGTGCAGTATAGATGATCCTTTCCACCTTGCTCCAGTCAGGCGTTTAGGCTTATAATTGACACGGAGCAAGATGTTCGAGAGCAAATTGCTCTACCTACCAAACGGGTGGCAAAAGTTGTCACCGTGGTGTCAATTTGTTCCGTGTCAGTGCCCTTTACACACTGGAACAACTCGTTCCTTGTCAATTGATCCGTGTCAACTTTTGTAGTGTAAACGACACTGAAGGCAAGTAACTAATGGAAAGCAAAGTTTGAAATGTGGTGCTTTGCCAAGCGATGCACAATTACTTGCATATGATACACAGGGCGGTGTTCAAAAGTACACAAAGACTAGCACTTCATTATTTCACAAAGTTAAGTCTGGCCACTCAAATGCTTAACAGTGATCTCCATAATAGCAATGCAAAGTACTTGCATCGACTTTTAGGACCTGCAGGTTCTAAATTGTGCTAATTGTCTGTTTTATGTAAAAATTACTTTATCCTGCAATTCTTGTCTTTCTTTTTGCTGCCTGTCAGTCGTATTTGTTGCCCTTCCTCACCATAGCAGCATCCCTGCAGCGACAAAGCTCAGGACGGACATCCCAAAGCTACGCCAATGCGTCCCAACAGTGTTTTGCTTCTCATTTATTTTCAAAATTGTTAGGGCTTTAAAAATCCAGAGCACTTGATTTCATGGGTACCTCGACAGCAACAGATGACGGCTGCAGGTAAATGTAGTACCTAACTTGCTAAGTTGTTGAACTATCGTTCAAGTGTTGCACTGTCACAGATCACCTGTGTTCCAGTCACAGAATTCTAGTTCCAAGGTTGCAATCGAGTCTACTCTTCCTGGGCTATCGTTGCAGGGCATTGGCATGTTGGCTCCGAAATTCTATTCATCAAACAATATTCTGATGGTAAAAGAATCTTTTTTGTTGGTGAAATGTGCTATTCTAAAGGACACGTTTTGATTGCCATTTGGAAACATGCTGGATTGTAAGGCTATTTTCATGTTTGCTGTCACTAATTGGAATAAAAAAGATTTAATCAAGCATTGGCACAATTGCTACCAATCTCCCACCCAAAACTGGTCAGATTTAAGTAAATAAACAACTCTTGCATCACTTTTGCTTGGCAGATGTTCTTTTCTGAAGAAGTAAGCAACTAAAAACTCACACCACTGAATTGATTTTCAAAAAACTTAAACCCAAAGCAACTATGCTTTTGAGTTCTTATTGTAAAAAGTTTTGTGTTTCATTTCTATTAAAGTTATGGCCTAAAACTGCTATTGTAAAATGTTTATTGTCACAGACTGTCTCCTGTAACCTTAGCCGTCACATGCTAATATTACCCCAGAATGTGCTGTGTGCATTAAGATTTGACCCTCATTTCCAATGATGGGAATATCTTTCAGTTACTACTAAATCATCAAAATCAATTAAAATTTAATTACTGCCAATTTAAGCGAGCTCCGAAAAAATTAGGGGAGCAAAATGCTCATATATTATTTTCAGGGAAACTATGTCAGGTTTCGTGCAGTAAAATGTACCCAACTTGTAAAAGATAACCTACTTTTATGATGGGAATGCCTGACACGAATCATGTCCCTTCCTCAATTATCTCGAGTGTCTCCGAACCTGTCAAGACATCCAGCTGAACTTAGTGCAAAACTGCATGTACCCAGGTAGCAATGATACACCAAAGCAACCGAATGCAAAAAATGACGGATTAACAGGGACAGTAAATCATAATCTGACTTTAGTTATCTGTAAGAGGTGGTTATCCGCAGGGAATTTGGCATGAGGTCAAGTAATATGAATGCTTTGTGACCTTTCCACTCTTAAATAGCTTTTAAATCTTACACTATCAGCACTGAAGAAACTCAGAAAGTAAAATGTAAGCATTACAATTTTTTATTTGTCAGTGCACCGTTATGAAAGGTTCAAGATAAGATGCACACAAATTGTTACATGTTGTTTAAAATTGAAACGTAACTTCAGGTCGGTATTCGCCAGGTAGAGCATTCAAGACTTCCTCTGACCACGTCATTGAGGACGGGTTGGAATACATATACCCTTGCCTTGTTATATACTTCGTCTAACATTTCAAACTCAGATCCAGAATCAGAACTTACTTTTGAGTCAATTCAACATCGACGTTAGACAGTCAAATAGCTATTGCACCAGGACAGGATAGCGACCACCGGAAATTTCTTTCAGAAAAACAGGAAAACTTTACTTCGGTTAAGAATTTAGTAAAAGTGTACAGCGTCATGTCATCTAATGATGTACTTACAACGTGGATGTTTTCCATGAAATTTAGCATTAACTAGGTCAACACAGGTCAAGAGCCCAACTTGTTGATTGGTTCTTTGACAATGAATTGGAAAGTTGCCAAAAGTCACCTTTGGCAGTGAAAGAGATTTAAAGACTGATTTTTAATCAAGGTTTAAAGTTACTGATCACAAGAGGGGAAAATTTTCCTGTGATAGGCTCGTTAAATGATAAGAAAGTAATCAGTGCTAATTACAGGCAAGTTCCAGTTTTTGTGGTTCTATTAACTGCGTAGATGGAAATAAAAGCTGCATGCATGATTGAACATTTTCATAACTGATTGGTGAATAAAGTTATTACTATCTTGGAAAGGCTATTGAACACAAAAGGCAGCAAGAAGCCAACCCGAAAATGCTCATATGGTGAACAAAATGGGCACCTCAACTTTGTAACTGCATTCATCATTTTGCTTTCAAAAATGACTTTACTACCATTTGTTTCATCTTGCATTGCATCAGCCATTCTTTAAAATTTGTTAAAGTATAATTATATTTATCAAATTCCCAAAACACACGGAAAATAGGACAGGTCATCTCCTTTACATCACTGCAAGCTTGCAATATGTCAGCTGGTAATCGCTGACTGTAACACTGCATCTTTCGACAGCAGATCAGTCAAATTTACATTCCTCTCGGTCTCAACATCGTCCATTGGGTCTGAGTTCTACATTTTTATCCGATCATTGCCCGAATCTTCTAACAACGAAATTCTTTCACCCACATTCCATGCATGACACTGTCCGATTCGTCTGTCACATTCTTTTTCGAATCAAATTGGGAGGGGGTGTGACAATTTTATAGTATTTTCACCATCAGGCGATTCAAATTTGTTCCCTAGGCACCGAATACATGCCAAATATAAAAAACAGATCAGCCACAAAATGTCACGACGCTAACATATCTGTCACTTCAGCCTTTCTACTGTTTTGAAAATCAATTCTGTGAAGCAAATTACAGGAAGACACCCAAGCAGTATGCACCTGCGGCAACTGAAAACTCTCACAGTAGATTTTTGTTTTTCAGCCAGCCTAAACAGGATGAATTGACGCTTTAAGCAAACATAGTGGATCTATGAAAATTCTCTGCACCAATGAGGCAGAGCCCGCTCCTAAAACTTAACCCCCCAATACATATTTGAGAGCATGGTATCATTTATTAATAACTTTTTAAAAATTTTATGGAGACGAAATTTGCCAGGCATCACAGAGCTCTGTGCCAAGTTGCATTTGGCGACCAGGTAAAAATCCCAGGCCACCAGATGAAACTCGAGATTGACAAAACTGAAAAATGCCTGGTCGGTGAATGAAATCCAAGGTTGTCCGAGCTTGGTGCAGGATTCGTCCAGCTAAAAAAGGTTGTATGGTCGTAACGTGCCCTGCAGTATCTTACGAGTACCTCTCCAAATTCTCCCCATTAGTGTACATTCGTTCTCTGACTAATTCCTCCCGCCAACGAATGAACAAGGAACGCTGACAATCGCATCCACTGGTGGCACGTATTTCACTGATCTTGCCCGATTTTTGACAAATAATACTGACATCTGTATTTTTACTTCCTGTTCTAATTTAAGCGCGTACTCGATGTGTGCCGACAGCGGTGGTGGCAAATGCACTGATTTCATGAAATAAACAATTATGAACCAAAGATATTTATTCTAGGAAATCTCTTATTCTTTTAAAGTTTGCAAGTCAACACAACTTTTTTTTTAAACGAATTTCAGGGGAATTATTGTCTGACTTTGATACTCGTGGTGGCGACTTTGTAGCGACTTGCGATTTTTCCCAGGAGGCCCAACACAATCAGAGGTCGCCTTGGCAACATGCAGGTAGCCAAATCGAGCGCTGCATCACCTCACAAACCTCACTCTCCACTTAAGACAATTGCACAAAACAAGAGAGAAGCAAACAGCAATGTCTGACTTGACTTATGGCAGAGCCAATCAAACTAGTCACTACTGTTCAGACAAGCTAATAGCCAGTGACTGCATCAATTAGCAATTATCTACAGGGAATGGAATATCAACAATGGGGAAATTGACTAGATATCAACTCCACATTGATTTAAAATTCAACTATCCAATTAACAACTGTCCCTGGACATGTTTGCCTGTGGTTGGATAAATGACTTGTGACGCCTCGTGTTAGGAAACATGTTCGATTGCAGGATCTCATGAGGAAAATCACATGAAGAACTTGTTTAAAAGTTCAATGTGTCTGCATTCAGCAATGCGCCGATGAATGGATGTGATCTGTTTTTTTTTTGTAAGCTGCAGAAAAACACAAGAGAGATCAACCACTGCATTCTCGTCTGAAGATCTCACTCTTCGTGAGATGCCTGCAGTCGTCATATTTCTGTTCGGTATTTAAAAATAAATTAAAGCTAATGGTTTAACAGTAATTAAAACTCATTTTCAATTCATCTCCTCATGGGCCACACTGTATGACAGAAAAATCGTGCAGCTATTTTCACTAGAATTCATAGTTCATTACCCACTTACAACAGGAGAATATCTAATGAATTTAACTAAAATTTAATTGCCAAGTATCCGTAAACCGAGAAGCAAAACCTTCAACTAACACCCCACCGGTAACGACACCATGAAATACGACATATCCAAGACAATAAATAATAAACACACTGGGGTACAAGTTACCTTTGAGCATTAGCACACCTGGTAGCCAGAAACATCACCCAACTGATGAGGAATCAGCCAATCATGCCCTGGCAAATAAATTCCTACAAATAGGCGGCCCTGACCAACAAATAATCAACCTAATGTAGCTTGGATCATTACAACATGAGCAGGAAGACCTCTGCTCATTCATAAGTCATAACACCACCTCAGGCAGATGAATTGAAATAAACAGCATGGATTATCAAGGTAGAGGATTTATCAACCTGGTGTGAATAAGTGCAGCTTCCTATCAAAGCCTCTCTTGAAGCACAGGCTCTCAGACAGGAATGTGTTGTTTGTCAGTTGAAATCAATATCGCAGCAGACATACTGAAGTTGACAGTTCTGAAACACCACATAAACTCGCAAATAATTTCTGCAAGTTCAAAAATAGAGTACAAGATTTTCCAAAATGTCCACAAATCCATCTGTACCGTTTTCATACCCAGGCTAGTTTCTTGAGAGTTGGGTAAGATCAAACAAGGCTTTGCGAGATTTGGTGGCCCGCGTGTGTGATTCAAACAATGCACGGACATAATCTCAAAAGCGTTCACTCTAGAATAACTTGCTTTATGGAGCAGGCGACTATTGTTCTCATGTTCTACCATAATACAAATCCATACTATCTACAAATACAGACACTTCAACATGGAAAGTGCTTACTAGGTAAGTCTTAACGAAAATTTAGAATTGAAAAATCAACAACCTATGTGGCCAAGTGCTACCAGTGACAAAGGTCCGGCAGGGATTCTTGAAGGAGCAAAACACAAAATGACTGTTCCGTTCCTTGTTCTTCCAGACTAGAACAGTACAGTATTATAATTAACATTCAGGTTAACATCCCGTGCTTAAATTAGCGAGAATGAAAATTGGACGGGTAGCATTGAACCCAGAGAGGAGTATTTAAATAAGGAATTTCAAGAAATTGGGTGGGGGTGGGCGCTTAGTCGCTTACCCAGACATGGGTGCTTAACAAGAGTCGGGGAGATGTGGATACATATGGCTTTCGAAATTGAAGCCATAGATCCAAAGTTGAAAAAGCACTCTCTAACTGACACATGCATTTGCACAGCCTAAATACGCAAACTGAAAGACGAGAAAACAAGAGTCACAGGAAATACCTAGGACTTTTCCAGGACTGACCTGTCATGTATTTTTCATCGAAGTCATTGTTGAAGATGCAAAGTTGGATAAATCTAGTACAAACTCCTGATTTTTGTTCACAGTTTAAATCTGAGCTGGAACAACTGAAAAACTTCCTGCCAAAAAACTTCCATGACATTTTATACTCTGACCTATTGACATGTTGATGTATGGGAATGACATCGTACACACTTTGCATCTTATGTTGTTAAGCATAAGTGTTCAAGTTTTGGACGAAATAAAAAGCCTCAAAATACTTCGACTTCGTGCAACTCTCCATTACAGCGTGATTCAAGTTCGCTCCTTAGCACCGAGGTTGGCCACAAAACGACACGTGACCCCGTCATGCATGTCACTAGTGTAATTTCACCTTTGATGGCATAAAACAAAGCTAAGACTTGGCTATCAAAACTTCCATTCTACTGAAAACCTAATTAGTTGTAGTGTAAAATCACAGTCTGTGGCAAACTGTAGTATCTGTAGGTGTCATATTCAACTACATGACTGCTTCAACACACTGCAAGACACTATCCGGAATACAATGTTACAGGCGACAACCACTAACTGCTCTGGTTTCCAGATTTGAAAGCTTTCCTTAGCACTTTGAAAATCAATTCGGTAATGTGAATTATGCGTGGAAACTAGACTGAAAAGTAAGAGCCTAATTGAAAATTTCTGTAATTTGAGAGGGGACTTATAATCTAGAATTGGACGCTTAATCTGAAAATTCTCAAAGGCAAGGGGGAAGGAGTTTACATAAAGATGGGCATTAATGCATAAGTTTGCAGCACGTTTTTTACATTAAACACCCATTAGAGCTCTGGGTATCTCTCTTGTGAAACATTATCAACAAACAAATGTCATCCAAAGTTAATTAAGAGAACTAGTCTTTGCATAACACTCACAAAATGTCAGTTAACACAAGAACATTCCTGGAAAACTAGTTCCCTCAAGCTTAAAGCACAAATTACAAACATGTCTGTCAGAATGCACGTTTTGATAGACTTAAAAATGTGACATCTCTCATTATCACATTAAGTCAAAATTAAGACATTTCGTTTGAGACAGTTTAGTAAGCAAAAAACAATGCCCAAGGGTTTCAAATGCAGGGTCCTCGATTACCTGAAGAGAAAAATGCCTGTGCCTTCTGAGAGAGGAATTTCTTGGGTGAGGGGAAAATTCTATACCCCAGTCAGCATCAACAGCACCACACTCCTTTAGCTAGCCCTCATAGGCTCTGTCTCAAGTAGCCATAACCGAATCATTTTGTGCCGTTTCAAATCACTGCCTGTGCGAGTTAAAAGTAAGTTGAACCATGAGTGGAGTTTTTTAATCACTTGAGGCTAATTTTTGGACCTCGTGAAATGAATTTTGATTGATTTTGAAATATTTTTCATAGGGGAATGGGGCCGATTTTTGACCAAAAAACCAAGGGATTGAGGGTCCTGAACTAGAACATAATTGAAGAAAACTTTGAGTGTTAACTCCCACCAATTCGGAACTTGACTCATTCATTCAGTTTTGACAAATGCAAAACTGGTCAGTAACCCTAACATTGTGCGCCTCACTCTGACGTCAGGCCCACGGATTGTGAGCCTCACTCTGACGTCAGGCCCACGCATTGTGAGCCTCACTCTGACGCCAGACCCTGCCATTGCGAACCTCACCCTGACGTCAGGTCCTGGCATTGTGAGCCTCACTCTGATGTCAGGCCCTGGCATTGTGAGCCTCACTCTGACGTCAGGTCCCGACATTGTGAGCCTCACTTTGACGTCACGCAATGGCATTGTGAGCCTCATTCTGACATCAGGCCCTGACATTGTAAGCTTCACTCTGACTTCAAGCCCAGGCATTGTGATCCTCACTATGACATCAGGTCCTGGCATTCTGAGCCTCACTCTGACATCAGGAACTATGATTTTTTCTTAATTGCCAGGCATGTATCTGCTGTGCCCTTCAAACTCAATGAAGGAAGCATTAAGTGTGCTGCTTGTATTATCTTTATTTCATCCTCAAAATGCATTGAAGGATTGACATTCATTTCCAGAAGGTTGAAACTTCTAATGTCTTGCAAAGTGAACATCAGTACTCATACTTCTCCTACACATACCAAGCTACCACCCAGTATCCTTCACTTTTTATCATGAAAAACCAAATATACAATTATGGTATTGGTATCAACTACTTAAATATGAGAATCATGTTTGAAACCTCTAATTCTGCGAAGAAGTCCAATTCCGTGAATTCTGCCCATTTCCCAATACCAGGGAAAATCTAAAATTTATTTGGAACAACATTTTAATGATGTCTAACATGTTGTAATCAAAGACTTGACATTTAGAATGTTGTTTTTAAGGTAAAATTCTAGATTTTAATGGGCATTTAAGTTTAAAGTACTTCATGTAATAGCTCTGACATTTGGTAACTCAATAACCTTCGTTTAAAGTGTACTTAAACAAAACCAAAGCAGCTTACACATATTTTTGTGTAATACTCTTATTAAGCGGTGATATTTAGACAAATTTTCAGAACATGTGTTCACCAGTTAGCGGGGCGTAATTGCATCAAACTGTTAGTAGTGTGGGGCAAGTCAGTAAGCTGTTGAGACAACAGGAATGCAAGTGAATAGTTTTAGTCATCCTATTAATATAATTATCAGGCAGGAACAAATAGTTTGAACACAGGACGCAGATTGCTGGCTTCGTGTCTAGCTTTTTACAGAGGAGCAAATGGACCAGGAAATCCTCTTAACACGCGTATTGCCTGGATACTGTTGATAACACTAGTTCCCAGAAACAACAGTCGACACTCGAGCAAGTAATTCACAATTCACTCAGCTCTTCACTTCTTAGGTTAATATAAGTCCTTGATGGGATGTAAGCCACTTCTCAAGAAATCCACAACTCGACTTGGCAAAACAGTCACAGCATCAGACGCCCACTCATCTCTTGGAGAATAATGCCAGACACAAGTCCAGTACATGCGATAAACTCACACCAATTGCAGACAAAAATTGACGAAAGTGCCCTTTTCATTTTCAAGTGACTCTAACGTTGTGATTTTACAACAATCCATTGAAATCATTTCAAGTACAGCAAAAATTATTATCAAATTTGATCTTTTTCAATTTTCAAAGCCATTCAGCATTTTTGTGAAAGCGTACAATTTCTCATCGTAGCTATGGTAACTAACAGAACTGGAAAATTAATCTTTTACAAAAATGAATTTTCACTCGTCCACTGGTCTGTGCCCTAAATTCATGAGATTTGATTATATATAAATTTTGCCCCAGGACAGCACTATCACGACTGTTGAGCGACACCTGACGGCACGGCGATTTCTATGATTGACAGTTTCATTAAGTTCATTATGTCATTTAATGAAAGTGCAAAAATTCAAAATCAAAGTAGCAGAGGAGAATCTTGGAAAAATAAAATGAACTCCATTCGATCCAGGATTTCATAGTGCCGTCATGAGTGCTAACTTGCCAAGTTAAAAAAGTAACAAAACGAGTTTGACTCAAATCATGAAACAAAACAGTGGTTTTTAAAGATGGTGGTGCATACAATTTAGAATTGATATTATAGAGTAGTTTGTCGGCACAAACGAATTGTATTGAATGTTTGGAAGATAATAACATTTGCTCATTAATAGTAACATTTGCACATTAATTATATTTGAACATCTGTTTTTTAAATAGGACATAAAGGATACAAATATTAACAAGCAACTTTGTGCTGCTGTAAACCTGATTCCGTCCAAGAAGTAAACTTTTGATATAGACCCCTTTCCAAGCTACGAAATGGGTCTCAGTTTGTTCCATACTCAGATAAAAGGTACTTTCTGGTAGTGCAAAGAACTGACAATTGATTACTCCTTGAAACCTCAGCACACAAAATGACAAGCCATGACAAGTTAATTTGTAGAGTCTTGTCTCAAGCGCTAATGAGCTGTCAGTTCCTTTGAAGCCTCCTGTAGGAAAGCCTGAAGGAAGAAATGATCTCCATTTGAAACCAATTTAATTGTGGTCAAATGGTCTTAATAAAAAGTCGCTCAACTTAGATGGAAGTCTAATTCATAGATGCTTAAATTCTTTACAAAACCATGTTACCTTTTGCGATATATTTTGCTGCATCAATCGGCCACTTATTGAAGAGTTCGGCAGGTAAGCATTCATAGGTCGAGGTTCCTTGGGTGGTGGGTTGTTTGCTGTTTTCATGCCTTCCAGAAGTCGTATCAGTAAAATATTTGGTGGCAGTTCCTCTACTTTAATTTCCACCACAGAACGACACTCGGGACAACGCAGTTCATTTTTGGTGCTTACAATTTCTTCGAGACATCGTCGACAAAATGTGTGCTGGCAAGGCAGGACTTTACTGGATGTGTCCATGCGATCCAAACACACAGAACATTCGAGCAATTCGTTCAACATACGCTCATCCATGTTAAACAATTTCTAACACCAATGTCCCAGACGCAGAGTAAAGTATTCTCTTTCATTCAATTTCACCCAACGTCGATGTCGACAGCCGAACTCGTACAGCGGGGATCAGACTTTCAATTTGAAATCTGGGGAGAAAAACCTGTCTTTGCTTAATTTAGACAATGGACAACATCTAAGAGAGTCACTACATTATTACTGATTTCACCGACAGCCCACGCACAAGTTGGTAACCATTCACCTCAGATGAGTAATCCTGCGATGAGATGTGCCGTAGGTATGTACCGTACTAATCCAACGTCCTCCGCCATGATTTCCAAGTTCTGAGTCAGCCGACGCACTTTACAGGTACTCTTTGATCATCCGCTTAACAAACGAGGGTCGTTTGTTTTGAAATTAAACAAGGAAATAGAAATGTCATTTAGAACAAACAGTAAAAAATAACAGAAGCTAATTTAGATTTTATTGCATCATTTCTGTGGCGGAACACCCAAAATCTTAGAGAAACCGTTCAAAACAAAGCGCGCACAAACACAGGACTATGTCATTATAACCCTTCCTTGTGACCTGATGGCGTAGTCCGTACACTAGTTCCAGCAATCAGCAATTGTAAAAGTACACAACAATTTTCCCATTAATGATTATCCAGGAAAATATTGAATCTATTTTATACGATTAAAAGTGCCATCAAATGTGCTTAACCGTTTCAAATTCCTGCAAACATGTTTCAGAAAGTTTGCCTATGAGACTTGTTTGCTCACGTGACTAGTGCAAATGGCTTCCTGGGCAAGGTCCAACAGGGACATTCATATCGGATTTTGACCTAATTCAAGTGCTATTTTATCATTGATAATGGGATCATGAACAAGGGTAAGTTACTGTACGATGGGTTAGTTATTATATTTACTTATTAGTGCAACAATCAATTAACTACAATATCAAATCTGCGTTGTTGTAAGCCGGGGCCGTCAAAAATTATTGAGGTCAGCTGTAAACCACCAGGCGAGTGTTGACGTGTGGTTAGATTTTAGGATCTGTTAGATGAATTGTTATTGTCAAGAATCGATCTTGTTTCCGATCATGTTCACATAGCACCATGACTGAACCTTGAAAAACGAGTCCACCATATGTGAAACTACAGATTATGTTCATCCTCTGGTTGTCATTTTCAATGAAAATTCACACTTGATCAAAAAATGTTTCAACTCTACTTGGCAGTCTTTACCTTTGGCTGTTTAGTGTTTGCGCAGGGAATAGCCTACTTAGCAAGGGAAATCATAGTACAGTCCACAGTGTAATGCAAAGGCGATGACGGGTCACGGAAAGTCCTTCTTTGATTTATCACTTCCTGGCAATCAATGTTTTCATAGTAATTCATTTCAATTATTAAAAACAATCCACAATCATAGACCACTTCTTATTCATAGGCCTACAGTGCTGCTAAATACAATTCACAAGAAACACGGCCCGTTTCAGAGTACTTTATATTACATCAATACATAAATAGAACCCATCACAAACGGAAATCTCAAGTTCTTTTCATGTGGAGCTGAACAACTGCTATTACATGAACAATGACTTGAAAGCAAATGCTTTGAAAGGTAAAAGATAATTAGATATATGTATCAGTTGTGAATTAACATTTGTGTGTTATGTAAGATTTTTAACCAAACAAGTGTATCAGCGTGTGTAGCTAGAAAAACTTAACATAGCTGAGATTGGTAACTGCAGTTGAAAACTGCTCTCGACACTCACTGCATGGTAAATGTTTAGATACCCCGATTTTCCAGGATAACGGGATGGTACGAAATCTGCATATTCGGACTTCTTTCACAGAATTAGGAGTTGCAAACTGAATTCACCTATTTTGATATCAGAAAGAAAACAATTCTAATATTCTTTCATCTTAATTACCAAAAAAATTAAATTAATCTCTCAAGTTTGATACCCGAGATGGATTGACGATCATTTTGTGACGATCATTTTGTGATGACATGTTTCCTTCTATATTCTTTCTGAAGGTGGCGTTGTTGTCTTTGGTTTTGAGAAACAGTAAACATGACGTGCAGCGAATTACCAATAACATGGAGCTATGGCAAGTCCATTCCGAGAAGTTTTTATGCTGTATATTACTTTGAAATTTATAATAAACTGCAATTTGGTAATTTATGAAACAAAAAAATGTTTTTTTGAAACGGTTTTCTAAATTTTGAAAACGCAGGACCTCTGGATGTTTACATTGTCAAATGTGTGACAAACCTGTTTGTCTTGCCAACAATCAAACTTAAGACTTCAAAGTCCTATGAGACAAGTTTCTTAAAAAGTTAAGTGACTGCTCGTTTGCATACCCTGTTAAGTGTCAGAGGCAGTCAAATACCAAATAAGTGCAAACACATCCATGCCATTGGAGCTAATCATTAGCCACTAATAAAGTTATGTTTGCATAATAAAGGCTAATAAACACTTTCCCTGAGCAAGTAAGGTTTAACATCTCCCCAATTAGTCATTGTCAAGGTATAGAATCTCTGAATATCACATGTATTTTGATCAGATTACATTTTGCTTTTGCAGGATTAATTTTTGAGACCATGTAGCACGGAACCTATTACGAATGTCTACAAAAGAATGAGCTGGTTTAAGCGGAGTGGGAGTCGACCGACCAGTCCACAGGCGGCCAAGGTCAACATGTGTGACCCTGAGGCGTGCTTGGAGGTGTTTGTCAGCCACTGGCAGCAGGCTTATGAGATTATGCGGAAGGTGTTGCCAAGTAACAGCATCCAGAGTCAAGTCTCTGTCACCAACGAAGATATCGAGGCAGTGCTGCATTATTTTACCCAAATGGTGGCGCTGCTCATCGAGGAACCTGATGACAATGGTTCTCAAGGTCCAATCCTTCGTAGTCTTTTGACTGAGAATATGATGGAATTGTTATTTCAGTGGTGTAGTCTTGCTAACGACCATGTGAACATGTTAAAAGTGGAACAGTTGAAGATATACGACATGATCGCCAGTCCTTCTCAAGTCAGGCAACAGCTGCTGGTTCACAAGCCTATCATTCGACCCATGTTGAAAGTGTTGAACTCGTGTGATTGCACGGAGGATGCTGTGATCGAGAAAAACCTTGTCCTTGTTTTACACCACCTATGTGTCTCACTGAGTAGGAATACGCAACTGTTAGAACTATTTTTTAACGCCAGCGCTGATCATGGTAGTGCCAGATTTTTGATCTTTTCGCTGTTGATACCATATGTGCATCGAGAAGAGAACATTGGACAGCAAGCTCGCGATGCACTATTGCTCATTATGGCACTGTCAGCACGCAATGAAGCCATCGGGAAATATGTAGCAGAAAACTCAGACTTTTGTCCAGTAAGTGAAAGTATTTGAAGGTGGATTATCAGCTTAAATTTTCTGCCTTAATTTAGAACGTTCATTTTAATGGGGTCTTTACTTTCTGGATAAGCCCACAGGCAGATTTGGGGAGAAGCGACAGCTTGGGCTTCCTCATCCATGCATCGCCAAAAAAGCGGTGCCAGCATTCTTGTTCGACTATCATAAGGGCATGTCCTGTGGAAATTATATTCTGCACTTTTAGTGGTTATAAGATCACCGAGTGAATGGAACTTAGAATATTTTTCTCTTAAAAGCGTCATCTTGATTATAAACTTCTGATTGACCAGTCGGTGTGTACTGCCTTGTCTTGATTTCGTTCCAGTTTTGAATTACCAGTCTTCAACAAAATACAAGACAAATTGGCTATGACAATTTTTGCTTTTGAAAGTGATCTAGATCTAAAACTTTGTGTTTCTAATGTTATTTGAAATTCATCTATGCGTATGTTAATCATTTCTTAGTGATCTATTTGCTCATTTGCAGGTGCTAGCTACTGGCCTGAGTGGTCGCTATTCAACCCTCCCAGCTAAGCTGAAGATACCCTCGGATGATTGGTACCGGTTAGAGAAAGAGGATTGGACTGCCATCCCTGAGCTCAGCATGTTTCTTAACGCCCTTGAGTTCTGTAATGCAGTAATACAGGTAGGTTCTAAGAGCTGAAGTTTGGGTTTTGTAGCCAAAATAGAACAGCAATAATTAATGTAGTTGTCATTGAAGTGTCTGCGTAATGGGCCATTGATTGTAAAAATTCGATATCCAGTATCTCGCGTTAAAGGTATTAAAACTCGTAAGTATTTAAAACTGATCTGTAGTGCAAAGGTTGTCTAAATAGTATTGCTTACCACTCGTTATGGTTGTGATCTCAAACATCACCTGTGGATGTGGAGAAGGGCAGGTTGTATTTTTTGTTCAAAAATTAGGCAGCGATATCATAGCCTAATGCCTAGAAGTTGTTTTGCTTTTATCTTGACAAAGTAAATCCAACAAACCGTTTCCTGGCTTATAAGTAGTGTACATCTTGTTTCCTGTCATGTCGATGTGAAATTGATGTGCATGGAAGTTCAAAGGGATGTTTCTGTGTTCCATAATGGGATGTTTATGTGTTCCATGCAGTAGAACCATAATGGCAAACTTAGCTTCATTTATGTTGCTTAGAAACATCAAAGAAGGGGTTTGAAAAAGTAACACAAAGTTGTGGCATTATATTCAGCAAAATTTGAGAAGTATTTAAACGGGGAGTGTCTTTTCACGAGCTTAGGAATATCGAATGCAAATCTCTAGAAATGATTTCTGCTTTGACCTTGTTATTTTTTGTTTGAAGCGGTAATTTATAAAGAAAGTGTGCTCCATTTGGGTTGTGCTACTGAGGTTTTTTGTTTTTTTGGTGAAAAGGTGCTTACTTCTTCTGTCTGTTTTATCATATGGACTGTGGACAAGTTCTAAAAACTGTTTCTATTTGATTGCCCCAGTTTGATGTTTCTTAATGGAATTGTTATCGTGGTGCAAACTTAATTTATCATTACGTATTTTATTTTTTCAATTAACATTTTCTTAAAGGGACATTTTTGTTTTTTTAGACCGAAAAATATATTTTTGGTTATTGTTAGATGGCATGAGATTCGTTCTTGAAGTAATTAACTTTGACTATGATAGAACAACAAAATTTGTCGTGTTTTTGGGGTTTTATCACAAATCGTCAATTCTCACTGTTGTATGACACACACTTGCTGTAATTATAGCTGGTGGCTTTACCATTTAAATACACTTAAAGTGCTTTGTTATTTTATGCAAGGGATTTGGCTCAGGGGCAAAGCATTCACCTGCTAATTGCAGGGCTTGGAATTTTCCGCGGAAACGCGGATTTCCGCTTTTTTCAAATGTTCTGTCCGCGTATTTTATAATATTTCCGCGTAAAAAAATCGGATTTGATATAAAATTTCCGAGGCAAATTCCTTTCTTACTGCGGCGTTATAGACGACGTTCACCTCGAAAACCAAAAGTTGCTCTTTATGTTTCGGAGGAACGTAAATTGTCAACATTGCCGGGGCATCTGGGATAGCGTGGTGGGATTTTCAATGGCGTCTTGTGTTATTGTAAACCGCGGCGACAAATACTACGGCTCGGCAGCCAAAAATGTGTGGGTTGGGAGTGGACGGACGAGCTAGAAGGATGCAGACGCAAGCTACTGATGGTGGTAACGTTTTTTTTATATTTTTTTATTTAGTCCTCCCGATTTTTGTCGGGGAAAGGTTCACATCGACCATTTCAAGGCTGGGTAGCGCACATGATTTGGGCCGTAGAAGTTTCAAAGTTTCCGCGTTTTCTGTCATTGGTCATTCCAAGCCCTGTAATTGTCAAACTTAAGTAGATTTGATTCCGCGCTACTGGTAATTTCCATAAAATTACTTTTCTCGCCGAGAATGTCCCTTTCATGGAACATTTGGTCAGATTACGGTGGGTACGATTTTCTGTTTCAAATGTAAGCTTTTGTTTCAGGGCTTTGCTGACGTCTTGTTGGGTTTTCTTGTGCTTTGAATTTGAGAACTTATTTGTTTTCATCTTTCCAGATAGCGGATCCAGTGGTCAGTGGTCAGTTAATTAAATACATCTACACGGGATTCCTCATTCCTGTCATGGGTCCTGCCCTCCACCAGGTAGGAAGTACACTTTGAACAGGTGTGATAAAAACAGTTATGGGCTTATGTTATCAGTGAATTGTGTTTTATAATCTGTTCAGTTGTTCCATAGTCTGGTTCACTTACATTGCACTGTTAGGGATGTACAGGTGGTTGTGATAAAGTCTTGATTTAGTGTTTGTATAGCAGCATGACCGACTTTTCTATATCTCGGCTTTTTCTAGTTTTCTTTCAGTGGAGCAAACTTCAGTTCACGACATTTGATTTGTAAATTGCGAATTTGGTTAGTTGATAACCATGGCTTGTTGTTGCACTTTGCTGCAGAATATCAGGATTGGTCTATGCACCGTGTGTAGTTGCACTGTGAGTATTTGCACTATGGGTTGTTGCATTGTTCAGTATCTAGTCTATTCAAGTCACTGATTCTTTCATTTTGTTGCATTCAAATTTCATTTAATTGACCCCAGAATTTACAAGGTCTTATTTCTTGAATCTCACATTTGCCACACATTTTGCAGAACTCTATGGAAGAAGTCATTGCTGCCACAGCTTACCTGAACCTGTTTGTCCGACAGATTACCGAGCCCTCTCTACTGAGAGCATTTCTCAAATTCATCCTTACTGGGCAACATGATGAAATCAACATATTGGATTCGCTGATCACAAGAATTAATAGCAACTCGAGGGTACTGATCAGAATATTCTTTCTGTTTTTTTTTATTTGAAAAAAAGTAGTCTTACTAATTAACTAATTCAAGTCTTAGGTTTATGCAGATAAGAAAACTTTCCTGTTTTCTTTCATATTACTTTATCATGCCAATCTTACAAATTGACTTGTTCAAATGAACTCATATTACAAAGAGACTCCTTGTAGGTTTTAAAAACGATGTGTTCCACGCTTAATCACAGTGCAGAACGGGATTTTTTTGCATGCCTCGTTATATTTATGTCTCAAATGCATTGCTTTTAAACCTAAAAAGAAGCCATTTTTAAATGGTGACTACATCAGGGCTTGGAATTTTCCGCGGAAACGCGGATTTCCGCTTTTTTCAAATGTGCTTTCCGCTTTTTTTATAATATTTCCGCGTAAAAAAAATCGGATTTGATATAAAATTTCTGCGGCAAATTCCTTTCTTACCGCGGCGTTGCAGACGACGTTCACCTCGAAAAGCGGAAGTTGCTCTTTATGTTTCGGAGGAACATAAATTGTCAACATTGCCGGGGCATCTGGGACAGCGTGGTGGGATTTTCAATGGCGTCTCGTGTTATTGTTAAGCG